>LS936711.1:370164-408686 GCA_900490955.1 Micoletzkya japonica | reverse complement strand
CTATAACCATGCTGCTCACAAGTGGCCGAACTATATAAACCACTTTAGGATTAGCTAATTCTAGTTTTAAGCATAGAGTGTATTCTTTGAATCAATAATAAATTACTTATTCAGACTATCGCTGAATCTCTCATCAAATGCTTCAATCTCGCTCGTTCGCAGGGAAAACGATTCGCTCTACGAACTTTCGTTGCTGGTATGCCTTGCGGTCTCTCTTTTTCTTCATTCGCTCAATGTTTAATTAATACGTTTGTGGTCTAAGCTTGAATGCTTAATGAGCTGCTCCTTTACCGTAAGCCTGATGTGTGATCACAACCAACGTATTTCTCATCTCTTTGAAGGCAGAAATCGACTGGAAGATAAGGGAGCAACCGCATTGTCTAAAGCGTTCCGGGTAAGACCACGGTATTCTTTTCCTTCACTGACATCACATAGTGTCACATCATGTATGACATAGTATTGTAAGAATATTCTTGCAAACTGCCTAACATGGTTGCATAGATGCAGCAATCCCAACAAGTATTTTACGTTACGTTGCCTTGCTAAATATCCGATTGGGTAACCGATTTTCAATTGAATGGTTTCAAACTTATTTTTACTTCAAATATTTATTTAGGCTATTGGAAGCCTCGAAGAGATTACGATCCCACAAAATGGAATCAAGCCCACTGGGATAGAGGTGCGTCCAAAGGGCCCTTTTTCTGACCAACTATAAAAGGAACTTTATATTTTCTTCTTTTTCTCTTCAATTCTCAAAAGTGGTTGGTTGAAATTCCAGGCTCTGTCTGAGTGTCTCGGGTTCAACACGAATCTCCGGGTTGTCAACTTCAACGACAATACTTGTGCGAGGGATGGTGCTATGGCTATTTCCAAGGTTTATTTTTGTCATAGTCCAGTATATATCATATACGACCGTTTATGGTTCTATATTCAGAGTCTCGAAAACCTGTCTCTACTAGAACGATTGGATCTGGGAGATTGTCTATGTCGTAAGAAGGGAACTATGGCTATTCTCTCTGTCATATACCGTATGCCGTTCATCAATCTGAAGGTATTTCTTAATCAGTTATCTGTTCTATGTAGGTCAAGTATACGGGGTATATATGATAAAATAAACTTTAAGTTTGTCAATCTTTCTGGAAACGAGATTCCTGGAGTTGTTGTGAGAGATTGTCTAAATGGATGGAAGAAGAGGCCTACAAGAACTCGGGTATTGAACTTTTTAAAATTAGTTTTTGTTCTCAAAATGTTATTTATTTTTAGCTGGTTCTTTCTACAAATGGATTCGGAGGAGAATTCAATGAACTGAAGGAAACTATTGAAGATGAGGGAATGAATGACGTTATCGACATTGGAGATGAAAGGTTAGAATGCAAAGAAGGTTTTAATTTGTTTTGTTTATGTTTTGGTGAAGGATAAGGGAAATGAAATAAGAGATTTATCTTAAGTGACGATGAAGGAACGATTGGAAGTGAAACAGATGAAGAGGAATTGAGAAGTGATCCGAGTAGCAATGAAGGGGAAGAAGGAGAAGGGGAGGAATACGGTATGTTGAGTATGGATATAGTAGAAGTTGCACAGGTTACGATCAAAATGACGAATCAGTACTTGGTGAATAGAGGAAAGAAATACAATGTTATTTTAATAGAAGGACGCATTAATCAGAAAGGTGATATTAATAATAATAAACGATTTTTAGAAGCAGAAGAGAAAAGGAATGAGAATTCACTGCATCTCGACCCTTTAATAGGTAAGTGTCTGTTCTTTTCCTCAAAAGCATATGTGCAGTATTGTTAGCATGTCTTCCCATATACCGTACCCCATCTCCCCCAATACAGTACTCTCCCATCAGACATCGTCCCCTCTCCTCCCTCGTGTTCCTCATTCGCCTCTTTCCTTTCAAATCCATCTCCTTCAACCCTTCAAATGCTTGCAAAAGAAGACAGGAGCACCTTGGCGTATGCCTTCAAGGTATTCTTTGCTTTATTATTATTAGACATGGTAGGATTCTAATGAATATTAATAATTTATCATACGTGCGCAGCCTGATTTAGATGTCTGAAGAAAACTCTATGTAACGGGTGTCCGGAGTGTTACCGTGAATTTCACGTTTTTCCGACTTAAAATATATAACTTTGCTATATTTGGTTCAATTCAGGTTGAAAAGTGGTAATGAGATAGAAACATCATGGGCCAACTAGTTGTTCAACCAAATACTTCTCTGATAAGCTAAGGGATCTGCGTACCGTATTGCTCAACTAACGTTGCAAAGTAATTTAATTTTCCCTAAGAGCGCTCTTAATAATGGGGATATGTATATGAAATTGACTTTCTCTTGTTCTATTTGGGCGAAATTGATGCATTTGAGTAGAAGTTATTCTAATGTCAAACGTACCAAACATTATCTTAAAAGCAATCTTCGCATCGCACACCTTTCTTCTGTATTTCAGTCTTGGTATGTTTAAAGGATCCCTCATACTATCGCTTAATTTTAGCTTAATAATCTTAAAATGCTTGATAGATTTTTTGTACTTCTGTGCAATATATTTAACACATAACAAAAGTTGTAGAATTGATATGTTGCGCATGTATGAAAAGTGGTGTAGATATGCAAAGTATGTAAATGTGCGTATTCAGGACATAGTTGTCTCTCGAGACCAGACCGAGACCGCCCGTGTCGCCCTCTCCCTCCTCTGTCTCCTCTCCTCCACCCCCTCCCTTCTCCCTTGTGTCGTCTACCTTCTCAGTCCGTCCCCTCCCTTCCCTCAATCCCTTCTCCTCTTCAGATGTACTCATCTCCCTCATCGAAAGCATTCCTCGATTCCCCATTCCACCATCTGTTCAATTGATCAATCATATCACAGCTCACGTTGAATTCAATCACTTGAGGGTATCTTCCCCCTTTGCTTCTTTAACTCTTTATCTTAAGCGGGAGGAGGATCTGGTTCCTGTGCATTTCTTGAATAAGGAACAAGTGAGTAAAGTACTCTGGACGCTCATTCATAACGGAAGATTGGCTCAGGCAAAACCACTCATAAGCAACTATTTGTGAGTTGCTTTATTCTTTCAATTATCTTGATTCCTCCTATATCGCTGTATTCATTTTCAGTTTCATAAGCTTGACTAAAATATGAAAGTTTCAGCCCTCAAGCTGCAGATTTCAATTTGATGCCTTTGGTAAACAAATAAGAAGATCCTTCGCACTGTCCAATGGCAAATTCGCATTGTTTGCATAAGCTCAGTAATTATAAGCATAATTATGTATTTATTATCCATTGTTGATGTTTCACGTTATGAAATCATGAATCGAATTCTTGAGCGTTTTGACCTATCTTGTTGTTTGTTATTTAGTTTGTGAGCCTTCGAATAAAGTGTTAATACAGTATGCAACAATGTAAATAGTGCCTAACAATAAGAGGATAATCTGAAGCAAGTTTTCAACGTATCTGGAAGGAGACTTATTCATGGAGGCATTGCAGAGAACAAATGAACGGAGTCATGACTGAATGGATACTGCAATACTCCCCCTACCGTACCCCTCCAGTATCACCCATTCACAAGCCCCTATTGGCCAACCAATAAAGAAGTAGCCACAAAAACACTCGTAAATTGTAACTCGTCTTGGGTTATTCAAAGGAGGGAGTCTTGATAGATAGGATTGTGTTATTTAGTTTGTAAGCCTTCGAATAAAGTGATTGTGTCTTCAAATCTTCGTCAAATACTCCCTTAGCCCGCGGTGTCCATGATCTTGAGTAGCCTCGTTATCCTGGTTTGGCACTAGTTCCCCCGTGCGCCAAGTCTTCTGGGGGAACGATTCATGCTCTAGTCCGGGATTGAGGGTGGACTGCTCTTGATTGGGAGAGAATGAAGAGAGCCGACAACACGCGACGAGAACAACGAGGCAGAATACTCATCTGGGCTACTGTATTTTTCATCTTCAGTTTCTCGGTATGCTGAAGAATCGCACAAAGATATACCCCTGTAGGATAATTGTAGAAAAGAAGCGAAGTAAAGGTTAGACTTGTTCATGCAGCCCATTCACACGAATTATCCGTCGATCCCTCAATGGACTCGTCTCATAATAACCAAGTGGATGCTGTCGTCTCTCTCTATTTCATACCCCATTGAGATCACATTCAATGAAGAAAGCGAAAAGGGATGGATATGCGAGAGGGGAAAGAGAATAAAGAGATAAATAGAGGGAGATTGCAGAGGGCACTGCTTGACCCTCCCCATTCAACTCACGAATCTGACCCACATCCCTCGCCCTTCCCTCCATCTTCCCTCCCTCGCTCCCCCTCCCCTCTCATGAGCCTCTCTCACTTTCCCTGTTCTTCCCCTCCCACAAGCCGCTTGTTTGGCTGGCAATCGTTCGATTGTAACTCCTCCAATTCGTATGTCCAACTCTCTTACTCACTCCTCTTCATTGTTCTCCATTCTCTCTTCTCTATTTTCCCTTATTACTTGATCGTATCTCAATAATTGCTATAGTATTCCATAAATATGCAATCTCTTCCTTCATCAGCGCCCCTTCCCAACATGAATGTGTGTCTAGATGAATTCGTCTCTCCATCCTCTTTTCAGTGAGGACATTGTTCACATTTATTATGAGTAGAGACTGTCTAGACCTGCCTATTTGTTCAATCGTTTCTCACTTTCCGTCACTCCTACCTAGTTGTTCAGGTAATGGAGGAAGATCGGCTATTGTGTCCGAAAGAACTCTGTGTCCTTGCTCTCTCCCTCTTTCTCTGTCTCTCTCCCTCTTTCTCTGTCTCTCCCCCCCCCTTCATCCTCTTCTCAATGGCCTCCTCTGATACTCTCGCATGAGAACCGGCTGTTTGAATGGAATATGGCATGAGTGGTCTCTTTATCCATATTAATAGGCCATTTCCCTCAGAGTGTCAATATCTCTCGTCATTCATTCGTCTTTATTACTGTTGCAGTCATGGGTTGGAGTCGTTTGAAGGAAAGGATAGACGAGAGATGGGAGAGAGTGGCGGTAGGAGGAAGTGTCTTGTCCATTCTACTAGCAGGTGCGAACTATTCATTAAACTGTTCATTATAATTAGATCAATCCGTCCTTTCAGGGCTTTTCTTCCTTCTTTATTTCATTCTCATTCCAAATATCGTTAAGCAAATGGTCACACAAGTTAGTTCACTTTAATTTAATACTTATGGAATAGACATTTACAAATGGTTTTGCTCGTACCAAACGGCTCTAGGATATTCAGTTCTAATAAGCAAATTGAAATTATGGTCACGCTCACTCTCTTCATCGTCAATTTTTGTATTTAGCAATCGATATTTGTGGAGGGAAGTGAGGTCCTGGAGCAATGGAGAGAGCCGAAGTTCAAAATGCAGTTGAAGGTTAGTTTCGATCATCTGTCAAATGCCTTCTTTCGCTTCCCTCTCAAACAATTATCCCCTCACGCACTTTCCAATGATCTCAAAAAGTATCAGTCATCCTTTACTCACTTTGAGCTAGTTACGTCTCCCGTGAGATAGAAATGCGAAACAATGTAATATTACCCAAAAAAACCATATCGCGATTTATGCTGGAAGCGAGGACTGGTTCCATAGAGAACACGTTACATGGAATTGAGAGAGATGGGAGGTGTGATGGAGGGGGGAGGGAGAGAAAGGGAAATGGAAGGAGGAGATGATAGTGAAAGCAGGAAGGAACAAGTCTCCCTGGAGTCCTCTTTCTTATTGTCAATCTTCCCTTTAAGATCTGGGTCTTCTCCATTCGAAACCCCGACGAAGTGTTGAAAGGCGAGAAGCCTGTGGTCAAGGAGACGGGACCGTATGTATTCGATAAGAAGTACAAGCACGAGGTGCACTCTTATCCTATCCCTCCTATTCCCGTTGTACTCTCTCATTCCACTCTCTCAGGTCCTGTCAAGTGGCAATGGCACAGTTCGCTTCAAACGGAAGACCCTCTATTTCTTCAATGAACTCGATTCGTGTCCCACGTGTATTCTGGGCAACCGTGTGTGGATTCCGAATATCATCTACCAGGTAGTCCTTCACCCCCACCTCGCCCCCCGTCCCCTTATCCCTCCAATCCCCTGCCTCTCAGAAGTTCGTGGAAGTAGCCTCTCGTCCCGATATGCGTGCAGCAGCCACTACTCTTCTTGCCCAGACCCCTTTCCTCGAATTGGAAGTGGGCGATCTTCTCTTCAAGGGATACAAGGACCCCTTCCTGGAGAACGTACTCTTTCCCTTATCACCTTATCCCCTATCTATTATCACCTGTCTATTATCCCCTATCTATCCCTCCCCTTCAGTTCTGCGAAGTTCCCTTCGTCAACGTAGTCTGTCAAGCAGTCTTCAGTCTTCCCGAACGAATAGGACTCTTCTTCGGAGTAAGAAACTCTTGCTAAATACCTGTGAGAACTATTTGCAGCTGAATGATACCTACATTGACGGAGAGTATGTAGTGAAGGATGGTTCGAATAACATCATGGAAAGGGGAGATGTCATTACTTACAATGGAATCAACCATCTGCGAGAGTCTGTGTGGGAGACTGAAGAGGTGAGACATCGGAGAATAGGCCTAGTTATAGTTACAGGGTCAGGATGAGCACTAATTCTCTATGAAGTTGAAGCATTTATTCTTTTCCTGATTCATTTATGTGATTTTGCCTGGTTTATGCGTAAATGATCCATCGCGAGTCTTTTGTGTTTAGGCACGTTCGGTGAAGGGAACAGAGGGGACTCTATTCCATCCCTTCATTACCAAACACGACAAACTCTTCACATTCTCTAATCAACTCTGCAGGTTCATGCCTCAAATGTATTCTTTTACCCCCACACCTTTCAGATCCGTTTATTTGGAATATGAGAAAGACGTAACTCTGAGAGATTTATCACTTTATCGCTTCAGAATGCCTCCTCAAATATTTGATACGAATAGAGAAGATGAGGTATGAAAGCTGCTCTGTGTTACACGAAGAAAGTATAAATTGAATGTCTTTAGGCGGGATTCTGTAGACAAAACAACAAGGTGATTTACTCTTCGCAAGAGACTGTCAACAATACGAAACACTGCTATCCTCCGGGAATTCTTCCCTTCCAGAAATGTCGTCCAAGTAAGTCGTGTACAACATATACGTATTCTAGACGTGTCCTATCAGACTCCTCCCCCTTCAATATCACACATATTAGACATTTGTCAACTGCAATGATTGTCTTCTCTTCAGATGAGCCTCCTATCGTCGCTTCCTTTCCCAACTTTTACTCGTCTTCAGCAGAAGTTCAAGAGCGAATAATCGGCTTGAGAGAGGGAGACCCGGATACGGATCTCACGTATGCCGACATAGAACCGGTGAGCTTTGCTTTCATCCCGCAGTCAATCTTCCCTTTATAGACTCTTGGAATTGCCGTGAGAGCTCACAGAGGAATGCAGTTGAACATTGAGTTTTGGGCGGGAAAGGACATAATCGTGCCGTGAGTTATCCAGGATACGGTAAGGTGAAGTGTGATTTCCCTTCAGGACCTATCATCAATCGATGAAGTCGGCCTTAATCCCACTCGTTCTAGTACATGACGATGCAGAGATTGACGACGAATCCTACTCGACAGTCAGTCCCCCTCCCCTCCCCCCTTTTTTTCTTCCTTTTTTCCTCCCTTCCAATCCTTTTTCAGCTCTACAACCAATTCATTCTGCCTCAACGTCTCGCTTATTCCTCGTGTTATCTTCTCCTTCTCACTTCGATTCTTCTCCTTCTGCTTTCACTAGGATATTCCTTCTATCAGGTACAGTCCCCTCTTCTCCTCCTCTCATCCTTATCTTCTATTTAGTACCGTATCTTCTATTTAGTACCGTATCTTCTATTTAGTACCGTATCTTCTATTTAGTACCGTAAGTCCTCTGTACCTCGTATCTTCTCTACATTCACAACAACGGAAAGTGGTAGTGGTTCGTCAGTGTTCGATGCTTCGTCCAACACCCAAATTAGTAAAGCAACTCCTTCATCTTCGCCGTAGGCAACTTCTAATGCGTCATAGGTCTCATTATCACTAGTTCATTTCTTCATATCATACAATCCACTTGTACATTAAACTTGTCATAAGCTAAGCAATCCCGTGCTTCAACACACTACACGAGGTATAACATCGCTATCACTTAACCCCACCCATTCTTAGACATTTCTCTTATTCTGCGGGTTCACTTGTTTTCATCCACAAATCTTGTAAGATACTAATTTGTTACTTGTATACATGTATATAGCGAAGCTAGTCGAATGAGATAAAGCATTGAAGAGAGCAGTTCAGTTTGGTATGATCACTTTGCTCGTTGGTTTATGAAGAAACGGTCGCTGGCAGTCTTCAGGTGAACGATGAGTGCCGTTACACACTTCGACTCAGAGGAACTAGGAAGGAAACACGGTTATCATAGTGAGACAAAGAGGAAGAATAGTGATTGTGAGCGTGGAATGGAAGAGAAAGATGCGTGTGCTCCCTCTCTACCTCTCTGTCCACTGCCCTGCCCTCACCCTCCCTTCTCCCCTCGCACTCTCCCTGTCCCCTCTCCCCTCTCTCCCTCCCACCCTCACTCTCTCTCTCTCTCTCTTCACTAAGTTCTCTTCTTCTCTCATAATATTCCTTCAGTCGTGTCTTTCCCAATTCGTTCCTTTTTCACTCGCTTTGCAATGGATACTCCCATGGACATCTCAGGTTATTCAGCTTTCATGCTCTTTCTTTCATCTTATTGATTATTCATTACCCTTTCAAGAGTATACCTTAAGCCTGGCGTAAAGCTTACTTTTCGAGTAAGGAATCAACATTACTCGAGTCTTCGTTAACAACGAAGGATCCCTTCAAGCTCTTCGATATCTGGTATTCCTTTCGTCCTCGTATTCCACTTACTTCTTTCCTTTCAAGGTTCCGTTCAATAGCCTCCGTGAAGGATCAATTGTACGAAGAGGTCAACGCGGTTTGTGTCACTAGTGTATCCAGGTATGCAACTATTGCACTACAGGCATCTATTTACTCTCTTTAGCGAGGGTAAACCTTCGTCACGGATGGTTCTACTCAAATCGTATGATGATGAGGGATTCACTTTCTTCACCAACTATGATAGCCGGAAAGTGAGTGAAAGTGAAGAGAATAACGTCTTGGTGACACAGTAGTCTCCGGGTGCAGAGAGAGAGGGTCCACAGGAGGGGATTGAGTGCGAGTGTGCTCAGAGTCATGCCATCTCAGGGCCACGAACTATCCGCCAATCCCAATGCAGCCATGCTCTTCTACTGGCCTAAGGCACATCGACAGGTCAGTTGTCGTCCTTCCATTTATCCCTGAGGAGGGAATGATCCCCTGACAATCAGGTTCGAGTGGAAGGACTAGTCGAGAGACTTCCCTTCTCAGCGGCTGATCTATACTGGAACTCGCGACCTATCGCATCTCGCATAGGCAGCAAAGCATCACAACAATCTACTGTTATTCCAGATCGACAGGTGGTCTCCCCGTTAATATTCACTTTAACAGACATCTTCAGTTCCTTGAGAATAAGAAGGGTGAATTGGAGGCTGCAGTGGAGAAGGAGGGAGAAAGTGCAGCAAGTAGACCTCCATTGTGGTTGGAGTTACTCACCTCTTCGGTCTACTCGAATCATTCAGGGGAGGTCTCATGCTTCGACCGAACTACTTCGAATTCTGGCAGGGACAATCCGATCGATTGCACGATCGACTTGTATTCTCGCTGAGTCCTCCAGAGGAGGGACAAGAATACGTGAAGGAGGCACAGGCTCCATGGCATCTCTATAGACTATCTCCATGAAAGACAATCTGCTATTCACTTACTCAATCCCTATTCATACTGGTCACTCGATTTGCTAATTCAAATAAAAATCTCCATTTGTTCTAAAATATTCACCAAGATAGAAAGAGTAAACGAGTTTCATACAAAATCAGAGGAGAGTAGAAGATAAAAGTAGCGCAGACCAATGTCATCTTGTACAGTACATAGGTACATGGACAGATTGAGGGTTGTCCTGAAGAACTAAAGATGAATTCTGATAGACGGAGAGAACGGAAGAGAAGGTGTTCCCATGAGAATGCGAAGAGTCGGCACGTAACACCCTACACGCAATGTGCCCTCCTACAAAAGACAACTTGTTTGGCGTCGACTCCTTCTCTTT
Organism: Micoletzkya japonica; assembly: GCA_900490955.1. NCBI lineage: Eukaryota > Metazoa > Nematoda > Chromadorea > Rhabditida > Diplogasteridae > Micoletzkya > Micoletzkya japonica. The sequence goes on along the minus strand of LS936711.1, from coordinate 398,545 downwards.
CTCTTCGTTGTGCTCACGGCAACCAGGTTCGAGTCTCTTCCCTTTTTTCTGCCTATTTTTGTTGTCGAACGATCCTCGATAATCTGAGTGAAGGTGGAGAGGGAGTGTGTAGTGAGAGTGACGGTGTCCCTCCCACAAGGAGTGTGTCCTTCGAAGGGAGTCTAGTCTCAGTCTCTTCCCATGTCCCCACTGCTTCCCTCGCTTCTCTACCTTCCCATCCTTCTCTCTTCTGCAGGTTCTCTCCCTTCCCTACTCTCCATTCCTCATTCCTTCCAGCCCAACTCTTCGAATCGTGTACCTCTTCATCCCCTTGCCAATCTCCTTCAGTCTGTCACAAAGGCATTTGCCTCCCTTCAGACCCCCCAACTCCCGTGAGTATTTGTCCATGCAATACAATCATCACATCAAGGTCTTCGCAACTATTCCCTTCGACGTGCCTATTCCCTCTCCACTCCTTGTCTCCCTTCCTAAAGGATCATTGCCGTCGTCTCTTCCCAGAAAGGTTTGCATTCCCCTTTCATCAGTTCCACCCTGTTCTGATCAGGCCATCATCGTTCCGTCCTCGTCGCATCCTTCTCCTCCTTTCCCTGATGCCCGTCCCCTCACTCGTATTCTTCCTTCTCCTCCAATCGAGTCCCTCGTCCTCCCTTCCTCTTCACAAGATATTCCCCTATCCCTCCCCCCGTCCCCTCCTTCTCTCCCTCCCGCAGCTCCTCTCACGATAGAATCCCTGGACGGTCCTCGTAGACAGCAGTTCCGATCATATCCACCTGCCCCCGTTTCGTCCCCTCCCCAACCCTCGCCTCCCTTCTCTCCCCGATCCTTTTCATCTACTCGTCTGGATGGTGTCATATCCTATTCGTCGCCTTCCCTCACCCCACCCGTTGGTTATCCCCCTTATTCCCTTGCAATTGTCCCCGAAGCTCGTGGAATAAGTGTGGGAGAGGCGGACAGGCCGCTGTTTCCCGCAGCACAAGGAATAAGGTGAGTGATGCGAGTGTTCACCCTGTTCATTTGTAGTGAATCTTCCCCTTCGATGGTCTCTTCATCGTGTGTGGATTGCTCTCCATCCATCTCCCCCCTCCCTCCTCCTTCCCCCCTCCTCCCCTCCCTTCCAGTACAGAGAACCTGTCTCCCTCGCTGTCTTCCCTCTGCAAGGTTCTTGCCTGCCTTCTCATATATCTTTGTTGTCTCGTTGTAGGTGTGAGGAGGGAGAGTGTCGATGCCCTTCGGGAGTTGAATACTCGCCTCTACAGGGATGCCAGCATCCCCTCGTCAGCAAGCTAAGAAGTCTCAAGGCTGCTCCATTGTCGGCTAAAAGTCCGCAGGTAGAGAAGTGTGGGAATGAAGAGTTGAGTGAGAGATGAACGACTTGTTAGGCATTGCCGGGAGGAGACTGTACACCGGCAACTGAATGCACGGGGGGAAGCGAATGCGACAACGGAATCTGCGTCTGTCCACCCAATCTCATCCATCAAGTAGCGCTCTCTCTGCTTATATCTTTCAACTTCAATCTCATTTCAGGGAACGGTATGCGTCCTCAAAGCGCACTATTCTGACCTATTCAAGGCATTCTGAAGTCGTAATAATTTATTTATTTTGTTACTTTTAGCAAACTAGTTTACCAACTTTTTAAATTGAATTGCCTCACGGGAATGAATAAAGCTTCGTATATACTTATCTCAAGGCAAGATAATTAGTTGGTGACATGAACGACCGGTAAAAAGAAAAGACGGAAACGACAAAGATCAATCGAAAGGGCACACTCCTTCTCCGACGAGCGTAATGGAGTAGTCCAATTGAATGGTGAAGAGGGGAGAAGGATTCGAGAAGCGAAGAACATACTCTCCTAGTAATACATCTACACCATATTCAATAACAACGCTTACCACTAATAAGGTTATCGAGAGAACCTTCCTCGGGAAGTTTGCTCGTTGCGAGGCGCAGAAGTGGATAAACCATGTCAAACTCGTCCTCAATCAGTTAACTATCTCAATATCGAAACACGCATCACATACGTCATTTGTATAAACGTGAAAATCGAGTTCTCCAGTTGAGAGAAAGTCCCAGCACAATGACTGCCCTTCCAAAAGTGCAATGGGTATATGAAAGGCTTCGTCTGGCAGTAGTTCCTTCATTTGTATAGTTTGAGTCATAAATATGATAAAAATAGGAACCTTCCTCGTTGGCTTTGCCCTTTTCGCTCCTCTCTTCTTGTAATGTTGTAAAGATCGATAATGATCAGAAGTAGTAAGCTTCTTCCTCAATGAACATCCAGCAGAGTCCCCATCATTTCCACGATAAACAAAGTCACCTATAAGCACAAATTACAATCTTAATTATACAATATCGTTGTATATTATGATACCTCCGAAATCTTGAGGAACACTTTGTCGAGGTAGTTCCTTCAACAATTCCTTCTGTCCTTCTTTTCCAGCTGGCACGATTTCAAATAACCTATGAACGAGAAAGTGATCAGTATAAGAAAACTGTTAAATAAAGAAAAAAAACTATACCTGCAATTGATGTCGTTCAAAAACAATCTCGCTAGTTTCCATAGTACACCCGCCATCCTTGGAGGATTGACTACATAAATCCTTTGGACGATTTCAGGATACCTAAATGAAAGCGATATGCAATAAATATATACATATGTCATATAAGCTGCATATAAAATAAGGGACAAAAATATCTAACCAATACTGCCACATTTCAGCTCTCAGTTGCCACAATTTAAGGTAGCCGCTCATCGGATTAAGGTAATCTTTAATTAAATTTTCTAGTGGAAGCAAAATAAGCGATGTACCTGTGATATTTATCAATGACAGATCGAATATTACAATAACTTGGACCGGACAATTGCTCGTGGACAGTTGAGATTTCTCCCTCCTTGAAGCGAATTAACACAGATATCAAAACTAGATTACCTGAGAATCAGTTGCAAAAGCTGCTCGGTAAAGGCAAAACAATGCATAAGGTAGTCACTGGTCTTCAAAGATTTGATGACCTTAACGTTAGCCATATATTCCATCTTTAGATTCTGAACGTACTTCTTTAGGCTGACTCCAAGCTCTTTCAACAAAGAGGAAGGCATTGCGCTCTGGAATCCAAACAGAGTCTCTGAGACAACAATACCCAAGGTGAGGAAGATATGTAGCTATGTTTGGACGTCTTCCGACTCTGATAAAGAACATCGATATACCTATGCCTCAGACTTCTCAGACACTTACTTCTCAATATGATCATCTCCTACGAATCCAGCGGCCTCTCGTGAAGCGATGTAATTCCGGAAGTGCTAAGCCAAGTAATAACGGGGTTAATGGATACAGACATACAGTGATAGCAACATCGATTTCCCCGTTGTGTCCTCTAACCCATCGAAGAAGATTGAGTTGAGTGTCGAGATCTGGCGGTATTCCACTCGGAATGAGACGTCGCAGACGCCGTCTAAGCTTCTCTACGACCTTGGCCTGGAAGAGTGATGGATCGTTGTCTCTTGTCTCTTATCCCTTGCCTCTAACGGAGTCGGTGGGGAGGATCCACTACAAGACGCTCCGGTCATTCACACTTCAATGTACACCTGAAGAAAAAGAGGATATGATGGACGGATGAATGAAGAATGAAGGAAAAGAAGAAGTGAGAGAGGTCGTGGTTGAGAGGAAGAGGGGAGGCGAGGGAGGAGGGAAGTAAAGGAGGGGAAGAAAGAATGACGTGGACAAGGTAGGCACGCGTTGACTAGTCCTCACTCTAGCTAACTACCTTCCTACGCGCATAATGTCTATCAATTATCCAACAAATACTTCTGTAAGTAAGCAAAGCGTCCTTAATTCGCAATAGATGTCCGAAAGGACGTACCAATGAATAAAGCTTGACCCCCTTTATCCCAGCGCGTAAACCGCTCACCCATAATTGGCAACCATTGAGACTTTTTCGGGTGTGAGCCAGTTCCGAATGACTAGGTAAGGAGAAAGGATGAGCTCAGGACGCATTGCTATTACTCAGCTTTTAGGATACATTTCGCATGCGTGCATAGCCCTATCATCATAGGTCTTAGCTATTCTCAAACAATACAACCAGACGACTCTTGGAAGGATCATAGTCACCAAACTACTCGCTTAGACAACTCTTATGGTGAAATGTGAATGGTAAACCGGAAAGAAAAGCGAGACTTAATGAGGGAAGAGCAGGTAAGTAAGGAGAGAGACAGGGTAAAGAAGAGAATTAAGAGAAGATGTGAGTCAAGTGGCAGCGTGAACTCCGACGAATGAAATGAATGAAGAGCAAGCGAAAGAACTTGTCTAATGAGTAATGAGAGGCACGGTTACAATGCTCTGGCTAGAGTACACAATCACAATAATATACGACCTTAGGGGACGAGGGAGGAAGTAGAAGAATGACGAGATAGGGACAAGGAAGGGGGTTGGGATGGACTTGTGACAGTCTGTGGAAGAGATGAGATGAATTGGAGGGACGAGTTGATCAATGTGTACCGATCAAGCTTATAGTGATGAACTCTAGGTATATCTATGCAATAGGCAATCATTCTGAAAATGAATACGAGACACCATCCACAGATGTTATGGTGAAATGTGAATATACCCAATGGGAACTGCATCGGCAAGATGAAACCGTTCCCTCTTTTACTTGACACTCGCTTCCTCTATCTCAAACTGTAAATTGTTAGCCGAAAGACAAACTAACCACTTGGACAGCGAGTAGAATACACGAGCTATGTTCCCTCCGGAGAGAGGGGGAGGAGGGTAAGAGGGAGAGCGGGAGGTAAGAAAGAGGGAGGGAAAGGAGTCGACGGAAGAAAGTGAAGGAGGGACAAGGAGACTATCCTTCGGAGGGATTCGATACGTGACGAATACGTTGAGGGTGAGAATGAGAGGGGGAAGATGTTTGGAGATGGTCTTTCTGAGGGGATAGCGATAGTATTGATAGATAAGGAGGAAGGACGGAGGGGAATGGAGGGAAAGGAGGAAAGCGAAGGAGAAGCAAGGGAAATCTACTGACGACGATGCAAAGACCGATAAGACACGAAAGGAAAAATGGCAGGGGAAATACAAATGAAGACAGTCCACATATACTTTTGAGTTCTCTTTTTGACGCCTTTCCACGGCTACGTTTCAGTTTTCGTACTCTGTAGGCAGATCTAGCTATTTATAGAAGCGTGAAGCATAGCCGAGAAAAGCGTCAAAAAGATAACCCTAATTTACTTGACGTATCTACGATGTTACATAAAAAGCATGACAGGCATTGTAGAGACGAAGTGTGTTGAGATGAAGACGGGATGGAAGATTGTTTGAGAGGGAGGTCTACTCATCCATTCAAGGGACGACGCGACGGAGAGGATCACTCACTCTATTCTATCCACTTCTTTCCATACATCTAACAACACAGCTCGTCGTTAACAAATGAAACAGTTCACGAAACAGACAAAACACAGTGTTCTAAACATTAAGCGAACGAGCCAAAATGCTTAGGATACGGTGTTTCCGTGCGAGAGTTCCTACCGAAACCAGGGTTATTTTTCGACATCTCGTTCGCTTAAAATTTTCACTGTTGCCAGAACATTGTGAACAGGTCATAAACTGCATGAGCACAGAAGCGTCAAGATGACGTTGAGAGGGGAAGAGTTTGGGATTAGCGTTGGACTAGTCAACAACCGTATGTACTCCTTCCCTTTCCCGCTCCCCCCTCCCGCATTCCCACCTTCCTTCTCTTCATGTGAAAGGAATACAAAAGACGTGTCTTCTTTTCTAACTCACAACGGAAGTCCAAGATACCGCGTATATCTTGCATCGAATATTGCGTCCCACCATTTAATGCGCACATCCAGGTTCCAACACTAAAACCTTTCCTCTTCAAATCCACAAACCATCCTTACATTTGTCATATCGTAGGTTATAGCAAGAAACGCGCACCGAAAAGCAACTGCATAACATTGAAGTTGGAAAAATCTTTATTCTTTATTATGACAACAAGGAAAACAAAAAAAGGAACAAGAATCACTAGTGACTTGGAAGGACTAGAAATATCTAGAAAGAGGTCTTCTTCTCACTCAATCGACTATCAGTGCTCGGAAACCGAACAGATAGCTTAGCATCTCCGATGTTCCACGACTCAATCTGAACATTAAATGCCATCGATCACGCTCATTGATAGGGCTAACACACGTATACACAAATGTCTGGAGCTGAAGTAGACGTGAGAGTACCTTTAGAGGAAGTTCTTCGCCATATAAATCAAGCAGAGCCTTCTTATCAAATTCATCGTAGATACATGACGATTCCGACGAAACTTCACTCTACAATTCAACGGATAATATAGACTCCAGACTTTTTCGCAACAATTTAAGCAGTTATTAGATTTTTTTTATTTTGTGTATACTCTTTCTCGGATGGTTGTTGGTTTTCACTTTTTTTATTATATCTACGATTTTTAACTTCCAAGTTTCATTGTATTGCAACAGTCTAATAACAGCTGCTCGTTCTATGCGACGTCGCTCCATTACGTGGTCGTTGCATGACTCACAAGGGACCCAATGTTGTCAAGCAGAGACGAATGATGGTAGAAATAAGAAATTGCTTGACGGTCCCTTTGAATACTTAACAGACCTAGCTAGGTAGGAACTCTCCCAGTTTACAGTTTGTTGCATGATTTATGTTACGCCAGTTTTATCAGTAAATTATATACTTTTTTGTTTTCCTAATTGCAAATATAAGTAATCTCTGACCAGTTTAATTGCCAGTTTTATCAACATTTTCAACCTGTTGTTTGTCTTTTTGAAGTTCATGACACGCTTCTTTTAACAGTAAAAATTAATTATTATTATTATTATTATTACTATTGTACAATATAAAGGAGTTAGAGAGAACGATTAATCTTCACACGGCCAAAACAAGACCTCTTCCTATTAAGAGCGTACTGACGCGTCGCGGTAGTACGCTCTTAATAGGAAGAGGTCTTGTTTTGGCCGTGTGACGTTAGTAGTACGCGTTTGTAGTCAGTTCAATCATTTTTGTCGAAACTGGAAGCTAGTGTTGAATTTTGTTGAATAAGGTCTACAAAATGCATTTGAGCACCAGAAAATCAAAAGCATGTTTACATTTCACCCTTGACGCGGAACCAAGCAAATTCGATCGATTCTTTCACATGATGCCTCGCATTTGCTCTAAACAGTTACAACAGAAGCGAAATGAGTAAAAATAGACGTTAAAATAGTCAAATCCTCAAAAAACGTGACTTGCGAAATTACAATGCTTCAATGCGTTTCAGAAAGTGTCCTGGTTTAGAGTGGAGAGTTCATATTATGAAAACCGCCAGTCGATAGAGGATGAAAAACTGTCCCTAAATTAGGCATAACACATGAAAAAGCATATGAACTAACGGAGTACTTTAGCTCGAAAGAAGCGCGCTAATGTTAAATTTTCGCCAATTTTAGCGACTTCAAACTACAAAACTTTGAAAATTGTAATTCCTACCACGGTTTTTTGCGTTACGGTAAGATGAAAATGCTATTTGTCCTTAAGCGGCCTCTACAACAGGCTGTTCTCTCCGTGCTTCATCGTAGTTTGGTTGTCCACTCTAATTTCTGACTGTGAACGATGTTCTTGACTCCTAAGTACATTTTAAGATGAGTTTTCGGCATACCAAGGAATAAGCAAAGTAAACGAAGGGAGAGGAAAGAGGAGGAAGGGGGGGGGGAGAAGAAGAAGGAACGCGTGACGCGCGCATCTCGTCGCGTCCTATAGTTTACTCGCGCGCTTTGCGAAAAACTCGTATGAAAATTTACCGTAATCACACACATACCACGGAAATGACGCAAGTATAAATGTGCTCACCAAAACCTAACCGAAATTGATGTAATCAGTTTGTGTTTACAGCGACATGCACCTAACTGGCATATTTTGGGGAATCTTTGAAAGTCCAACTAGGAATTTGCGGTGCCATTTAAAAAGGCCGCTACTGCTTTTTCCGTACTTGGCAATAAAGTCGATATAGTAAATCTCCTGTTGATATACCTGTTGAATCATGTCCTTCATCACTTGCAACTCAGGATCGATAGATAAATGAAAGGGAGCACGAGAGGGCACATTAGCGGAATCTTCACCTCTCTTTCGAAGACGCTGTTCACTCAACAACTTCTGAAAATAATTTACAGTGCTCACAAGGAGATGGTGAAAACTATCCGTAAATCTATGGAAAACGACCACTGCCACTAAGTAGTGGGTTATTAGGGAAGCCGAAATCAGTTTTCAAACTCTGCCCATTCTTTCTGGTGTTCGAGAAATAAGCTTCCAAAGTTATTGTGTGGAATCGCGCATACCCCCAGTCGAGCTCCTCTACTAGCCCACCGCTATTTACCAGCGTGTTATTGTTTGTGGCCGAGTGGATAATACCTGCGGCCAACAACCTTTTGTCCCAAGTTCGGATCCTCTGCCGGTCAAAAAAGTTTAGCACATGTTTAGCATATACCTGTTGAATCATGTCCTTCATCACTTGACAATTAGTATTCAGAAGATAAGCAATACAAATCTTCTGAATACTAATCTTACTTTGTTTTATCATATGTCCTATCATATGTCGAAAATTCAAAAACAATTTGTTCAAGAGAGAAGTCGAACCTGCAGCAAAATATTACCATTCGCGGCACCTATCCCCTTGGCCACAACACCACGCTGGTGACCAGCGGTGGGCGAAAGATTTTGAAATCTGATTTCGGCTTCCCTAATGACCCACTACTTAGTGGCAGTGGTCGTTTTCCATAGATTTGCGGATAGTTTGCACCATCTCCTTGTCACAGACGTTCATAGATGGGCACGGTTGCAAGTACCGCGGTTGGGCAGCCGTCTGCAGAACTTTTTCTATTACTCCCTCTGACAACTTTTCCTGTGCATAAAATAAATAGCCAGTGTGATAGAGCATGATGTGTAATATATAACACTTTCTGACATCTCAAATCGGGAGCGTGGCGAGAGCTTTGGGAACACAATCCAATAGTGCATACTCATTATGTGAAATCATTCGCTGCGATAGTTTCTACATTCAAAATGAATTACGGTAGGGAAAGTGGTCGGTGACGCCTTTAACTACAGCACGACCGTTTATTTGGCCCAACCCCATACATTGAAAAAACACTAAGTTCGGCACAATCAGTTCGCGATAGTCATGCGGTAACCAAAACGTTACCGTTTTTGCTCAAAATTTGAATTTGAATATTTTTTTGGTATTTCTGCACCAAAACGTTGCGCCATGATCGACATTTGCTAGTTTCTAAATAGAAAAAATTACAGTCATTTGCGCCATAAGATACGATTTTTTAAAGATGAAATATACGGTAACAAAAAGGTTACAGTATGCTTAAAGCGTGTGCCGTTTTAGGAAGTAGGGTGAGAACGTACGTGTACAGATCATAACAAGAATATTGAATGGCTCACCTGGAGTGGAGGAAGAGGGAATGAAGTAGGAACATTAATGGGCTGCATTGACTTGCAAGATGCGGTAAGCGTATTCTCTTCGTGTCGATGTATCAACCTCCAGTCCGACCTGTAAGTGTACATACTAAATTGCCCACCGTACCCAGTTTTACCTGTTGAGGTCATCTTCAAATCGGAATACACCCACATCTCTTCCACGAAAAACCCACTTCGCCCATAGTTTTCCTCTACTGAGCCATCGATCCATCTCTGGCTCGACTGTTTGAACAATCAAATAAGACGGTTCATTGGGCCATCGTCGAGCCCATTCATTCTTTGTTACCATACGACCGACTCCGAAATCTCGCAGCTAAAATTTTCTTACCTACTTTTATCTCTTTTTTATTTGGTGTGATTTTAAAAAACGAATGGAGACAGTGTTCAAAGTATGGAAAAACATTGATCATGCCGTATTAAAAGAGAAATGAAATGAGAAAAAAAACCTGAGCCAGTATCTCCCAAAGGAATTTTCCATTAGAGTTAACATCGCGATTTCCCACAAATCGCATCAAACGTGCCGACATACCCCTATTGAGAACTTCTAGATGAAGTCTGAAACGGACTCGTAAAGTGAAAATAGTTCACCGAAAGCATGATAATTGACCACTAAATGTAAGTTATCCTCGAAGCACAGATTTCCGGAAAATCAAAAAAATCATCCGTCTTTTAGACATATTTCAGTTTGCTAATTTACGGTACGGTCGTGCTCGTTTACAACAGTGTCAGCACTTTTATTTTTTATTTTTATTTCTGTTTTATTCTTTTGTAGAACATCCTAGGGCGTTTTTCTTTCTTTCAGATGTTCTGAATGTTTTTCTCCCGACTTCAGCGATCGTTTCCCAAGTTTGTGGAGAACCGGAAAAAGATCCTATATAAGACGAAATTCGAGGCTGCGAAGGATTTCTGGAAAGTTTCGGGAGCAAGCATCTTAGCCCAGCTGGGTTTGGCTTTCGTCCTTCTGTAAGTATCGTTTTCATTAACGATGATATTCAGTTGTTCTAGGGAGTTCGGCTTTCCTAGCCCTGACGTTGTCTTTGAAGCAAAGAAGATGATTTCTCCTGATTTCGCTATGTTTACCGAGTTTGGAAGGGTTGCTGAATTCGATATTGCTCTGTCGAATAATATTCGTGGTCTTCGAATGGAAAAAGAGACGATAGAGTACCAACAAAGTATCAGGAAAGAACCCGGTGCTAAGTTCGGTACTCTCTCTTAGTTTGCATCTCGTAGTAGAGGATAGCTTATAGAGATTTACTGTTGTGTGTATATTGTTTTTAGCTATTTGATAAAGTCATTTTAATACGAAAGTATAAAAGATTTGATAAAATTATCGGTCAGCTACCCAATGGAATATCTAAATTATATGATCAAACAGTTCTTTTTCTCTTATCGAAATTTCAGTAGTTCAGTATGAGTTCGGAATTCGGGAGTCACTTATCCGGTTCTCGAACGTGAGTTTCATAGTGGTATTTTAGTTGACCTTAGAGTTAATGCAGAAGTTCCGTGGTTGACCGCCAGCTTCCAACTGCTATCAAGCACTTTCTTTGCTTCCTCTGTGGAAGCGAGTTCGCAGCTTCTCTTGATTACAACAGGTACGATTGTGGATGCTCTCTTTCACTGGAAAACTATCAGGAGAGGTGAAAAGTAAAAAAAAGTTGGGTTGAGACACGTTGTGCATGAGCACCAAGCATGGGCGATATGCTACCAATTGTTCGTTGATGAAGTTGCTAGTGAGAAGAAGACTAATGGGGAGAGTAAGAAGGAAGACAACAAGGTTACGCCATTCATTTATTATCTTTTTGGCAAATGATATTCTCTGTGACATGAAGGGGCGTGAATATGAAGACTACTGTAACCATAATCGAGAAGTGTGAAAGTGTAACACTAAGTGTTTAGGTAGACCAAGTGCGGTCCCCGTCTAAGCTGAAAGAGTCGCCTCTTGCGAGTCCGACTCTTCGTGCATCTACCTCTAAGAAGATCGAACCCTCTCTCTTGGCTTCTCTTCACTGTCATCTATGTCCCAGAGTGTGCGCTAATGGCTCGCAGTATCTTTTGCACCGTAAGTTCTTTCTCTTCCCCCGGTTTAGAGTTACGAGCAAATAAATAGAGTATTGTATTTTAATGTATTGTTTTTTGGTAAAAAGTGTTCACTACAAAGTTAACTTCATACATAATATATTGAACTACATTTGAGTTGAATTTCATTGAAATTACTTAATGTTAGGCAATAGATGCAGAGGAGGATACCAATTTTATTCATCAGTAGATGAAAGAGATGTATTGGAAAGATAATTGTTCAATTGTTCAAGATGTACATGATCACAAGGGAAAGATCAGTCGTGTCCAAATAATACCGACGATGGATGAGAAAGAGGTAATGAATTGTCTCCATTAGACTCTTCACTTTACTGTGTTTAGTTACCGGCCATCGAGTTCGTTTATCAAGGAACGTGCGCAGTTTGCGATAATTCCTTTGATGAAATGACCAAGTAATATCCAAGTTTGTTACTACTTTACCTTATTGAACTATCAGTGCATTCATCCACTTCTTCACATGTCACAAAAAGGACCTGATGCAGGAAAATTGGTCTCGTACGACTCTCAAGATTACGGTATGTTTGGATACTGTAGGATGGATCAAGATCTCTTAGGTGGTGCATGGAACCGATCCTCCACTTGATATGAGCATACGATTGAAACAACCGAATGCGCGACCTCCCGCAGTGTAATTATCACTGTTACCTACCTTCGTTGTTATGTATATATTTCATCATGTTACTAACCTCGATATCGGTCTTGCTGAAATGAAGATCTCGCTTGATAAAGAGAGCATGAATCGTCAATCGTACGGAGTAGCGCCGTTGACCTCATTTCATAATGGTCACTATCCTTTACTCTTACCGATCACCGTATGGCCTCTTACAAGACTCTCTACTTATGAAGCTGCTAATTTCGAATATTAGATAGGATGCTTGGGAATAGGAGAAGCAACAAGTTATCATAGACATTTGGGGAAGATGGGATTACGGAGGGAAGAAAGGAGGGGGGAGGAGGAGGGAGGAATGGGAGGGGCGGGGAAGAGCAAGAGCAGTCACTGACCATGCTCATGCGAGTCCTCTTGCTCCTTCTTTTAGAGGGAATTATAGCACAAGAGACTGCAGTACAAGCTGACTCCTGTCCTGCCAATACCTTCACTTGCAACGACGGATCTTGCATTCCTCTTGATTGGGTAACTTTTTATCTACTTGCTTTGGTCCTTCCTAGGTCGTAGGATCATGACTTTCATATTATTATCCTCTTATGCTATAAATGTCCTATTATATTGTACTTGTTGATATTATCATGCTTATCATATTAGGTTGGCGATGGTGAAGCGGATTGTGATGATGAATCAGATGAGGGAAGCAAGCTGTCAACGAAGGGGGAGGTTGCATCCTCGACCAGTAGTAGTACTGTATCCAGTGCAGTACTCAATGCCACTACATCAGTACAAGAGGAACAAGTAAGCCTCTCCCCCCTCCCCAATCACTCCTTGTATCCAGGAGGACTGTCCCCCCTCTCATCTCGACCGTATCGACTCCTGCAGTCAACCCACCTTCGATCTACTATCAACCGTTCAATCCTTCAACTTCAACCATTCCTCCATTCTCCCCCAGAGGCGAGTTTCCCAATCCAGGTGTTCCGTCTCTCATCCAACTGCTCTATTCTCTCTTTCCTTCTCCTTCTATGTCTTTCTCCTCAGACCAGAAGTGAAAGTAGGGGAGAGAAGACCTTGCGCCTGTCTCCCGCTGCATATTTCACTTTCTCTTTGTGAAAGGAGAAGGAGCGCAAGAAGTAATGTCTTCTTTGTGGTAGATAACACTAGTTATTGTTGTTCGATCATCGAATAATGAGAGAAGAATAGGGGAGAGATGAATGGACAAGGGAATGTATGGGACTCGTTCAGTCTGTCGCTTCTCTCTCCCGGATGTGACATCTCTCGAGAATACGACATTTGCATTGAAGGAGCGAGCAAGAAGTGAGACAAGTACCCCATACATTCATATTATTTATAACAGAACCAAGATAGTGCAATGCCATTTGATATCCCTCTTTAAGATGCCAATCCGAACCCTCTGTCCCCGCTTGGAGATCATCCGAGACCTTCTTCTGTCAGCTTCTGCTTCCTTCTGTAAACGAACACACACAGTGTTTCGGTTCGTCTCGCCCCCGAGGTTGTCTAGTAGAGTAAGTGGACTCGTTGACTTGCCCTTCCCCCCCCCCTCCCCTCCTTTCCCTTCCCCTTACCTTTGTCTCTGGAGAATTGGTCATGCATCATCAACGATGTGCCGTCTCATCACAAGTGTTCTGGCTGATATGGAATGCATTGAAAGAACGGCTAATCATTCGTGTACGGAGGTAGCTCTAACCTATTGGCAACACGACAATATTCCGCCTCTTTAGGATGCTCGCTCCATGTTGGGTCCGATTAAAGAGGAGTGCCTCCAGCTGAGTAGAGATCTTTCTTGTCCCTCTCCATCCATTCGTATCCTCACCACTCAAGAGTTATTAGCCAAAGAAGAAGAAGAGCGAAAGATGACCAAACCTGAGGTGAGTATGCATGGGCGCAGAAGGGAACTACACTCGAATATCAGGTGGAATTCGACAACGATGAAGAAGTTGAAGAAGGAAAAAGAGAAGAGGAAACTATTGAGGAGACGTCTACACAGGGAGAAGATAAGGGAAAGGAGATGGAAGAGAAGAGGATTGAAAAAGAGGAGGAAGTCGGAGAAGAGACGACACCTAGGGGAAGGGTGGAGGAGAAACAAGTACAAGCATCGAGGGAAAGGGAAGAGGAGGAGGAAGAAGAGGATGACACTGTCACTACTACTCAACCACCAACAACCACTCTCCAATCATTGCATTCCACTACAACCACCATCCTCGTCCCGTCTTCCATCTCATCTCAGACTACACCAACATCTAATCTTCCTCAACCTCCGCTTGCTAATGTCATCAGAAGTCTCCAGGTTTCATCCTATGTGTTACGTAGTCACCCGTCTTCCTCTCCAGGTTCTCTCAAGAGTCTGTTCTACCTCATACGATGATAGTGTTTGGAAAGACGTTCATTCGCTCCTGTGTGCCTCTACCTCTCTTCAAAGTCATTCCGACTGTTGGACTAAACTACAAGATAATACTTCTTGTCAAGGAGAGGTACGGCGGTGTAAATTAGCGCAAAGTACTCTTGCTGCTCTTAGATGCATTCCAATTCATCGTGTAATTCTCTCGAATCGTTCAATGAAAACCTCGATTGCCTACTAGAAGTAATGAACGATGAATGCGATGTCACAGCGCAGAATGCCATTGTGGACTTGCAAGAACGAGCTAATGACAAGTTGGTCTCACTTTATCGTCCAAGCTCTCTTTCTCCTCCAGACTCATTGAGAAGAAGTGTTTCGAGACGGATGCCAAGGAGGAAAGGAAGGAGAAGGAGACGGAGGGAGCATTCAAACTTCATCCTAATCTTCCCCCGTGTTCGGACGATCAAGTGAGAGTGAGGGAGACCTTGTCCCCCTTCTCCCTTATCTCCCATTCCCTATTCCACACTTAATCGCTATCATCACCCAGCTGAGAGACAAGTACAACGAAGAGTGCACAATATTGTCAGATCGAAGGAAAGGTGCCTCTGGAAAACGCACTATTGCATCGGCCTAGAAATTAGAAATGCTGAAAATGTTTTTTCTCTAGGGAGTCATTCGGTGAGACATAAAGGATAATGAAATGAGTCGGGAGACAAGAAAATTGCGGCCATATAGACAAGTAGTAGTAATGATTCATACTGAACTATAGAAGTAGCATTGGTAGTAGTGGTTCCACTTATTAAGGAAAACGGTGCTCTTGCGTGCCTCGTGGAACTGGTAGAAGTAAACAAGCAACTTCTTCGTCTTCAGCAACTGGACTTCCTTCTTGAAGTACTGCTTTCCGATTACATGTTTATTTCCATTATAGATCCTTTAGGTACTTTTCCTCATTTCTTATCTCATTTCCCTTATAGATTTCCCGTCCCAACTCGACAGTCATGGATTCCATCTGTTCTTTGTATGCCAAATACGAATCGTGTCTCACTGCCTCGGTTTTCTCTCTCAATCCTGCAGTGCCCCGTTGTGCATTTGCGTCTCCTCTCAATTCCCTAGCCAGGTACATATCTATCCTCTCTAATCCCTCTAACCATACCACTACCATTCAGAATCGGTCTCTCCCCTATGTGTTCCCCCTCGACTCGTGGACTGTTGTCCTCTCACCAGCAATGTCTCTTCACCGTTGCCCAGTCGCACTCCACATGCCAGTCGGCCCTGTCCAGTCTGGGACAGACAGTTCAAGCGATGATTCATGTCAGTCCCCGTCTTCACTTTCCGCTTTCCATTGACCCTTTCTATTCAGGGCGCTCATGGAGAGGCTCTTCTTTGCAAATCGTTCTATCTCATTCGTCAAGCTTTCGAATGCGGAAAGATTAGCGTGGAAAAGATGTGCGATGAGGCGGCCGTAAGAGATTTGGGAAGACTGAGAGATGAGGTAGACTGGATGAAAAGAGGAGTAATAAAGAGTGGTTGGAGATCACAATGTTGGGAGAGGAAGAGGGATGTCCCGAGACTGAGCCCCCCTCCCTCGATGCCCTTCTCGCTGCTCCCGTCACACGTGCCCCAATCCCCGCTCCTCGAATTGCCCGTCCTCTTCCTCCTCAACTCATCACCACTCCTTCCAATACATCAGCTGTTCCTCGTAACCCTCAAGTAGTAGTCGTTCAACCAGTTATGCCTGTGTGCGACGAAAAGGAACAACAGAAGTGAGTGGAGTCGAGTAGACAGTCCATACTATCACTCTACCAGGTTCCAATCTTGTGTCCAAGATCTCACTCAATACCAGCCTCATCCTCTTATTGTCATCCGTCAGCCAAAGCTCATCGATGAAGCTTGTGACAAGTTCGACCAATTCAAGGTACTACCTTATTTATCCGCTCACGGAAAAAATATGCAGAAATGTGCCCAAAACGTGGGCTGTCGTCCGATTTGGTCGAAGGGAATGAGTGCGATGCTTGAATACGCGTGCAACGAGGCGAGAGATGAGTACAAAGAGGTAAGCACGAGGGAGGTAAAAAGAAGGAATACTCAATAGGTACGCGGTTGTCTACGAAAGGTAGCCGGAGGGGATGTTGTACGGGAATGTGTAGGAGTATTCTCGAAAGGTACGATGCATAGTTGACTTATGTTAGTCTTACAATGGCAAGTGTTCAGGAGCCCCCCAACAAGCATGTCTATCGGCTAATGCTCTTCTTGCGTGTTCCATTCCCATTGTGAACACTGAATGCGGAGACAAAGCGGTTCAGTTTGTCACAAAGTGAGTATTTGAAAATGGAAAGAGAAATGTTTAAACGAGTACTTTAAAGATACATGTCCCAGTTCGCGACAGCCATCGATACCCGTTGCAAGTTGGCTATGGACATCCCAAGTAAGCAGAACGTTGACTTTATTTCTACCATGCGTTATTTTCAGTTGGAAAAGTAATCGGAGTTGGATGCTCACTGGAAGAAGAAGCAGTGATTGAACACTGCGCAGCCCCTCTCAACGACATTGGCAGTAGATTGGATGAAATGTTCCAAGTGAGTTCATGCAACTTCGCACGTCAAAGAATATCGCTCAAGGGTGGAGTTCAATCGTTGGTCAAGAACGCTAACTCGTTGGCTCCTGTATTCGCTGGTGGATGCAATCTCACAACGGAATTCGAGATGTGCGTGGGAGGTAAGTTGTGATTAACGGTTAATCAAACATTGTATATCAGGCATAACGTCTTCCAAGTCTCCATGCGTTGTTTCTTCGTGCATGATCAAGGCAGGAGAATCAATTTGCTCTTCTCCAGATCCCGTTAAAGCAATCGATACTCATCTATCATGCGTCTTCTCGCAGGTATTAATACAATAGTTGCATTGGAAAATTGCATGCCAACTTTAGCATAAGAGATCAGAGGGAGCACTACACAACCTAAGATTTGCAGATTCAAGAACCGTCTTTCGCTAAATGCTTGCGAACAACTTTGTCTACCATCAAACATTTCAGTCTCGCGTCGTTCAAGGTAAAACAGCTTTCGTCTGGAAGTCAAGATGAAAAATTAAGTCAAATTTTTAAACTTTTTTTATTCAGGCAATGCTACCTAAATTCGTCACTTGTGTATCCGATATAGTTGAGGCCAAGTGCGGAGAAGCTCCGTTAAAGGTTAACTGATAACTTTACTTTAAACAAATTATGCTTTGAAGATCCTAAGATCTATTTCTTCACCGGATGTATGCCCACTTCAATCCCATTCCCATCGAATCGCACCAATCTCTCCAGTAAACGTGAGATTCTTCTCGCTAGATTTGTGCAATTGCATATTAATCTTAGATTCCCCCGCCAGTTGTTATTGGATGCTCTCCCGACAAGAAAAAGGCGTATCGGGAATGTGGGAATAAGTTCTTTTCAACATACAGAATGCTGCCGATTTCACTCATCAACAACATTGATAACATCGGAGAGGTAAATGATGTAGCGAAATTTTCAAAATCCTTCCTATTACAGTTTTGCGCCACTCTGACGGCAATGGATGAGTGTTCAATTTCAACTAGAGTTTGCGCTTCAAAGCAGGATAACGCTCTCAAGGCATGCAAATACTTCTCCAACCCTACGCCATTTGTTTCAGGAATTGGGAATGCAGATCTGTGCAACAGAACCATCATTCGACAAGCACAAAATATGTCTGCAAACAGTAGCACAGTCTCAGGAGGTATGTCTCCCATTCATCTGAGGAATAAGGTGTCTTCTTCAAGTCTCGTTCGTGCCTCTCTCAATTCCTCACTGCTCCTACAAGCGCCCATTGCACTGCACTCCAGACTGCAGCTGGATGCATGGCCAAACAGGTGAGATAATGCCAAAGATGATACAAGACGAAGCGTACTTCAGATACAAGCTTCATGTGGGGAAGAGGCACTCGGTTATTCGTTTGATTCAATGAACGTGTATGCATCTGTAGCATATGATGGATGCAAGGTACAGACTGCCCTCTTGCGTCTCGATTCATTCCATTGACACCTCTATTCATTGCAGATGGAGGTTCCCTCTGTTGCTCTGTCTACTCAATGTTCCGAGGCCGACCTTGTGTCGTACTTGACATGCGAGACCCACGTCGACTCCTTCTCTCCCCGTCCCCTCGCCCTTCTCTCCAACGTCTCATTGCTTTCCCAAATGTGCAACGCAGGTATTGACTCTGTCCAAAGAGACTACGTGGATCTCTTCAGTGGAAACCCTCTACCGCCCTTGTCTCGATGCAATGACGTGCAAGTTCGAACCTCTTTCGAGTGCGACCGTCTCACTGTACAGAGCTGTTTGTGAAGAACAAGTAACAAGAAAGGACCATATCAATTTGGGACAGGTGAGACTGGTGAAGGAAGGGCATTCCTTGTCGAGTGAAGGAAGGGCATTCCTTGTCGAGTGGACTTGCGTAGACACGCAAAGATTGACTGTCCTAGTGCATCGCTGACTTCACCAATACGAAAGAAGGACGAGAATGCATTCGACAACTAACGGCGCTTGACTTGCTTAATACCTCGAACAAGGACAAACTGTGTGACAGGTGAGAACAATGGAGAAAAGAAGAATAAGGGTGGTTCAGCCTTTCTTCTACTCTCATATGCTCATCGCCTATCCTTGAAAAGGATTGTGGATACGAATCCATCATCCATTTGTATTCGTTGTATGCTGAATATGTACGATTCTTCGACAAAGACTGCGTACTCTCTGCTCCCGGAAGTAAGTGGTCGACCATTTCTCCTCCTCATTCATTCCTTGCTTGAGAATCGTTGAGTTCGGATGCAGAAGTGGAGCAAGTGGATGAGGAGGTGCCTTCTACTTCTACTTCCTCTTCGTCGTCTTCCACTTCATCCACAAGCAGCAGTTCGACCACAACAACCTCGACTACGACAGAGAAGGATCATCCGAAGGACGTACGGTCTAAAGGTCAGCCTGCCCCCCAGTCCTACCGCTCATCTCTAACCTTATTTCAGGTGCAATTCAATTATTGGCTACGTCATATTCTATTCTTCTTGCAATACTGCTTCTCACTTTATAACCGGTGTTGTGTGTTAATATTGCTTAATATTGCTTATACTTGATTGCATATCAGTGCTTGCCATCTCCAATAGAATCTCGCTCAATGATGCCTTTCCATTGTACTGTACTACAGTACCCTTACATTTACCGATACACGAGTAATAAACATATATGATTATATTTATATGTCTTGCTAAAACAATATTTTTAAAACTTAAATGTTCGTCCATGCACAAAAGGCGGTTTGTATCAATGATGCTGATTTGTGAGATAGAAAATTTAATTGTTCGGCATGGCTTCCTATAATATTAATATCGTACAAGGCAAGTGACGAAACAAAGTCACCGTTGCAGGCAAAAAACATTCCTATACCGGAGCTAGACACATACAACTGAACTGATTCTAGCAAAGTAAAACAAAACGAAACAACAAAATGTACACGTAGCATCTGTGTGTAGTGAGTATCACAGAAAGAAGAATTGTAAGTAACTTTTAAAAACATGACATACATGACTGAGTGAGTCTATTCCATCACTTCCTCTTCCCTTTTCCTCTCTTCTTTCTTCTTCTGTGCCTCCAGACTTTTGAGATATCTATGACACAAATTGTGCACTTTAATTATTATAAAATGACGATATAAGAAATTGGAAAGAGGCTTCCCGTCATTAAAGTAATCAATTGAAATGTATTCCGATAAGATAACTTCTCCCCCTCCATCCCTCCCATATTCCCCACCCACCTTAACGCTCTCTTCGCAGCAGTAGTCTTCGCTATTCTGTAGTTCCTCCCCATCCCCGTGAACCTCATCTTCGTCTTGCCCCCCACTTCCACAGTCACTCGAACCTTCCCCAACTCGGCCATCCTCTCCAATTTACTGCAATACAACAGTCTCCATTCGCCCGTTAGACGAAAACTAACGAGAATTTGACGGTGTCATGCTCCCTTTCAAGTAGTTCCCTCACAGGAGATCGAGGTGGATTGCGACAGCATTCCTCGATCGTTGGCTTCATCATACTGTAGAATACCCTCCACACTATATCCATGTCTCTGCCACAATCCTGTAATACTCCTGCTCATACATGTTCACGGACCAAACGATCGGGTGGTAGGCCCTTGATTTGGTCAAAACCTTAGCTTGGTAGGCGCCACATTAGGCCAGAAACCTCACTGGTAGGCTATTCGAAATCTCAACCTATACAATGGTAGGCCCCAAACTGAAATAATTGTCGGCAAATCTGCCCACCTATGACCCTGCTTACAGTACCCCCCCCCCAATGCGGTGTTCTCTGCAGTATACAATAGAAGGCATAACCCACGAGATAAATGGCCCCAGCCACACTCTCCAATATATCGCCAAGTGCCTTAGGCACTTCCACGTCCTCTTCTTGACCCTCATCGATCTCGTCTTCTGTTGTTACCATGTACATCTGTGAATCATCGTTCTCTATACTCATTCTATCATTGTGCAATCAACATTCAAACAATAATAGCACGATTCACCTCAGAGTGGAAATTGGCATCCAGAAAGTTTCTTTCCTTGCACAATTTGACAAATTTCTCGATCATAAAGTAGAGTCCAGGACACATTGCAACGAAGTGCTTAATAATAATATTGTATATTATATTATCAACTCCTTCCCTCAACTTTCAGAGTATTCCTTACACTCCAAAGAGATATCCTAGCAAGGAAACGAACCTTATGCATGTTGTACTTTACTGCCAACGAAGCGAAGATCGTATTGTTGACAAGTGCAGATCTTAAGGGGCCACCAAGTAAGACACGACAAAACCAAGAGTCCCACCGAAGATCAGTCAGCACTCCCGGGGAATACTCTTTCTCGTGTTCGAAGAGGAATCGAGTGATCATGTAGTCCAATACTGCATCTCCCAGGAACTCCAGTCTCTTCAATTCTTTGTTCATGTATGAATAAACTAGATGAAACCTGGTAGCACGCAGTGATTCGATTGGGATAGTACGATGCATGGGTAAAGGCCTGTAACAGGTTAAAGGAGTTAGAGAACAGCAAAGTAAGAGTACCTGCAGGAGATACGCCTTGTTCTTGAAACGGTAGCCAATATTTTCCTCCAATTCATTCAATTTGAACTTTGCAAAGAAGAGCTCTAGCTGCTCTTCTGCGCAATTCGGCTGAAAATTGACTAGTGATTGAGGATAAAGGAGATACAAGGGCACCCGGGTCCAGGACAATATGTCCGATTTTTTTTAGAGCCAGGACACAAGATCCGAAATAACTCAATAGGCAGGACACAAGATCCGATTTTCATTATTCTAACATGTTGGTCAATATGTCCCCCCCCCCTCTCTGCCTCGTGCGGTGCGATGCTTCGCACTGCCAGAGGGAAGAAGGCAAAAGGACTGCGAGGCATCGCACCCCTTGCCATTGGGGGGAACAGGGGAAGCGAAGCATCGCAGGTCCGTGGGAACGATGGCAAAAGTGGTGCGATGCATCGCATTCGCAACGCGCAACACTAACAGGCACCACAATATGCCAGAATCATCACTGGTAGGCTAATCAAAATCTTTCGCATACTTTGGTAGGTCTTAAACTGAAGTGAATGTAGGTAGCCTTGCCACGCATGATAGAGGATAAGAGACTGGGAAGAGTGTGTAATACAAGGACATCGTACATTAGTAGGAGTATCGACATAGTGAAGAAGAGGAGGTTCATCCTTCATTTCGTGTCCCACCATCACTTTGAGTCCCATCCATTTCATCATCTGCAATTAAACTGGCTTTCTCTCCCTCACAACTATGCCTTCATACCCTGAGAGTCGGCTGCGGACCGAGAGAGAGTAAATGAGCTCCGATCATTGCTTCGACTGCATCGGCGATGCTCTTATCGGAGATGTATTGTTGAGTGTGCAGATTGTAGGGAAGAGGGGACAACTCGTCCACGATTTGAGATGACGGCTGAATGAGAGAGGGAATGACCAGATGCTACTCCTTCATCTCCAACTTATCTTACAATTAGCATGTCCCTTACAATACCGTAACCTAACTGGCTACACAAACCTCATTTTTTACACAGATGAGTTATTTTAAGTTAATTACGGTAATTCCGACCACGCATGGCTTTTGTTCTAACAACAGACCTGCTTGCTCTCCTCTAACCATACCTTAGTAAGATGAATAGTTTCGATACCGTCTCCATCCTTCTCTGTTTTCTCTTCGCTTTCATCCCATCCACTTCGACTTTTCTCCTTCAAGTATCCTTCTATCGCCTCTTCATTGGTTCACTTACGTCAATCGGTATCTCTTCATCTTCCAATAATCTCTCCATAATTTCGTCCTTTTTCTCCGCTTCTTCGCTATTTGGTGCCTTGAAGTTGAGTGAAGGCAGATAACTAAAGCACATAAACGGTTTCTCGGATCAAAGATCAACGAGACTAAAAGTATGGACGGAGGGACAAACCAAGGGGGAAGCCAAGAGTCGTGCACATCAAACTTCGTTCCAACTACAAGGGAAGGGAGACCGAGTCGTTTACCCAATCGATACAGGTTACAGTTGGACACCTGATAACAGACAATCGACTATTGTATCAACCAACTACAACCATTACCGTACACTTAGGCCCACTCGTTGAGTAAACTAATCTTATTTCTAATTTGAAAGAAAGAGGAAAATGACCTCTTTACTCCTGGCAAAGGAGAGTTTTCCCTCGTGAAGGGAAGGATGAGCATGGAAGAGAAAGTCAGTGACGGCGTACTTGAGGAATGAATCTCCGATTGTCTCCAGTCTCTCCAGATTCATTCCTCAACACAATCTAGTGGTTAAGGGGGAAGGGTGGGGGGACAAGGGACATACCATCATTGGCATTGGAAGTAGTGAGAGCAGTGAGAATGAGACAAGGGGACACTCCGAAGGGAGCTTCCATTCCATCCGAGTCACGCCATGATTCCACGAAGTTAGGGGACGGAGTGTGGAAGGAGAAATTAACGCTTTGCAATGGCTCCACTAACACTTTGCCCTGAATAAGCAGCCTGCTATCGCCTTCCCAAACCTGCAGCTAAGTCTGATTAGACTAAGGAACCTCTCGTATAGTGTTGACAGCTCTCTTCATAGCATCCCCGTCCCTCATCCTCTTCAGTCTCTCTCCTTCTTCCAATTCACTCATCTCCTCTACATCTTCGTTCACAACCACTTTCTTCTTCGCCGGTTCGTAGTCTGAAAGAGTGTGTTCCCCCTCCGTAGACTCTCAACCCACTCGGGTCATCATCGAATGTCATCAGATCGATGTCCTCTCCCTTCTTCGTATCCTTCTCTCTGTCAGTATCGTCTCCTCCCTCCAATAGTTGTTGGAACTGCAAGTACCCTCCATCCCCTCCCTCCTCTCCTCCCATCTCTACCTCTTTCGGGATGAACGTCTTAACAGGTGGTCGATTGGTGTCTGGCAAGAGATTTCCCACCAAGTCCTCCATCAACCCCTTCACATTGATCTCTTCTGATGCACTGCCAACAATCATCTAAGAAAGAGGATCGGATTCCATGACTAGAGACAACTCACGAAATGGGGAAGCGGGGCGGGGTTGACGAGTTGATTCGAGTCGTTCGGAGGGGGGAGGTCTCCCCAGCCAACCTCCTCGATCGACTCCTCACGGGGAACCACATTTCTCTCTCAAACACATACACTTGATAGAAATGTACTTTAGGCGCTGCTCACAAGAAAATCAAAGATACTAGGTGAAAAGAGTAAGTATTGAATGTGAACTGACTCCAGTCGTCCTTCAAAGTGGGATAAAGATTGAAGAAGAGTGCGTGGTCGTCCCCCTCCTCATCAGACAGATCTCCCTTCGCCTCCACTCGACATTCATCTAATCCCGCCGTCTCTTCCAACCAACTGTCCACCTAGACAACATTGACAACATTCCATTCCACACCTCAACGGTTAATTTGTTCTACTCCTCCATATACTAGATATCAAATGTTTTCTTCCGTCTACCGTACACCTCCCCACTGGGGAAGTCCCCACCGTCCCGAGTAAACCCTCATACCTTTTTATGAGATGATGAATCACTCGAAAATTGAAGAGCAAGAGATGGATCCCACACTCCGATGTCGAATGAAGTCTGCAATTATCACTTATTCCTCGCGACTCAAATAGCACTGACATCGAGATTGTCGGTAGACGGAGTATTGTTCGTGTCCCTAGCCACCAACTGATCCAACCGTGTTACGGTAATCGCTTGTCTCTCCTCCTGCATCCCCCTTCCTCTTCCATCTACAGTAATCCCTCTAACCGGTGTACTCGGATAACTCAAAGGTTTCCATTTCCATTCATCTGGACACTTCACTTCTTCTTCGTTCCTTCCCAATGCCTGTTCAAGCACTCGAATACGAACTTCATCCGCCAGTAGTAGTCCATTCATCCTATCAACGCATATGTACTCATCATCTATATTTTAGGAAAAAAATATTTTACATATATATTTAGAAATTTTAGAAAAAAAGCAAAATAACAATAGATGCACTAACCTGTAGAAAAATGAGGGAAGGGCACCAATCGAATGCCAGAGATCAGAAGAGATCGGATGTCTGTACAGAAGCTCCGGAACCAGAATTTGACGTTGTGAAGGACACGATTGGTTGCGGTTACGGTACCGGGAACGAAGACGAGGGAGCAGGAGGTTGAGACGGCTGAGAGAGAGGGTAGGGGGGAGTGAGGGGGGGGGGGGGAAGAAGAGTGATACTGACTTGGACGTGTACTCCACCTCCAGCAATGGCTGTGTCTGATCGTAGATCTCCAAGTTGTACTTCTTCATAAAGTACTCATTGAACGTCTTGAATTCCGAGTCCGGGAAATCCGAATTAGGGTTCTTATCGTAGAGAACCTGTAAAGAGTGTCTAACTGTCATACCGTATCAATGTAAACAAGAAGAAAGAGTGAATGTTCAGGTGGGTAGCACACATCGAGCATCTCTACTTCCCACCCCCATACCTCGACAACGTAGAAGAATATAGGTTGTTCTAGATTACGGTACCACGGCATAACTACCGTATCCCTCCACTCCTCAGCATTGAACGTGTACCTCAACCCCATGTCTTAAATATCCCTTATCTTCTACTCCCTTCTATTCTCACTTTCTCCTTTCTTCTTCGTTCGGAACTCTTGGCATGGCTCCAATATTGTTCACCACTTCTTCAACGTAATCCATCTTGATAGAGTGACTCACTGACCCCTCTTCATTGACACCTTAACCTTCTATATTATTTATTTTCATAATCGACTGGGCTAAAAATTAAATAGGTCAGAACTTACGTTTATCGAGAGGAACAATGAGACAACTGTTAGGAGTATTCTCGTCCATACTGAATATGAGATTGTTCGCGAGTTGAAGAACATTGCAGAATATGTAGTGATGGAAGAGTCTGAACACAATATCACCATAAATACCTATAATATTTCATAAAGTGACAGCACGTACAGTACCAGCCTGTTTATAAAGTTTACTCTCTGATATCTCAGGGTTCGAAATATAATCTTTCATCCACAACAACTCCAGTAAGCAAGCATTAAAAGGAGTAGAGATAATGAATACTTGAGAGAAGAGAGAATCGACTCGTCTATGATGAAAGAAGACGAATGGACGATGTTGACACGGCACTCTCCTTCACGAAGGAAAGCAGGGAAAGATGGCATCTGAATGGACAATACTGGAGGGATATGCACATACAGAAACCCCCCCCCCACCCTATATTATTTATTTTCTAATCGAGACTGTATTCCACTCATCAAGGGAGGGTCTACTCACATTTGGCATCTTCTTACTGCTCAAGAATCCGAAACAGAAACCAGTTTCATTCGGATTGAACATACGACGAGTCTTCTGCTCTTCCTGAATATTATATGAATAATGAGGAGATGAAGGGATGAAGAGCTAACCTGTGGAAGGGGATGAATGAGATCGAGATCTAGGGCATACAGATACACACTCTCTCCTGCTACCGGAAGGGCTTCGTGGAGCACTCGGGCTATCTCAAGGAGGGATACGGTAGGGGAGGGGTAGGATAGGAGGGACTTACTCTCTTATCGTACAACTGCTTCCTCTTGACACTTCCGACTCTCGCAGCACAGGCAGGCAAGTATTCATCGGGGTCGTCATCCAACAAAGCCAATACCGCCTCCTTGACCCGATCAGTCATCCCATTCCACTCATTCCCATTCTCACCTTTCCAACAGGAAGAAGGTGATCGTTCAATTCTCCCATTTCGTGTAGAATTTTGCAAGCCTGGAAGGATCGTCTAGTAAGCATTCCCCTCAAGTGTATTCCCCCGATCAACCTGAATGTCACCTTGTGTGCAACCAGCATCTGTGCAAGTTTCTTGCTAGCGACTGCCTCTTCGAAGGGCAGAACAACAGGCTTCTTGAGAGGAGAGTTCATAGGGAAGAGCAGTTCAGCTGAGTACAACGTTCCCTTGTCTTTCGTTTCCAGGGGGATCAGACGGGACTGGGGAACCAGGCGAGTGAAGACATCCGAAGGCAGTTTACCGCAATATCTGACAGGGGGTAGGTAGAGTGCGCCTAACCAATGATTCCGACAAATCGACTAGTCGTGAGCAGTCCGCTAACGGCTAGTCGGCAAGAAAGACGGAATCGCGCGCTCTATTGCCGACTAGTCGTTTATTCGCGACTATTCGCTAGTTGTAAGACCAAAGAGGATCTTCATTCCTTCCACTCTCCTCGCTGAAGACAGCTAAATGGATTAGATGATGGCTGCAAATCTAGAGGCTCTTTATTTCAAGGAGCATTACAGTTCTATATAGTTTATACATTGAATATGCTATTCAAATCTTAATTATCTATGACGATCTATTCCACAACAATCCATTATGATAATCTCTTATGATCATACTCCACAATAAAATTTAGTTCTTTAAAGGGACATGGAAGTGATTTTCAAGTGAAGTTTATATGAAAGATTTTGTTGTAATTAGTATAAAAACAAAAGGAAAAATAATAAAAATTAATAGTATTCGAGAAATGATTTATTGAAATTTCGCCTAACGACGACGCTACTGTGTTTAGCGAAAGGAATTAAGCCAAAAGCGACAATCTTCTCAACGACGGAAGCCCGGAACGAAAAAATAAAACATGCGATTTTCGAGTTTTTTCTTCGATTTTTTATTTTTTTTTCATTTTGAAACCTTAGAAAAATTTTCATCGAATTTTAAAACTTTTGGTTAGAGGCTGCATCCTCCCTTTAATAATTTATCACATTGAAAAAATGTATAGGTATTACTGTAACATTAAAAGTAAAAGTTATTAAACTTTGCTCCTCTGATTTATCTGCCTTACGCATAAAGGGATTTGCAGAAATACGGCAATCGAGGTAATTCAAAATGTAACTTACCAGCAACTTGATTGTGAGATAAATGAGATCCGACCGGTTGAGAGATTTACGCGCACTATGAAAAATAAATAGGAATAGCCACGAGCAGAATATTATAATTAGGTAACGCAGTATGATTATTGTAGAATTTCAAGTTTCATATAAAACCAGAAGAAACAATGTCATCGATATAGCTGATTATGTTAGGAATTCAGGAAATGTGCCTCTCGATTTGCAGCCATCATCTAATCCATTTAGCTGTCCTCAGCGAGGAGAGTGGAAGGAATGAAGATCGTCTTTGGTCTTACAATTAACGAATAGTCGCGAATAAACGACTAGTCGACAAGAGAGGTCGCGAATCATTCTCTCTTGCCGACTAGTCGAGAAGGGTCGGTTAACGAATCATTCGTTCATTTTCATTCGTTAGGCGTACTCTAGGG
>LS936711.1:351859-370064 GCA_900490955.1 Micoletzkya japonica | reverse complement strand
GGCGACTGGGTGATCAAAGATAAGAGCGAAAGAGGCAACCTTCTCGATGGCGGCGAAGTCCCTGAGATCATTGGTGCAACTGGCCGAGTCCTTCTCATCAACCAGTATGACATACGATGCTCCTGTCTTCCTCGCCCTTCCCTTCGATTGAACGTACGAACGGAAGTTATCCGGTCTGCAATGCAATAAAATGTTTTCGATGAAGCGTAATCAAGCTAAACAATCTATGCTGATACCTGTCGAGTTTAACAACGAGATTGCACTGTTTTACATCGACTCCCTCCTCCAATACATTAGTAGCAACAAGTAAATTAACGTCTCCCTTACGGAACTTCTTCAGAACCTGAATAAGATTGAAAGCTAAACAACGTCCCTCACGCACAAAAACATTAAAATGTCAAATTAAAGAATTTCGAGTAACTGAACAGGTAAGATTGTGGTACAAAGAAGAGAATACAAGCAACTTATCACAAACCTCTTCCAATCTCTTATGCAAAAGTTGACTTGTATCACTCTCATAGCTTGCACTGTTGTTTCCGATTATATAATCTACCTTAACATGTTCATCGCAACTTAGAAAGTTGGGGTCACTAATGCAATGAGAACAATGATTACTTTGAGAAAGCCGAATCGAGAAGGTTCCCATTTACTAAGAGACTTGATTAGCAGCTGAAAGAAAGATTGGGCAGAGTTACCGTCAATTATTTCAGTTGATAAGGTCTACCAATGCATGAATTGAGTATTCGTACCGTTTCATGCGAATTGTTCTGTGTATTGAGTTACGTTACATAAAAACTAATAAAATGATAAAATGAGGTGATTAGAACTCGACAATCAGGGTCCCTGCCTATGAAGGAAATAACCACAGGAAAACATGTACTATATTTACCTTCAGAACGAATGCGATATACCGTTGTTCAACGAAGACGATTCCACTGAGAACCTGGCCATTTCCTTTCTACAATAATCTTCTTACCTACAATACCCCTTCTATTAATACAAACCTCAGGATTGTACATTTCGAGTATCTTCAGCAATTGAATAATACGATGAGGGATGGTCTCACACAGAACATCGAACCGTTGGATTCCCTTCATCTGCAAAAGAATTATCTATATTCTTATAATACTTATCTAAACGACAAGATATACCCACCTTCGGTTCGAGTAATCTTCTTACAGTATGCATTGTCGACTCTCCAAGCACAATGAAATCGCTCTGTTTCTCTCCAATAATCGCCTGCTTCCTCATTGTTCGCAGCTCCCTTTCCCGTATTTGAGCGACCTATAATCCATGTATGCATTCACAAGGATAGTAAGAGACATTAGAAAGCGAAGGTAACAAGAGACCATTACCTTCCAGGCACACCAAGGACCCAGTTGTTTGAGTACTGAGTGAGTCTTACTCAACGCATCATCGATAGGTTTGCGGACATCCAAATCGAATTCCGGGTGAAATTCATTCGTTGATTTAATGAACATCCGGACAGTTTCCTGAAATGAAAAGTCAATATCTACCGTATGTGCGTACATATCCGAAGTGATGGTATTTAGGTTCAATTGTTTTTGGAATTTTACTTGATTATTAAGCTTGATTATTTACGACTTCATATACCGGTAGCACCATTTCTTAAAATATTGCCTAGAAGGTTGCCCACGTATGATATCAAGATAACAAGCTATGAGCATACCAGGATTCTCAAGGCAGCAGCACTGTATGCGTTATCCCATCTATAGTTCTTGCACGATACAAGCGCCTCAGTAGGCTTCGCCCCGTATTTCGACACCTCAAATTTATTTGTTTTGGACATGAAGAATGATGTGGCTCTGCCAACATCTCTCTTTACTTATGTTCTACAGAACGTAGCAGAGCAAATGGACGTACAGCAACAAGGTCACACGTCGTCTCGATGGAACAGTCGAGTATTCCTTCCAATTTACAGAGCATCTTCTCTAGAGTAGCAGGATCAGTCTTGCTGTTGATCAAAGATGCGGTCAATCCAAGAATACGAGGTCTACTCTCTGCAGGAGCTGCATAGGTGATAAAGTAATTACAACTCACCTTGAGGGGCGTCCATGTACCGTTTCATGATAACTCGAAAGGGATGGCTAGTTCCGAGAGCATGGTGACATTCGTCCATGATGAGCAATCCAATCTTTGACATCTTGAGGTAACCGCTCCCGATCAAATCCACCAAGACTTGTGCAGTGAGAACGATAACCTGAACAAATATAAGAATCGAGTAACTAAAGCAACTCACATTATGAGCCTCGATGAAAGCATCAAACGCATCCTTGTTCGACCATATTTCAGTATTCAACGATCCATGAGTCTTTCCCACGGTCAGAGGAGTGTGATTCGTGATGTGTTCAGCTTGCTGCTCGACCAGGGCAACTGCATTATTTCCTGCCGACGATCCCTTCCAACCAACCTTTGTCCACAACAAAGAAAGCCCGTCGACCATTTTCCGAGAGAGATGGTGTTAGTTGAAGCGAAAACTCTTTGATTAGAAGGACAGCAATGAAGGTCTTCCCGGCACCAGTTCCAAGTTGTACGATAATGTTTTTCTTTATCGCTTTGTCTAAGAGCTCCACCTGAAATTTCTTACATCATGGACTAATCGGCAGTCATCAAAAGAGTAAACGAGCCAAGCTAAATACCTGATAACCGCGAGGAGTAAAAATATCTGTCTTTCCTTCGCCTGCTCTGACTGCCGCATCCCCCATCCTCAACCTGATGAACTTATAAATTGAAAATCGCTAGAAACTAACACAAAAGAGTAACAATAAATTAAGGATAAGCTGAAAGAGTATTAAGTTAGAAATCTGCTCCATTCGAATAACACAAAAATAAAAATTCAAATGCATGAACTCCTGAAACGAAAGAAGCGAGTAAGCAAAGTGTACCGTATACCATCTGTTAGAGATTCCAAAATTTTATTCTTACTTTTCTTTTCTTTTATACGCTTGTAGTGATTGTATCTTTCAATGTGTTGGTGAATTACGTTCATTGACATTATCTTCATTCTCAGGATATCAAATGGCGGGCAAAAAGACACCGCGGTTCCGCCGCAATTACGAGCTGGCTCCTGGAGTCCTTCGTTTCTCTTCGGCCCGCATGTTCCACAAGAGAGGAGTTGCCCAGAACAAGAAGACGAAGATCGCGAAGAAGGCTGTTGCTAAAACTCCTCGTTTCGAGACGAAGAAGATTGGAGGACCCAAGAACGGAGGAGAACGCAAGGTTCTCGTCAACAAGCCGGTTAGTTTTAGCTTTTTGGGCATCCATTTCTTTTATTTTTGGGGCTTGAGGGTTTCACTATATTCATATTACAAGTTTCACCGGAGTTGCATGACAGTCCACATATGATTGCGCACTTTTGATGCAACTAGCAAATTTCACACTGGTATTTCTCCTGTTGCGCGCCTACGTGCGTAAGTACATGAATGTGACACCCGTGAATCTTGTAATAGCGAGGAGTATATGTAACTATGAATAGCAATTGAAACGTGTTATGCTTATTTAACCATTCTTTGCGCTTACAGGTGAACATTTCATCCAATAAAAATTTACTCGCGATCCTGTCTAGAGTCTTACCGAAATTGCTCTAGATAGCGCAACCTTAGAGGTAAGTCGCCCGCTTTGGTAGATTAGAAGATATCATAGTTAAAAGCGCCAAAGCACGCAATGTCAAAGGGAAAACTCCACCACTTTTAGCTTTCGGCTACGGCTAAAATACAGTATCCCCGCCACAAATTTTTTTCGCTCAAAATAGAATGATAAGACACTTGTCTAGAGCCCCAAATAAGCGAAAAATAGAAGAAAAAGAAAAGAAATAACAAAAAAAGAGGGAATAAATAAACTTGCGATCACACTGGCCCAAAGTCACGTTACACAGTGCGATCACACTGGCCCAAAGTCACGTTACACAGCGTGCACAGTCCTCTGTTGTAGCGAAAATAGCCAAATTTTGAATGCGGAAGTTTTGAGTAATTTTTAATTTTCCAAGCTTATAATATTCCTCGCTATCGACTAAGTACTCTGTAAAATTTATTGGAGGCGCGTTTAAGCGTTTTTGACTATCACTAAGATTACCGTACTTCGATACAAATTAGGATTGGCTATTACTACAGGTGTGCACGCTGTGCGCTATTATGAAAAATTTGAATTTGGCAGTGCCAGAGCCGCTACTACGCGAAGAAGCTAACATGCACCTCATGCGCGTGCCGCGTTGCTTCCTAGCTATGTTCAAATCTCTTTCCCGCATTTTTTATTTATGCTCCGGCTCTACCTTTCTATTTACTGGACGCCATGTCCTTAACATTGCGTGCTAAAGTGAACAGTGTTTGGAAAATAGCTTTATCAATTTTTCTACCCACAGCGTGTACGCCTGTAGTAATAGCCAATCCTAATTTGTCTTGAAATACGGTGACCTAAAAACGCTTAAACGCGACTCCCATAAATTTTGCAGGGTACAGTCGATAGCGAGGAATATTATAAGCTTGGAAAAGCAAAAATACTCAAAGCCTATTTTGGCAAAATATTTTGCACTTTTCCGTGAATTAGGCAACGTGCCAAAACCCTCTTGATGTGCATGTTACATATATGGGTAGGGTTCCCGATAGGAATTTCAGCTTGGGGACTATCAATGTACACAATGAGATTTTGATTGGACTATCAATGGGGATTCTGATATAATGTGGTGCCTACCAATTGAAGTTTTTAACAAAAAAGAGAGGCCTACCACCCGACCGTCGGGTCTGTGCCCATGTATGGCATGTTAGATACCCATGTATGGCATGTTAGATAAAAAATCGGCTATTTTCGCTTCAACCTAGGACTGTGTACCCCGAGAAACAACCTATTTTAAAGCTGTTTTCACTAGTAGGACCGTATTTCTGGCTTGAATCTAACAAGGCCTAACAAAAAAGCGGTGTCAGCAAAGCCAAAACTGTCCCGTAAAGCCGCGACGCGCAGGTAGTTATATCGCCGGTTTTTTATCTTGCAGCTTTCGGCGCGTAGTTCAAAACATGCACATCGCAGCTACATCTAATTTCGATGACGGCCGTACGTGGGCAACCTTCCCCGCAATATTTTTAAAAACGGGCCTACCAGTGTACGAAATCAGGCCTACCAATTGAAATTTTATAGAAAATATAGGCCTACCACAGCAAAATTCTGATGAAATTTTTGGCCTACCACCCATACTTCTGGTCGGTGCCCACATATGATGACGGCTGAGATGAAAATAACTTTTGTCGGGCTTTAGGCGCTAGAAATGGTGGACCAGGTTGCGAAAAGCATAGGAAAATCTGAAACAGGTCGGAATTGGAGGTGGTCTTTGTGCCAAGTCAGATCCGTGATTAAAAACGCTTTGCTAATTGCTCAAAAGGTATTTATTACAAGTTCCACGAGAGTTGACAAAAAGTACGCAAACGATTGCGAACTGTTTATGCAAATACGCGCGCTGATCTACCTCTCCGGCTTCAATTTTCTTACGATTCTATTAGTTTCTGCCATGGTAACATGTAAGGGTTCAATTGGATGGCCTAATCAACGGGAATATTTTGTTATTTCAATCAAATATATTAAATCGTTCCGTTTTTGTGGATAACTCCCGTGGAACCTGAAATATTTATGGGTATTTCCGTGGTGGATAATTCTGCTTTTGGTGGGTTCTAGAGGTCGAATACGGTTCACTCTTTTGAAAGGCGCATATGTTTTTGCTTTTATTGAAGTTAGAGATATTTTTTGTTTTAGGAAATTATTTAGAGCAACTTATGGCTTTTTTTTATATTTTTGAGCATTTGTTTCATGTAGAAATGTTCTTACGCTTACGGAATTTGGCCCCTCATCTTGTCAGAAATTCAACTTGATAGGCACCGTGTTCTATGGAAAAAATCATTGGTAGGTTAACCAAAAATCCCTATTTGTACATTGGTAGGCCCTTGTCTGAAGTAGTTGCCGGTATAAACACAGGACGATTTATTCAGGGCTGTGATCCCTATTTGATGATTTAGCTCGAAAGCGAAGTGAATTAAAACAAAAAATAGGCCAATCTCAGTGAATGGCAAGGAGGATAAATACTCATATTTGAAACCCTTTTTTCACAGTAGGGATAATTTACTAGTTGGGGCATGTAAATCGATAATTTAGGTATGCGGTGGGAGTGATTTTTCACTGCGGTTAATCACTCAGTTCTATTAAATATCCTGTAAACGCTGCGGTCTCCAAATTTATTTTGTTCTTTGCAAATTCTGTATCACTGAGCATGGTATCGAACATTACAGTAACTTTCGCTTCGAGTTTTTACATTCTTTTTTTCAGAGCAAGCTCTTGAGCGAGGATAGGGCTCTCGACAGGCCCGCGAAGGTTGCTCGCAAGCCCAAGGTCGCTGCCCTCAGGAAGTCCATCACTCCCGGAACTGTCCTTATCGTACTAGCTGGCAGGCATAAGGGGAAGCGTGTTGTTTTCCTGAAGCAGCTCGAGAAATCCGGCCTTCTCCTTATTACCGGTTAGATGATTAAATCCTTTCCCAAAACTTGCGCCTAGCAGTAAATCGTTTCACGTGTTTCCGGTTAACAGTTAAATGACCGTACTTGTCGCATGGAATGGGCCTTTGACTTACAAGGAGAGGTTTTAACGTTGTGGAGAAATTTTGATATGAGAAATATCGTTTCTAGTGCAGTTTTACGTGCTGATTCCAAATATCAAATCCAAAAATTCCGGAGTAAGAGTATTTTCGAGAAAACGTTGCTCAAAGTTGGCTTGTGCTTTACTTTTCTAACTACCATAAACGCTTATTTTCACCTTAAAGAGGGTTTATATCTGGTAACTAATAATTGTAGGACAACCTCCATAACTATGAAAACCTAAGAATCGAATTGAGCACAATTTGTACATTTATTTCAACTAAAACAGCTAAATATGAGTGTAGAGCAGTGAGAGTTATTTAAGATTACGACACTTTGACCTTCTTTTTCTCAAAAATACTCTTACTCCGGAGTTTTTCTATTCGATATTCGAAATCAGCGCACAAAACTACACCAGAGATGATATTTTCATCTTCAAATTTCTCCGAATGGTTACAATCACTCCTTGTTAGCAATTTTCCAAATACCAAATTTCGAGTAACGTTATGTCGAAAATGTTACACTATCAAGAGAAAATTATTTTCTGTTGGAGGCAATAATCGGCCCAGCCCTATTGTTTTCGTCGGGCTGTGCGGTTTAGGGAAGGAAATTTAAAATCTCGTTATTTGATTCTATGTTTACTACGTCAAACGTTGAATGTCCTTGGGTTTTTTAAAGGTAATATACTCATCACGAGGGGGTGGCATATTCCTAAATCGCAGATATGTGCAAAGTATTTTGCCAATGCTGTACTCCACTGCATTTCAGAAAATTTGAGCTTTGCAGCAAATGTAATAATTTCTAAAGTAGGCTTGAGTTCAGGTCCTCACAAGCTGAACAACGTCCCTCTTCGCCGTATCGCCCAGTCCTTTGTTATTGCGACGTCGACGAAGATTGATATCAGCTCAGTGAAGATCCCTGACAACCTCACTGACGAGTTCTTCCGAAGGAAGACTGCTCCGAAGACCAAGAAGGGAGATCAGGCTAACATCTTCGCTTCGGGACAGGAAGAGTACAAGGTATTCAATTAGCTCTCATGAAATAGTACGATGTAATTCGCGTGGTTATTCACAGACTACTGTTAAACATGCGGTTTTCTGTTGCAAACCACGCCAAATCAATTCATTATGGATTTCGCTAGCGGCGTGAAGTATTCACGATTGTTTGATAGTAGCCCATTGTACATTTTTTTTTGTAAATTTTCTACAACAGTCAAGTGAATAGCCGTTATACTACATCTAGTGTATCTTCACTTGTAGGTGTCTGACCAGCGCAAGAGTGACCAGAAGCTAGTCGACAAGGCCGTCCTTGCTGCCATCAAGAAGCACCCCGATAACAAGTTCCTCCGAGGATACTTCAGCACCCGATTTGCCCTTGGAAGAAGTCAGCCGCCCCATAACTTGGTATTCTGATTTCCTCGTTGTTGTCAATAAATCGTTGATTTGATGGTATTTAACATGAGCAGGATGCAGTTAAACGCACTAAATAATTTATCTCTATTTTTCTCAAGCGGAAAGGGTTCTGGAACAAATGAGGTCGATGTTTGCACCACTGGTTTTGAATATTGGGGGATGTTGGGTGTCTTCGATATGCGTTGTGAGAGATTTGGGCTTGTTTCCGAGAGTGCATTGTATTGTTGGAGATACGGTAATAGCGGGCCGAGGTTGTCGAACGCTGAAGGAAATCCCAGTTGATTATTGTGAATTCGGCGTACCTGTCAAAGTGATTGAGTAGAGTTCCCACGAGTTCTCCAACACGATCTTCCTTGCTTTTGTTCACGAGACAAGCTACCAGATCATTGTTTTCCACATGCAGTACGATTAGGCCATTGCTTTCGGGGCTGACAGAGATGTGTTTGATCTGAAAATAGCAGTACCTCATGCTCATTTCTTGTTATTTACCCGTTGATGAGGCGTTGGCGCCTTGAGAAGTCTCATCGTCTTTCCATCCAACTTCGCTACGAACTTATCTGTTACGAAAAGTATCCTCTCTGAGCTCTTGTTGAACTTGTTGATTTTCTGTAACGGAACAATGTCATAGGTAACCAGCTATTGTCGTATTGCCTGGAAGTAGGAAGAGAAAAGAATTTGTTGATACGGATGATGAGCTTGTATCTGCTTCGTGGACTGCGTGTATTTGATGTTGAGGAGGTTGCCCATTTGATCGGGCTGAAAATGAATACACATTACATACGAATGGTTGTGGTTCTGGCTCTATGCATGGGTAGGCCGCTGTAGTAGAGTTCGCGCAATTTGGCTAGCCACAACAAGTAAGTTAATCATTCTCCCTCTCTGTTCCCTTCGCGTGCGGTTCGCTCTCCCATTCGTCTCTCAACCAAGAGCAATCCCACGCAGTTTCAACCAAAGGATAAGAAGGAAGAATCCTCCCCTCTGAAGACTTGGCGTACGAGGGGAGTACGCGCCAATCGAGGATCAAGAGACTACTCAAGATTCATCGTCGCCTCGGACTGAGTGGGCTTATTTGAAGAAGGTTTGAAGTTCCTAACCTCTCCTATCTATATCAAATACCCCTCCTTTGGACCCCAATCCACTGATAGTCCTGATAAAGGTGTAAAACCGAAAACCGAACAACAAGTTAGGCCGCGTGGTAAGATTCTTGGAGTAAGTTATGTGACTAAACTTACTGCCATTATGCCTACACAGTGTTCTGACAACAGTCAAAATGTTAAGCGAACGAGATGCCTAAAAATAACCCTGATTTCGGTAGGAACTCTCGCACGGAAACACCGTATACTAAGCATTTTGGCTCGTTCGCTTAATATTTAGAACACTGTGCCTACATACTGCAAAAACAATATATTGTGGGCGGAGAGAAGAGTTGTGACCTACGTGAGATAAGTAGTCTCCCTTCCACTTTAAAGTGTATCCCCAGTCCCTCCTCTTCCCTTGTAGTGCTTCGTATGCTGCTATCTTCGGGTAGAAGCTCTCCCTGAGATGAGGGGGTATCCGTGCAACGAGAGTCGCAGCCCTCCATCGGATATGCATCTTCTTGAGTCTCTCCGTGAAGCCAACCAGTACTGCAGGGGGTACAGGCCATCGGACACTCCTGCCCAGATCTGGCATATTCTTGACTCCTCTGAACATGCAATACGTACGCATGGCTCTCTACGACTCTCACCTGAATGCTTCAACCACAGACACAATGTAGGAACGAAGTTTGTATCGTCGATACGCTCCGATGATCGCCCGTGATGCAAGCATCTTACGGTAGGCAATGCGAGCGAGCATTCCACGGGTCATCTAGATGATCGGTTGAGTAGAAGAACGAGAGAAGTGAATACCTTCTGCAGAATAATGACGATGTCGATGAGTTTGGCATTGCGAAGTTTCTCGAGAGTGAAGACGGTGTGGGGGGATCGGATGAATAGCTTGGTCTTGGCAGCAACGCAGTCGTCAGCGAGTGCCAACTGACCGACTATCAATTGACTATTCTCTTTCACTCCTCCTCTGCGTGCATTCGGCCATGTTGCCGCACAAAGCATCTTGTACCTGACAAGGAGGATTCCTTCCAGTTCCCACCTCTCTCCTCGTACCTTTGAAGGAATCGTTCGTATGTCATTCTGTGTGCGAATCCCGCTCTTCGCACTCGAACATTCTCGAGTAATCCGAGATACCGTATTTGATGTTCAACTCGTTGCTTGTCGAATACACGACTGCTCTTGTCGTCGTTGGGTTTGATGCACCGAATGTAGAATGGGTGCTTGGTTGATAGTTGTTCGATAAGAGCATTCATGCTCTCCTTGAACAGGTAGCCAGCACTCTTCGGTCGTCGTGTCATCTCAATCCGTCTCTTGCGGATGGCAGTGTTCCCTCGAATACTCACCTCGTTTCGGGATGTGTGTCCATCAGCGAAGATCCGTTGAAGAAGAGAGTGGCGACTGTTGTATAGCAATCGCTTGATATCGAGATAGAGGGTGTCCTTGTTCTTGTCCATGAATCCGTCTACGTTGTACACAACATCTCCCGCGTAGTGAGTTATTCTGTCACAGAACGTATTCCCATATAGCGAGTTGTATCCTACTTGAACTCATTCTCCTTCATTGTCTTGTCGCTTCGATTCAGTCCTTTACTCGTGTAGTGTTTATGCGAGCTTTCCTTCTTGTCCAATTCTCCCAGGAATATCTCAATTCAATCTTCCTCCCAACCTCTCATGTCAGCAGCCCTACCTGATCAGTAACTTTTCCAACCGTTGTACAAGCTTCGTCAAGAGTAGCGAGAATTCCTCCTTTCGATTCGATCAAATCACAGATAATCTCAAAGGAATGATGAATTTAGAATCAGACCGATTATTACTTGGTTATTGAAGTAATCGATATGCATCCATTTGATTCCTTCTCTTTCGTATTCTTCTTGTTCCTGCTTCAGAACAAGTTGAATGAAGAGTTGCTGTAGCTTCTCATTGCAATAGTTGATGCAGAGTTGTTCGAATGAGTTGACAGACAATGTTTCGAATCCGTATATGTCGAGAAGAGCGATGACTCGGCTGGCTCTCTTCTCGCCTAATTTATTCGATTTATGCTATCATCATAACCTAATACAAAATGTGAATAGAATCGTTCGGCTTACTAATGTTAACTGCACAAACAGAATTTTGAGGTCAACTATTCTAAAATTCTGTCTACTGAATGGTTCTTCCTCTCTGTTCTCGTCGCGGGTGGTCGGCTCTCTTCATTCTCCCCTTTCAACCTCGGACAAGAAGATGAATCGTTCCCCCTGAAGACTTGGCGCACGGGGGAACTAGCGCCAAACCAGGATCAAGAGGATACTCAAGATCATGGACTCCGCGGGTTGAGTGAGTATTTGACGAGGATTTGAAGTCCCCGACCTCTCCTATCTATCAAGACTCCCTCCTTTGGAACCCCTCCACTGCTAGTCCAGATAAACGGTGTAAAACTGTAAAAACTGAATGGTGGAATGCTAACCTTCCTGTAGTTGAATGCACTCATTCATCTGTTGTACGATGAAAGAGAATATTCGTTCGTAGATAGCCTTTGCCATTGCATCCCTCGTGTACTCGGATTGAGATACAGTGTGTTTCTTCTCGACGACTTCCGATGCCACAGCAACAGACTGCAGTTGTCGATCGGGTGTACAGAGTATTGAGTCAAACTGTCATACTTGTTCACAGAGAGCCTTATGCAGGTGATTGCTGTGTAAAGCGAGTAGTCTGGCCACTGCATCGAGATGTTTCCTATCCGTTACTCTCGTCTCTTCGGATGACGTGTCCAAGTCTACGAATCGCACGTTTCCCAATTGAAGAATCGCAGCGAGTGTGGACCATATCTGAATGATAGTCGATAAAGCGCATACTTACTCATTTACCTGTTCAACAATGGAACCATCCAGGGTCTCGATTATCTTGAATGCTTGATTCACTTCAGCCATATTACGCTTGTCAGTTTCATTACGACTCTTAAATATGTAATGTGTTCTATAATTCATGTTGTCAAACTCACTGCTTCAATCCCTCCTTGACTGAGGTAGAAGTACTTTGTGATATCAGTACTCAATCCCAATTCACGGAGTTTCTTCTCACCAAGCCCGTTGAGCATGAGATAGAAAATGTGGAAGTTTCGCTCTCCTTTTTGTTGTCTTACTACTCGAGACTGCATTGAATGGAAAGTAGATCACGAGAGGAATGAGTAGACTACCTTCTCAAGTAGATACTCATTGATATATCCTCCTATTGGATCTCCTGAATAGTTGAAGTTGATATGCATGTACTTTCCGAAGCGACTGCTGTTGTCATTGCGAGAAGTCTTCGCACAACCAAATGCCTCGAGGATGCAATTGGACTGGAGAAGTAGTTTGTTGACTCTGAACGGCTTTGTTAGGAAGACGGGCAAGTGAAAGAAGTGACCTGTCAATGTCATGTAGACCTCGTTCGTTTGTCAATGCTGTCAAGTAGTTCATGATAATTCGACTAGTTTCCGTCTTTCCCGCTCCCGATTCTCCTGTAAACAAGATAGTGCGTGCAAATCCTCTCACCGTATCGATCACCGGCTTATTTTAGACAGAAAGCTTCAAGAAGCGTGAAGGCGACCATAGAGCAATCCATTTCTCTCCGTATAAGTGGGGAATACCTGAGATGACAATGCACGAGTCTTCGTTCTGTATGTGCACGTTCCTGTAGGCTGCATCAGCAATAGCGAATACGTGAGGGGGTCGTTCGAATATCTCTCTCCCTCGATACCTCAACTCTCTTTATCATATGAGAATCGCAACAACTCTAACTTGTTGACATGTTCCTTGTCGTAGATGTTCAAGTTTCGATACGGATTCACAGCCACCAATACCTCTCCGATGTAAGTGTATATCCGCTCTTTCTCGAACCTACGTACTTTATGAGAAAGAGCGAGGCCGTAATAATGTACCTGAGTTTAGTGTTGTTAACTATGGAGGGTATGTCGATGTTGTGCAGAAGTACGAGATCCGATACTCCGAAAGTCTCTGAGTCTTCGAAGTGAG
Organism: Micoletzkya japonica; assembly: GCA_900490955.1. Classification (NCBI taxonomy): domain Eukaryota; kingdom Metazoa; phylum Nematoda; class Chromadorea; order Rhabditida; family Diplogasteridae; genus Micoletzkya; species Micoletzkya japonica. The sequence goes on along the minus strand of LS936711.1, from coordinate 356,947 downwards.
CCATTATGTCATCTGAAGGCATTGCGACTCTGCGAGTCTAAGCACTGATAAGCGATAAGCTATTGGAAGGGGTGACAGCGACACTTATCTACTTCCTATTTCAATAGCTTTAACAAAGGGGACAAGTACAAGAGCATGAATGTAACACACTGTGTTGAATGCAGAACGTTACTAAAATAAGTGACAGGAGCGAGTGCGGAGAACGCATGATGAATATTCATAGTGAGAAAGGGTGTCAAATTGTTAACAAAAGGAAATGATAAAAGAATTGTATTATACACGAAGGGCTTTAGGGAGAGGCAATGATTCATGGAATGGAAATGTGTGAGAGAACGAGAAGAGAGAGGAAGAGAACGAGACAAACATGAGATGGTTTAGACCGAGTCTAAGGATTACCACACCAAGGGCACACACCCTCCCCTCCCCCCCTCCCCCCCTCTCTCCCTCCCTCCACCCTCTCTTTCACAACCCCCATTTGCCTATTGACCATCAATCCCCTCCTAGACCCTCAACAGCCTCCCTCTTCCCTTTCTTTCGAATGCGCGGCAAGTCGTTATTGTGTCGCATCTGCCATTCCAGTAAAGAAGTGGAAGGAGAACCGTGTCAAAACAGAGCAATACAAAACATACACTACAGGTTCATCTTATCACCAGACAATCTCTTCTATAATTGTGGACTCCAAGCTAATCCCAATTATTACAATAGGCTTCAAGTCTACTGCGATTACGGTAACAATTGGTTTATTCATTCATTCATTCTTTATTCTCGTCAGGTAAGGGAACAGGGATAAGATGAGAAGAGATGTAGATGTGAGACGAGATGTCCGTCGCGTGGCGAATCGGTTGTAGGTTAGGGGGGGTAGGGAAATAGAATATAGTCTGATATTAGATGGGCCATAGAACACTAAGCTATGGTGTTTGACTAGGTGATTCTTAAAAGAGACTGGAGGGAGTTGTTGGGTGAGAGAGTTCCAAATGGAAATGCATCTAATAGCACACACTCAGAGAAATTTGTGGGGAATATTTCCCCACGATTTGCACTTCGGGAATAATTCACCAGCCGGCTGGGAAAATTTCGGATTTTTGGGGAATTATTCCCTAGCGGGCTAGGGAATTTATTCCCGAAGTGCATTTCGTGGTGATATTTGTGGTGAACACTCAGTTCATGTTGAATGACTAGTGTACACACTGAATGGAATATCACATCTAAGAGAATTTATAGATCTAAGGGAGCGAGAGAGAGGAGATAAGGAGTACAAAGATGACGTAGACAATTGACAATACTCATAGATAGAGTTGTACATAAATAGAATATCATTAATGGACGTACGTAACTCAAGGGTGGATAGCTCAAGTAAGGAAAGACGATCATAGACATAGGAAGCGGATTACAGGAGCATGCATTCATAGATACATTTGTAATAATATTAATGCAAATTTCAGGAAGGAAAAGAATTTCTTATCATTGTGAGTCATGTTGAATAGCTTTCTCATGATATTTCGGGAGTATTTTTCTGTCTATGTTTCACGATGTCTTGTTTTCTTTACCCAATTAGTAACAGTTACACTCTCAAACTTCCATTTCTCCTTGCAACTTCGTGTATTAATTAAGCTGATGGATGGATCAAGTGTTCGGCGTGGATGGTTAGAGCGCTAGACGACCAGAGTGTGCAGTCAGTACACGCAGGGTCTCTCGCTATGCTGTTTGGTGTGGGCTATGTTAGAGACGCAGACTCATGTCTCTACATGAGATCACTCTCTTTCTCTCCGTATTCATCCCTTTATCCTGTCTTATCATTGTTTCACTCACTTGCTTCTTCACTACTCCTTCATGGTTATATTTTTAGCCGTTCTTCGTCTTCATGCAAATAAAACAATCACTTGCTATAATATCCATTAAAATGATATAATTCGCCATGCTATGTATCTTTCTCATTATTTTTTTCGTTATATGTATTTCGTTGAAGGAGTCGAAGAGTGCAGTATAGTGGATGAGAGGAGTGGGAAGTGAGTCATTAGCGAGATCGAAATGGAGGGAAACGCACGGAGCACAAGGAAATGTGACGGTGAGTGGTAGAGAAAGGAAGAGAGTAAGGCAGGAAGAAGATTCAGATGGTCAATATCGATGACATACCGTCCAGAAATCATACCAACATTAATAATGCCGTTGTAGAAGTGAGAGACTTCACCCGATTACCCGGTTCGTCCTCTTTAAGTCTTCTGGAGTTTATAGCACTGAGTTATAATTCCTTTCAGCAAGTGACTTATATGTCTCTTCCCCCCACCATTCCCATCCTTCACTTCACACTCCATATCCCTCAGTTGCTTCTACTTCCACACCCGTCAGATCTTCCATTCGATCGGAAGGAATCACCTCTCCGAATAAACACCAACGGGTTACGCTTAGTCCAGGTTTGTGCGTCTACTTCTTTGACGTTAAAGGAACGCAAAAGGCACGTCTATGCTAATTGGGGTTTAGACTGTTTCACTCTCTGCGCTCTCCTCACTTTGCACGGTCTCTCGCTCGAAGAATGATTGTTCTAAGCGCGATAGTGAAGCTCAAAGACAAAATGAGAAAGTGGGAATGCCTGATTCATAACCAGCGTGCTCTGATCCATATCATCACGTAAAGACTGACTAATGTTAAAAAGTGGGTTGTGGGACCCTTTAACATGCATTTACATTAGAAATATTAGTGTAATTTCAGAAATAACGAGAAAGTTAGATCTGGCGGAACAACGAGAGCAGTACGAAGAATTGAGACTGAGTATGTCATTCTTATTCGCATCCACTGCAATGAGTATAGTAATCTAAGAACATTATTAAGACCGATCTATGGCCCGTAAATCGAAGATGTCGGACTCGTTCTACGACGCCAAAGAACGATTAGAAGAGGAAGGACAGAGCCGTGTCCCCTCTTCCCAATCTCTTCCCAACGGACTTACTCTTTCCTCCGCTCATTCTCGATCAGGTTCCCAATCTCGACGCTCACCGGCAGATACCCTTTACGATATTTTTTTAAGATTCCGCATCTGCTTCTGTTTATCTACCAGGCTCTAATGAGCGAGAATCTATTGTTGTACTGCATGACACGCATCGAACTCCTCTTGGAATTGAGGTGACACAGTCATCCTAAGCAGTAAATGTCTTCATTACAGGTATCGGGAATAGAAGACGAAAGAACGCCAGGCAAATTGGAAGCATTAGAGATTCGAAGCATAGCAGAGGATGGTAGAGTAGGGAAGGAAGGCAAGATACAAGTCGGAAATCGCATTTTGGAAGTCGACGGGAGACCTGTTTGCAAGGTAAGACATATCCACATGATGTTTCACTAGTAAGAGTTCCGAAATTGCGAAGTCTCTGCGTCTCTTCAATTTCCCTGCTCTCTCGCCTACACTCTCTAAATTTGCATACGAATATATCCAACGCAGCAGAACGTTGTGTATCCATTAGTAGTCACACATTAGTAGCTTAAAAGTAAATAATAGTCCTCTCGTCAGATGTCGTTGGTACGTGCACGTTCTTTCCTTCTGGAACTATCCTCCAAATCGTCGCCAACGCTCACAATCGACCGTCCACTTTCATCCTTCGGGTAATCAGTCCTTTCCACTCCTTTTATATTATAAAGATAATTCAGTCTTGACTCCAACAGAGAAGAGGACACGAGCGAGAGAGGGCAACCAGCATCGACAAAGCCCGTTTTATCAGCCTTGCAACAAGCAAACACGGCTGAGATTATAGGAGAACAACTTACTGTCGATTTGTACAAAAGTATATTATAGTCCTTTTATCTTGGAGAATAAGCCACTTGTAGAAAAGGGATTCGGTTTCACAATAACAGGAAGGGAGACAGCGGCTGGGAAGCATCTTTTGTACATCGGAACAGTCAAAACTGATGGAGCTGCCCTTGGATTACTACAAGCTGGAGATAGGATATTGGAGGTGCGGTAGATGACACAAAATTTCGGGAAAATTAATTGTTCCAGGTAAACGGGATGAAAACGGATGACTTGTCACAACAAGAACTGGTCTCACGATTAAAAGAAATGAGCGAAGGAACTCGACTGAGCATGGTCGTATCGCGAGTGAGAAGCAATACAGCACAAGCAGAGGGAGCAAAGGAAAAGGAAAACGGAAGGAACGGTTCAGATGAGGTGAAAAGACCATTAGAAGGTGGAAAATAAAAGTTGAAGGTGGAAGTCGAGAAAGGATGGGAGGAGAAGACGTTATCCATTGCACTGAACAGAACTGGCAGTGCCGGTTTAGGAGTATCTCTCAAGGCACGAGTTACAGTAAAGAACGATGGAACAAGGAAGGATTGCGGCATCTTCGTCAAGAAGGTTACTAAGAGAGATGAGCACTGATAACCAGTACTTTTAGTTGCTTCACGGAGGGGCTGCATATAAAGATGGACGAATTGAAGTGGACGACCGTCTTATAAGCATACAGGGAGTATACCTGGCTAAAATGACCAATGCAGAAGCATCACTCGCTATCACTTCCAAGCTCAAGGACATCGGACACAACGAAAGCTGCGTGACGTTAGTTCGAATCACTTGGTTCCCTTTCTCCTCCTTTCAGTTTGGTCATATGGAGACCCGTTTCACGTGAACGGCAAAGCCATTCGGTACATGCCATATCGGGATCGATCGATGGAACATCCAGGAATGGTAAGAGCGACAACACTCATGCACGCTATGTCAAGCGCCCAGTCCCGCCCATTTGTGGTGTAGTTTGGTGGTGCCTCGCGTGCAGTCCTTTCTGTTATTTACATTCATAGCCGATTACTGTAGCCACACCGATTTCCTCTCTCATCGTTGCGACAACCATCGAATATCAGCGATTTTTTCAGTCAACAGCTTTCAAATAATGAAAAACAGCTAGGTAGTGCGCGTGATGGCTTTCAAGCCGTGTACAAGGCGTCAAAATCTTTACTCATTGTCATCAAGTGTCAAAAATACGAAGGTAAAGAAAAGGTGATATTGATAAATATGCCGTCGATTATATTTTCTTGTCCGAACGTCACGATGCACAGAATGAAGATCGTAGGTATCTCCTGAATATTTAGCTCATTGAATAAACACAGCAA
>LS936711.1:339952-351161 GCA_900490955.1 Micoletzkya japonica | reverse complement strand
TAGCATCATCTCACGGACCAAGTTCACTTACTTCTCGTGAAAAAGAGCCAGCATCTGCAGTTCACGCTACTCTTCACGAAATTCTCTGTGATATGGATTATGTTCCGGGAACGTCCTAATTGCTAAGGAAATTCGGTTCATTTAATTCCTAATACATAACTCAGCCAGGCCGAATATCTCCTAATTATGAGTATCTCTGACTCTCCAAAATCTACACACACTCCCAACGTACTTACGTTTTTCATCTACCCGTAGTTCGATGTCTCTACTTACAATAGAGGAATGTACTCACCATGCATGGCCATGGGAATAGAAGACTTGTCCGGGAAAACTCATCATAATTCACAACGTCCATGTAGCCTCCGATTTCGTTCATCATCGACACATTGATAAAGCAGGAACTTAGTTCTGAAAGCAAAATTGCACAAAACACCGAAATAGCAAACCATTCCTATTGCCCTCCACTCGTTGACAGAGAGTACTCCTTGAAGACCTGCCGTCAAGCGATGCTGCTGCATGATTTCTCAACGAACAAATGTAAAAAAGCAAAAAGAAAACAGCTAAAAAACCGAAACTTCGAAATCATCACGTGAGGGGAATCGATAGTTTGCAGAGTTGGCAAATTGCCAGGGCTCAAAGCTATCGTAACTAAGGTCGAACGCCTACCCGATGAGCATCAAACTGGCGCGAACGCGTGAAACGCGACACTTCGCGCGAAATCGATTCAAACGCAGATTACTGTAACCGACTGGGCTGACATAAAGTGCTTGACATAGCGTGCTCATGGTTATTAAAGAAAATTTAGAATCAGAGCGGGATGGAGATGTGTCACGGTTGAGCATGACCAGTTCACGAGAGATTGAGGACAACGTGAGTTGGTTACTGTATGAAAGGAATAAATGAGAAGTTGAGGTGAGTGTGGATGCATTCGACAGAGAAGCACCGTCAAGAAGGTCGATGAGTGAAAAGAGGGGAATGAAGACCACGAACGACCCGTCCAACACTACGACATTCCAGAAGATCAAACACAATCGACAGACAAGTGGTTGGTGATGGTGTTGATATTGGCTACTCCCTCCCCTAGCTCCTCCCCCTTCCGCATCCTTCCACGGTCCATCGGGAGTGGCGAAGAGAGCGGCTGAACGAGTGAGGAGTCAATCGGTGCACCCGAGAGTAGGCAGGGAGGGGAAGGAGGAGAAGGACGAAGTACAAGTGGACAGGGAAGAGACTCGAGATGAGACTCCCGTTTACAGGTAAAACACGTGAATGATTGTATGTAAAGAGTGTCTTGCAGGGAACGGAGAGACATACAAACGTCGCAATCCTTTCGACACGCGGTGCAGGACAACTCGAGTAAGACTACAACGTTTATTACAGAAAGGGGTATTTCCGGTCTCCTGGGTATCTCTGGGAACGACTGGAGTAACCATTCATATAACACAAAAAGCATTTGCAGTTCCAACATACTTCGCTTCTACGACCAATTCTCCTGTGGTCTCACGGAAAGCTAAAGATAAAGAACGTAGAAAATCGATGGGGAGGTATGCTGCGAAATTCTAAGTTGACAAGGAGCTTATTCAGCGGATTGCTCAATTTCTTCAAGATGGGAAAGTCGAGAGAAGAATCACCAGAGGACGAGTTGAGGAGAAGGCGAGAAGAAGAAAAGCAGAGGAGGTCGGGGAGTAGAGGGAAGTTGATGGTGTCTTTGTTTAGCAATGCACCTCATTCAACACCCTCGACATCTCATGCTTACGCCTATTCTCAGTTTGCTCCTTCCCACCCTCCGATGGTGAGCATAACAATATTTTCCAAACTTTTTAGTATACTAACCACATTTGAACTGAACATGTTTATCGTATTGGATGCATCAACTTCGGTTAATTCAGTCGATGAAAAGAATCATCGCAGTTAATTTAATTTAATGATACAAGTGCGAATGCAAATCATGTATCACCAACTATTCGCCGATTCCCTTTGATAGCTGATAATCAAAAGGAATGGACGAATGTGAGAGTGTTTCCTATTCGTTGATTGACAACTAACACTCATGTTCCGTGCATTTTGCGTGTCGTTCCACTAGAATGTGAGTCTTCAGAAAGAGTCTCCGTCGTCTCAATCGTCATTTACTGTCGCTAACTCTAGATTCTACACTAGTCCCCCGAGGTAATCAACAGAGCATGCTGTTCACTTGCACTGACTTGACCCTGCTGTGTGCATGTTGCATGTTATCCCCATAAGAGCTTGCTGATCATCCTTTGCATTTAATACACTTGCTCTTCAGCCAACTACGTCCTTCTCGTATGGATACAACGGTCATGAGAGGCACTTTGGCCCCCGTCTACCCATTCCCCCCTACGGATATCCCCATATACCCACCTTCCCCCCTCCACCCCCGTCCCATCTCCTCTTCACCCCTGCCCCCCTCACATCCCCCTTACCACCCCGATACTATGAGACATTCAATGCCTGGTTCGCTTACTCATCAGATGAGTGGCCCCGTCCCCATAGAGAGGAGAGAGACTCTCGTTATGCCTACTACCCGACTGCCTCTGTATCCCATGAACACTTCGACTCATAGACAGTCCAAGGAGAGATTGTCATTGAGAGCACGTAAGAAGTTACGAGAAGGGAGGGAGATACAAGTACAACGGATACCTGTAGGAGTATCTATCCCTGTACTTGATATGAGACGAGAGACTCTGTTGAATGAGGGAGGGAGTCTTCCCTCGAGATACGCATATCCCCCTACTAGACAACCCATTCCAAGTCAACAAGTACACATGTCTCGATTATGATATCTCATTTTCTTCCATGTCACTCTATCCATAATTTATACATAGGCAGCTAAATAGTTTTATATAAGATGTGTTGTGAATACAAATGTGTGATATGCAATATCGCTGTTTCACTTACTTCAGCAACTGCCTTGCCTCAATTACACATCATTCGCCAAATTTTCGCTTCCTTCTCCACTGTGCCATTAATAAAGTGAAGGAATAGATAAAGCCTTTTTACCTGTCAATTGTATCACAGCATAAGATAATAATAAATACATTATTAGCACGAATAAATAAAGAGCACTAGAGAGGGGCGACGTAGTTTCCGGGAAATAGACCGGTAACTCCGTCATAGACGCCCTCATACCATCCATCTTCGTTCATCCGTATAATATACACGATGCAACTCGCTCGTAATGATAATTCGTCTGCTTTGTCTGCTTCGTAGTCGTATAAGGCTACCGCTTAACGAGCAATTCAACAACGGCCATTAGCCAGACTCAAACACAAGTTTGCATTTGGTTGATAAACAGCACAGAACATGAGCACCCCATTCTGGCCTTTCCAAGTACAATGATTTCCAAGAGATGCTTACCCATGTAATTTGTTGAAAGAAGCTTCGGAAGCTGGCCTAACCTTTCCTCATGTAGTGCTCGGGAACCCAGTCAGCAGTAGTATCGAATAGGTTATTCGATGAGGGAGGGGGAGGAGGCAGATCATCGGCTCCCTCTTAAATAACTATACACTACAATTTTTCTTACTAAAGCAGACATCTGACCAACTGCTAATCACTCTTAAGCTTTCCATTTTTAACTACAGAATTACGTTTAAGTTAAACAATTATTTCCTTCCCTAAGAGAGAGGATTGCAGAATGGTAGGAAAGAGTGCAAATATTCAGAATCTGCTGACTAGAGTTGGTCAAATCAAATAGTGAGTCTCGGGAAAAGGGGTAGGAGAGAGCGTCAAATAGTCATTCTTTACCCCTGCCCGGCATTCGAAGCTTCGACGCGAGGGTCAAACATTTGACAATTTAGAATATGAGGATATAACTCTGTTTTGGACGGGGAATGAAGACATTCCGCGCTTATTCTTTCCTCGTCGCTTGCTCTTCGCGGTTGAAAAAATCGAATAAGCATAACGGATAAATCCATTATCAATCCCATTTTTCCTCACTCCTTCCCTCTTTTCGCCTTTCCCATGCAAATCCGTCAAACATTTGACATTTTCTCAAATCATTCATTCCAGGACTTCGCCGCTCGGGGTCAAATGTTTGGGATCAAATGATAGACTCGACGGAGAATGTGCACGCTAATCCGTCAAACCTTTGACTCGACAAATAATTTGGTTTGACCAACCCTACTGCTAACTCGTCCTCTTCATTCGTTCTAGCTATTTCGCTTGATTGGTGTACTAGATTTACCCTTCTCCCTCCCATTCCCCACATTCTACAAAACAAAAAGGGAGAAGATAAGAACGGGTACCGGTAATGCTGTAGTTGTTTTCATGCACAACAGGAGACAATCGATGTAGTGTAGGAGTACGGGGTCCATTGTCGTATGTAGGAAGATGAGGAGCACGTAATGTACCGTATCGATCACCTTACAACAAGGGCAGTTACTTAAAGGGACATGGAAGCCAAAAAAGATTGGCTTTCATATGAAAGTTTATCGCCTAAATAATATAAAAACCAAAATCAGAGTGCACAAAAATGTCTACTTCGCGAGATATCCTAAAAATCGTTTCCCAGCCAAGGCGCAGTCTTACTGCGTTTAGCGCATAGTATCGAGGCAAACGGCATCGCGGTATTCTCGGAACAAATAAATATTTCTCGCTAAGGAAATTTTTTAAAAATATTTTTCAAAGGCTATCATGTTTATTATCGTCTAAGAAACATATTTTACAAGTATAACGATATTCGGTTTCAAAAAATTTCTCGCTTCCATGTCCCTTTAATATCAGATCCAGATATGAGACCACCATCATTCGACAGAGCATGAAAAGTTGAATAATACTAGTGAGCTGAAAAGAGTTTGCCGATATGTACACATCTTCGAGGAATCCGATATCAAAGATTCTGGAGTTTCTGCAATACCCGATGACTGCGGCCTATAAGAATGCCGCAGTCTTCGGGTATTGCAGGAACTTCCAGAATTTTTTAGGTCGGATTTCTCGAAGATGCGTGGACGTCGATAAAATCTTTTTAGCCCACTAGTGCAACCATACTTCAAATAGTACGTCGGAACCGACTACACCAAGGCACTTTTTGCTGTGAAAATTTACAGAATCAAGGCACATTGGCCGTCAAATATATCGTTTTCTGCCAAACTATGCTGTTTTCTGAACTTTTTATTATACTTTTCTGAAATCAAGACAGCTTCCTCCCGCTGTCCGCTAAAGAATCAAGGCACTTTCTAATTCGGCGACGGCACCATTTGATCTATAAGTACAACTCTTCGCGCTCTATCGAATGCTGGTGGTCTCTTATCTGGATCTGATATTAGGTAATTTCCCCTTTCCTTTAGCAGGCCACACGTACGATACTCGTACAAAATAGTTAACATGAATGAAGGGAAAGTCGAAAGTGAGTAACCTGAATATCCACTCGTAATACTCGGAGGGCCATTAGAAGAACTTCCAGTCAGAGACGAGTACCGACTATTCTCCACTATCGGGACTGTCTTCAAAACTCTCATTACACTCTTCCCACTAATTTCCATTTAGCTTACAAGGGAAGGGCAAATAGTTATCATCAGATCCAGACATGAGACCATCACTATTCGATAGAGCACAGAAAGATTAGTAGATCCTGAGAAAATTAGCTGCCGACGTCCGCACATCTTCGAGAAATCCGACGGCAAAGATTCCGAAGGTCCCGACCAAGTCTCGACTACGGGTTCCTCTACCCCAGCCGGCAACGCTAGAACAACGAGTCGGCGGCGCGGCAGGGAAGAGGTGGGACTGGGGCGCAGAAACTTATTGGTTCGGCTCCCCCCACTGGCGAAGTTTTTGCAAGTCTCTGGGACTTGCGATTTTCAATTTTTTGGGTTACTATCTGTGAAAAATGAGGATGATAAATCAGATCCGGTGTTCCTCTGACACTCGCTCTACAGTGAATAGGCTGTCACCAGAGTTCTCTTTCATAGGGGTCGAAAATTTGACAACACAGAATGCGATCTCGTAGAATATCAATGTAAGTCTTCTTTGAAACGTTTTTCTTTGGAAAAAAGAAATGAAATTTTTTTGTACATTTTTTTGAAAAACTTGAAAATCACAAGTCCCGGAGACTTGCCGCCGCGGGGAACCGAACCAATAAGTTACCGCACCACAGCCCCACCTCTTCCCTGCTGCACCGCAGACCCATTGCTCAATTCCCGCCGGCTGGGGTAGAGGAACCCATAGTCGAGACTTGGTAGGGACCGTGTAGAATCCTTCGGAATCTTTGCCGTCGGATTTCTCGAAGATGTGCGGACGTCGGCGCTAATTTTCTCAGGATCTACTAATTTTTCTGTGCTCTATCGAATAGTGGTCTTATGTCTGGATCTGATGAATACTATTTGCCCTTCCCTTGTTAGAGATGTGTAAATGAATGAGTAAACTGAACCTGCGGTACTCTGTAGTCGTGTTCCGTCTGTACACTAGACATGGCAGCTGCACGCATTGTCGCACGCGACAACTCAAACATTTCATTATCAATCTTTTTGTCTTTCCAAATATCAGAATATGACTGATACGGTGAACAAGTACCAACAGTATCTAAATCTTAATTGCATAGAGGCTACCGTATTCATTCCGCTCATGGGAGAAGTGTAGTGTGAATAAGGATTGTTCCCTCCCGAAACAGTAGATGCAGCTCGAGAAATCTGTTGGAGAGGTAATTGAAACACAAATGGGAAAGGCAACGCCGGTGTGAAGAAAAACCTAAGATTGCATAATATGAGTCAGCCGGTTCTTATTGTTAGGGGGAACCGACCCGAACAAGGTGTGTTAATGTACTTATAGATCGGAGCACCAAGATTCTGATTAAAAGTGAGGAAAGCGCAGAGAGTGAAACAATCTAAACCCCAATTAGCATACACGTGTCTATCCTGATTCTTTCAGTCCCGCATATTAGTCGATCACACAAATTTATATGCTGCTGGAGCCAAGTCTAACAAATGTACGCTGTCTTTTATTTTTCTACCGTACCGGAGTTGAATTTGCAACTCTTCCTAACTCACCACTTCTATTTTACATTTAGAAGAAAGGTAGACTATTCTGATGATAAAATGTGAGTAAAAGGAGAGAGTATGGGACATACAGTTCGAGAGGCAGAGATGAGAAGAGGATCGGATGAACGTACGCCGTGCCCTACTCCATCCAATACTGAGTAATCGAGGGGAGTTCGCTTGTACCTACAAACAACTTGGTATTACAAATTATGCATATCTTATACAGAACCATTTAATCCTGAAATTGTACCTACCGAACAATTGGTTCCTGCGCATCCGGTATAAGAATCTTCTGTTGTTTCGGAATGCTCTTATTTGTAGTTAGGAGCCCTATCTCTCGTCTGGATATCTTCTCCTTTTGTAGATCGACCGCCTCAATAGACAACCCAATTCAAAATAATCTATCTGGACCAATAATAAATGAAATCAGGGACTGTCACATTAATAAGGCCATTGAACTGGGCGCTGAACAGACTCAGAAAATATTATATTGCAAGGCCTATAAAGTCTACGATTAGTCTACGATTTTCTGTTCCAGTATCTATACTTGAAGAAAAGTTGTTTGTGTACGAATAAAGAACGTACCACAGCAGCACTCTTCACTGTATCTGTAAGACTGTCGATCTTGTCTGATTGCAGTGCCAGCATGTCCAGTAGATCCTAAGCACAAAGTATACTTCGAAGAAAATGTTGATGTAGCAACTAAAACTACCAAAGTGCATAAAGTATTTAATACCTTAGCCAAAGCATCGATTTGATAAGCGACACTTGCTAGACTTTGCAGAGCATATTGCTTTGTTTCTTCTAAAGCCGCATGTTTATCCTGAACAGACAATTAGAGGATTTTTCTTAATTGAACCAACGCTACGATAGTGTGCTCAAATCAAATAAAAAAATATGTAGCACACTCAATAAGACAGTATTTCTCGAAATAAAACTGACCTCTTTGACATAGTAGTTTTCTTCACAATAATGTGCGACATTCTCCAAATTAGCATGCGTTTCTTCGAGCACATTTCTCTTCGTTTCGATTGATTTCTTCAGATCTGGACCTTCACTTCCATCTTCCAGCATAGTTTTCTGCAAAGCTGTTAATTAGCAGTTTGAAAGCAAAAAATATATTTAGCGACGTAGAATAGAACAGTGAAAGGTGATAAAACAAATCACAAAATCGTGAAACAAGGAAAGGAATGCCAAAAAGCAGGAGAAAGTCAAAACATTGAATCATGATTTAATCACAGCTTATATCAAGAATAAATCGTTCCGTCAGTTCCGTTAGTAGCACTTATTAGAAGCTAAACACAGCAATAATGGACAGAACAACCCTTGAGGATCAAATTATCCTTTTGAAGCTAGCTTCATACAAGCAACGCACTGTGTTCTGTCGAGACACGTTAAACTAGTTTGCGTAGTGTGACAGTACTACTAGGCTAGGTAAAAATGAAATTTATCAAATCTCGCACTAATTACGGTATGCACACAAGGGATATGATAAAACCTGGCCTGGCCCTTGGTCCTGGCCCTGGCCAGCATGATAAAACCCGGCCCTGGCCCGGTCCTCACTGGCCACCGAGGCCAACTAAGATGATAAAACCTGGCCCTGGCTATAGGTTTAGGATCTTGTATTTTGTTACAGTAAAATTGTTTTTTTAATAGTTTTATGTGTTTTATGGGAAGCTTAATTTAGGGAAACAATACCTCCTTCAGTGCGACCGTAAGTAGTGTCCTGGAAACGCAAAGATATATTACAATAATGCTATATAAAAATATATTACAATCATGCTATAGCTCAAATTTTCTTCGCATGTTCGCCTGATTACTGTCAAGGCCAAAAGAGCTCTCAATCTATTGCTTCGTGCTCTAAGGACTACGAACTCTGAGCTGCCAGAATTACAGGACCAATAGTTTCTTTGTGCGATCCGCAAGAGCCTTTAACTATACACGATTATTATCTTCTCGCACCTAAATATGTTTTTCTTTGTAATGCTAATATTGTTCTTCCTGTCATTATTCTTCACCCTATTTTCTTTTCTTTTTATCCCGCGTTTCTACGTAAATGCATAAATATCTAAATACGAACAAGGAGATGGGAAACACTTTATCACTGGTAGGTGAGCTCACTTATGAGTACACCACGGTACAAGATAAAGAATGGCTACTAGTTGACTACGAAGATATATTTTGATGGTTAAGTTTCAAGTTCGGCTCACAAGTGGGAAATCTGTTTTTTAATAGAAAGTGAAATATACGAGTGATATTATTGGAGGAAAAGGAACGTTGAGAAATCTTTGCAGCGCACTCCGCTACAGTGAAACTCTCTTGGCAAAGTGCCAGCTTAGGCTAAAGCCCGGCTCCGGCTGAAGTTTCACGGTGGTTAGCGGAAAGAGCTGCGCAGCTCTCTCAACGTTCGCTTTCCTTCAATAATATAAACTGGATTGCGCAGCTCTAGAAGTTGCGTACGTTTGATTCCGTGCGGAAAGGTCGCAGCTCGGCGATTTTTTACAGCTTTATTTGAAGTCAATTTCAACTTTTAAAGTGATCATTATGTTTTTCAGCGCATGCGAAATGCTATAAAACCTAAGAACAAGTCAAAACTTGTCTACCTGGCGCGTATACCCTATAAACCTCTAAAATGATATATTATGCTAGACAAACAAAGTTTGTTGAAATGAGCTCCTAGGGTCGCAAAGCCGTTGTGATAACTGGTGCAGTTTGAGTATAAAGACTTGTCAAATGTTCAAGTCCAGATATACCTTGTTTCCGACTACAGCTAACTTGGTACAGCCTTACTTAATTTTTCGATACTTACTCTAGACCAGTTTCTGACGTAGAATTAAAAAATGACAACAAAATCGAAGTTCAATCGTTCTGTAAGCCGTAAAAAAATCGCCGAGCCGGCTGCGACCCTTCGGCACGGAATCAAGCGTAAGTTGCGTCAAACATTTCCATGCCCGTACCATCAGAGATAACGAGCTCGGCCAGTTCACCTGGAATGCAGTTTATCCAGTCTTCGGTATAGAGAGAAAATGAAGCGCTTCCTGTGTAAAAGAAGATGCAACGTAAGTAAGTCGAAGAGAATCTGAATGGATGCCAAGGAAGCGGACAAGAACTTCCTAGAACCGGTCCATTTTCAAAAGCGCCTTCCAGGCACTGTAGATGTTGAGCTCTAGAATTCTGAATGTATTGAATTATGTAACAGAAATAATATGTTATATCGTTGTTAATGCTAGAAATGTCATGTTTCGACCCTTCCCTTGGACATGTTCCATACAAACCCACCGGCGGGTCTCATCAGCAAGGACCCTCGAGGCATAAAAATATCAAGTCATCAGGAGACAAATAAGCTCAGAATTTCTCTCGCCTCATTCGCACTTTCCCCTCTGTCTCCATCCAAGAATACGCAGATGATACCAAAGTATACATAGCATATGATAAGAGCTCTGTCGCTTCCTCTCACTCGCTCTTTCAATCTGTACTAGATGCCCTCTTCCAATGGACTCAATCCAACCAACTCTCCCTATCCCCCTCCAATTGCACCCATGTCCATCTAGGCCCCCCTTCCCTTATCCCATCACTGTTCATAAATAATATCCCCCTCGTTCTTGTCCCCCAACAACGTGATCTCGGTATTCAATTGTTGCCTAGTCTCCGTTCCTCTGCCTCCATTGATGATAGAGTCCAGAAAGCTCTTTCCGCCCTCTTTGCTCTTCTTAGAGCGGTCACAGTTAATGTTCCTGATTTGTTGATCAAGTGCTTTCGCTCATATGTGCTACCCCACTTAGAATTTGCATCACACTTTTGGAACCCACATTATATTAAGGATAGTCATAAACTAGAAAGAGTCCAATCAATTTTCACACGTGTAGTATTTTATCGCTGTTACCCCTCCCCTTCCTATCCTCAAACTCTTCCTCCTTATTCACAACGGTTGTCTTGTCTTGGTTTGCAGAGGTATCGGAGAGGAGAGTCATTAGCGATTTAGTTCTTGCGCACCAAATCATGCATGGCGAGTCATCTCTCGTCGGAGCTCAATTCTTTTCATTCCGTCCTTCCCGTTCTCGTTCCGCGCACTTTTCAATCCACAAAGAATTCACAAAACTCAACGTCCGTTATCATTCCTTTTCCGTTCGTGTTAGTCGCTGGTATGGCCAACTCCCCCAATCCATTCTCGCATCCCCTTCCACTCGTACCTTTAAACATCGTCTTCAATTTCACCCCATTGT
>LS936711.1:317341-339177 GCA_900490955.1 Micoletzkya japonica | reverse complement strand
GAGCTCAATTCTTTTCATTCCGTCCTTCCCGTTCTCGTTCCGCGCACTTTTCAATCCACAAAGAATTCACAAAACTCAACGTCCGTTATCATTCCTTTTCCGTTCGTGTTAGTCGCTGGTATGGCCAACTCCCCCAATCCATTCTCGCATCCCCTTCCACTCGTACCTTTAAACATCGTCTTCAATTTCACCCCATTGTCCGCGAATTCGCCGTTTCCTCTGATCCGTGCTAATCCCCATCTTTTCACCCCCCTCGTCATCTTCGAGAGCCCGCAAGTCAACTCCCGACGTTCCTCACCCACTCGCTGCCGAGCACCCCTCCTCTGCTCATCGTGCACCCCACCACGCACTCACTCGCAAGCCGTCCCCCTCCTGCTTTCATTTCCTTGACCTGTTGAATGGATAAAGAGTTGTGACCGTGAATTCCTAATAAGCACAGACCATGAAACCATATATCCCACTCGCGTTAAATGTACTGCTGGAGAATGAATGAGTCATGCGGTATACGACACTATACAATAATGGACAGTATGCGATGATATAGCAACAAAAACGAGCAATCTACAGAAAATTGGTATTAAATACTACTTTTACGTAGAATACGCGGTGTAGTGATCATTAAGCACTAACTGCATTTGAATAACAGCAAAGAGGAGAGGTGGTTTCGAAAATAGTAAGCAGGAAAACCTGTTCATTAATAATTAAATGCAATTCAGCGGAAAACCAAGGTAAGTAATAGCTACGCCATAACAGCACTAAAACTTGCATGCTATCTGAAAAACTGATGGAAATGCAATATATGACCAGCATAGTATGTTAATCGATCTTCTTATGCTATACTAACCGGTGGAAAAGCAATAGTTACAAAAGTTGTTACAAAATAAGGAAAAGATTTGGAATGGACAAAAGTGCACCTAATTATGATCCCACAAGAGCAAGCGAAATCAGCATTCGCGCCCACCTTGGAAGCGTAAAAGCATTCTTATTTAAGAACTGTTTTCATGTACTGAATAAGTTTCAGCTGAAAAAAGCCTCGCAACTATTCCTCTACTAATTTGCACAAGAATATCCTATTTCTTCAGGGTTGCGAGAGCTGCAACACATGACATAGTAGCGATTACGAGCTGTAATACAGCCAAATAAAGGAGCTAAAAAACCATTACCTACTAGAAGTTATATAGTGGTGCTGCGCATACTGGTTATTTAGGCCAATATGCTTCACTATTTTTGGCGACAAGAGACGTCGTGGTTGAGAATGCTCTAAGAAACAGAATCATCCTGCAGTCTGCACATTTCTGTAAAATAGCATCACCGCCTACGATCTCATATCTACTATCTCTACTTCAAAAGCATTGAACGTCCATCTTTGAAAAAGCTCTGAACTGTGAATGGTTCAATCCATCTCTGCCCTATCTTTACACAGATGCCGTATCTTTAGAACAGATCACATTAATAGAGTGTACATAATAGTGCAAGGCAGACTGCGCAAATGTTCCTACAGCATTAACTGCTACAGCTATACAATACTACACAACATTCTGCTCCATCGGATATACTCGTAAGAAAATATTTGCTTAATTTAAAATGAGAGTGTGGATGCGGGCGAGAGCGAAAATTGGAGAGACGCGGGCAGTCGCGAGTAGCGGACTGGCAGAACGTAGTGTACTGCCCATAACAACTACGTACCAATTGAGAGTAGCAATCTCGTAGAAACTATGTTTTCCTTACGATCATTCGCTTGAGTATGTTCGGAAAGAAAGCTAGAGTGCGCTAGCCGCAGATCGAGAAAAAAGCGTCAAAAAAGAGGACCGTAATGCAGAACCACGGCTAGTAGTATTCCATTCAAGCAAGATAAAAATACACATAAAGAAGCATGACAGAAGGTAAGCCGGAAACGGAAACCGAATTAGCTGGGTGAAATCTAATTTAAAGAAATCCCAAAATTTATACTTACCGTACCTAACCTTCTTCGTGTCGAGAGTCGACGTTTTCAAAATATTTTCAAATCTTTAATTGGACTACGGTAACTTTTTACCCGCTCTTTTCCCCAGTGCTGTATTCACTAGAACTTCTTTTAATTTTTTATATGTTTAAAAAAGTGCTAATAATCATCATCGCATGTCATTTTTGCATGCATCATATGAAAGAAATTGTCTGGTGGTGGAATTATGCACTCGTGCCTAATTCTCAATATTATCTGCACAAAAAAATGGTTTCCTGAAAATTCCATCATATCCTTTAAGAAAAAGGAGGAATGCGGTTACGGGTGGAAGCTGGGAATTTGCCGAAGACGGTAGACGCAGATAGCATTCTCATCTATCCGCTCGGCAATGGTAATGATGATTAGTAAAGGGTAATGATTAGTAACAGATTGCTTTCCGGTGGACACACGCATTTGCATCTGTCTCTAATTGCGGGAATATGCGTGGACGATGAAGTGAGGCTGAAGATGGGAAGATTGAAGGATAAGAAGGAAGAGATGAATATGAAGGCGGAGATCGAATGTGGAGAAGGTGTCTCTACGGGTGCAGGGAAATTCGGAAGCGGACAAAGTAGTTTTTTAGTAGTGCAAGCGAGTCAACTTCATTACAGTCCTCCATCTAGTAGAGTCAACGGGGTCGAAAATCTAGATAGAAGACTTGTCTTCGTACTACATTAAAGCCCTGCAGCTAGCAAAGAAACGAGCGAATAAAGTCGTTAGTTTTTTTCATTATCAAAGGCTATTTTACCTTTGCAACTAGAATTATTACTCTAATATGTCTTACCATCATCATACCCCGTAGACAATTTTACTTGCAGATTATCCCCCTCATCGCTCGTCGTCCGCCTTCCACGTCCTCCCTCGATCATCTGCTGCTCCTCCTGATATGTCTTGATGACGTCGTAAACGTATGGCACTATATGTAGCTATCTAGGTAAAAACTGCTCAGTTTTAGGATTTCGACGAGTGTTTGATCATGACACCGAAACCTCCTGCTGAAGTTTTCTCCACAAAGATTGGAGCATCGGAGAAAGTCGTAGATGTTAAAGCTTTACATAGAAGAAATTCGAAATAAGCTTTCTTCGTATGTACAAGACACTTCAATTTTCATTTCACAAAAATCAGAGAAAGGTAGGAAAGAAACAAAGCCGTATGGTTAGAAATTGCAAGTTTCAGATGACAGAGAGCCATAGGTCGTTTTCTTTCTTCGATCAAAATAAAATAAAAACCTGAGATCTTCAGCAAACCTAAATTATTATTTCAGGTGATGGCAATTCAGTGGAACTTATTTCTGAGAGTGCTGAGAAAGTTGTAAAGGTCGATGAAAAAGCACCAGAAATGGAAGAGGAAGAACTGCAAGAGGGAGAAGACGGAGAGGAAGAAGACCAAGTTCACGAACCATTGGAGGACGAAGAAGGTTAGCTTGAGGACAGTCATCTAATATGCATTCTTTTCAGATCCTTTGTCTCTCCGTCATTCTAAAGCTCACACTTTCGAGGTGTCCTCGTGGTTCAGTAAGCCTTACTTTCTTTGAAAATACGGAGCTATGAGAATGAACTCCGTTCAGATGATGTGGACATGGGAACAAGGGAAACTTCTAAAGAGAAGATCACCCAACCAGAGGCTGGCTCTATAGTCGTGTACTCCATTTCACAATGGAGGGAACTGAGAGGCGTTCCGAACGCATCGAAAGATCAAATCCTCCGAAGTCTTCGTGTAGATGGCTACCTGTGAGTCTAGCATGTTCAGATTGACAATGAAAACCTTAGATCTGGCATGTTCCTTAGATCTATCATATTTCTTAGATGTTGTATTAAGAAACCTTAGATATTTGTTTCTCATAATCGATTCAGATGGAACAATTGTCACGGGAAAAAGAACTTGACCAATGATATCCATAAGTCTGTAGTAAGGAGCTACTGGAGTATCCGAAACAGTGGTGATAGAACGAAAGGAGTAAACAAGATATTCCAGTAAGAAATAGGCTACGATAGGCTTGCAAATAGGCTTGCAGAAAGTACGAATATCTTCTTGGAGATACAGTGATTTACCACTATTTCGGAGACACTAGGAGGGCAAAGGAGATCTCGGCAAGCATTCCACATGGAAACTCTAAGTATGGATTTCTGAAATCACATAGAATGAAAAGTTTTCTTATAGGACGGGTAATTGCTTCGTACCAACGGATCCCAATTTTGAAGGCGTATCGGACGAGCGTGCTGTCGGGCAAGATTCCGATCGAGACTGCCAAGAATCTGCGCCAAATCCAAAACGTTAAGAGTGCTATGTCGAGAAGAGCAAGAGTTACGAAGGATGAACTCTTCCATCTTCTTCTACTCTCTGATTCACTCCGTGTGAGTATCTTTAAATGTCCACAAAGATACCTTTGTTACGTAATCAGGGTAGGAACCATATTCAAAGCTATACTTTCCAGTTCGGGGAGGACAATCGGCCTTACATTGTGATGGCGGACCCAATTCGTCTACGTATCCATCTACACGTGGCCCCACAGGTTAGGCGTTAGTTTGTTATAGTACAGCAAAAGGAGATATAATGGTTCCGCTCCTAGCTAAAAGTCTTTAGTTAACAATAAGCGTAACTCGCATAACAGAATTGTACGTTCCACTTTTCGCGACTATAAAAAGGCAATTATATGTACCGAATGATGTATTTATAGGTTGATAATCTGATGGATTGCTGGCGATTGACGAAGAAGCCTGTAGAGCTAGGGTACGACACTCAATTCCGTCTAGGAGATTTCTACCTGTCCAATTTGTCATACCGCGATTCTCGATTTCAAGGTAAAAATATGCAAGTAAGGGTAGATATTGGCCTCTGTAGGAGATCCGGTTGTTCCTCTGCGTTACCGATGCTGAATTTGCCTTCGAAGAAGTATGGGAGGAGACTACACGCATAGGTAACGAATACCCATGGGAAGTAATACCCATGGGAAGTGGTATAAAGGAATAAAAGAGCGTAGTGGGTAGAACGTTGGAGAGGTCATAAATAGATCATGTGACGATCGCCGATTCCTTAACTGTTTATTGATTAAGAAACACATTATATATACAGTAATCATACACATTGCCCGTCGTTGGTTATCTATCGATGTTGCGATAGGTAGAGAAACCAATCTGCCTTGGTAGTGGAACAAAAAACCTATATCGTTTGACTGCTAACGAGAAACACGGGCAAGCAAGGCTAAAGATATTAAAATGAAATCCTACATCGATTATAAGCCATATTATGCACAGATTCGTGGAAGGAAGAACAGTGGAAGATGCTATTAACGAGGCCGTATTCCGTCTGTCACGATGCAAAGAGTGAGAAAAACACGGATATGTGACCGTTTTGTTATATAATTTTTAGAGGAGAATGCAAGGGAATGCGGGTCATGAAGAGTGTGGATATCAATCCAGCCGCGCGATTAATCTCCCCCAAACGTAGGTCACCGACTTTCAAACAGAGGCATGTAGTTTAATTATTTCTGAAGATATCTAAATGAAATTTGCAGGAGCCGTGTAATTCATACTGAGCTAGCTCTCTACAAAATTTGAAATTCACAGCTCTTTTTATTCGAGAGTTATTCATAGCTGTTGAAAGTCGGTGACCGGTCGCCGAGGGGGATTAATCGCGCGGCTGGTTCATTTATGATTCCTGTCGATGTATCCAACAGTCAGAAAACTCCCAAGATGATGTTATCGGTACCAGAAACCCTGAAGGTATTTATTATGTATTGCATCATCGTAAGCTTTACCAATTATGTTTAGGTGGGCGATACGCAATTTCGGATTGCTGGATGTTCCCTGTTTAAGCCTGGTCATTTTACGGCCTTGATTGTCTACTCTCCTAGTTGTTTTCTTTTCTATGACGGAATTAAGCCGAATCCTCTCGTGTTCGCGAGTATCGCAGATATTCCGCCTGAGTTCATCGTTTCAACGTTGTATTACATTGCCTCATAACTTTGCCATACTTTCCATGTTGCTTCCTTGATTTCCGTTATTGCAGTGTAACTTGCACTACGTCTACTTCACACTTCTAATCTAACAATCACCTCAGAATTAGATAATACAAATAGTAGTAAATAATCAAGAAAACTGTATTTAACTGTTTCTTTTGCAAGCACATAATATATTATGGATAGCAAAAACAGAAATAATTAAAGTACTGTAGTTAGTGGTTACGCCAAATTTAGCTTGGTCTCACAACGACAAGGTTGGGTGCGGTAGTTTGTATAATAACATTTTTATTTTGGCCCAAATTTCCATTTTCTAAGTTTTTATCTAGATTAGCTAATAGTTGAGCAATATGCTTTACTTCTTTGTCACATAGTGCTATCTTTTATGAGAGTTAATCTTGCAATCTTGCGATTCACGAAAGGGGGAACCTGCGCTAGTTTCGAAATTTACAACTTCGAAATGATTGGTCAATCGTAGAACTACGTTTCGAAACGCGTTTCTCGTTTATGCTTGCATAGTATGGTCTTTCGGGCTTAAATTCTTAGAAATGATGGTCACAGTTACGGCTCATTTATAGGGTAGATAGGCTTACACTGCCAGAATTACGTCATTCCATGTAAAGTGAGCATGAGCGCGTATGTGCGAAAGCTTTCTCGAGATTGCACATCTAACCCTAGTTCATTGACCTTCCCATTCCTTTCGCTACAGAAATTCTTTCTTCGCTTCAAAACCTGGGCGATCGTTCGTCAGCGCCGGTGATGTGCCGATTCTAGAGAATTTCGAAACCACCCTCTTAAAGAGGAATATAAGATAATAGAAGAGGGCCTCTGCCAACTCTCCTCGCTCGACGGTCTTCAAGCGGTGGTATGATTCTAATTTTCTAGATCGTTCTCTTGTACTCTAAATAGTCTTCCTGCATCGCCCCCCCCCCCCCCCTGGAGACCATCTGCATATGCGATATATCCATGGAAAAGTTTTACATTTCAACGCGAATCCTGCTCGCTGGTAACTGCTTCCAATTATTTCATGAGCTGACCTAACGATTGGGAACAGGAACGCAGATAATGAAACACTACATGGCTATACAATCACGAATTACTATTATTGTTCCTTACCTACTCAACTTTATTACACACGTATTTCAGAGAAGTGAGAAGACAAAACATGCCCACATATTTACTCATTGCTGATTAAAGTCATTTGCTGCAACTACATCGAAAACTATACATACAACTCGATTCACAGAGCAAAACAGTGAAGTCTCCCTATCCACCAGCATGGTTTCCGACCGCAATCTTCTGTTGTCACAAATTTGCTTGAATGTGAGAATGACCGGTCCCGTTCCCTTTCCCTTCATGAGTCTATTGATGTAGTCTATCTTGACTTCACTCGTGCCTTCGATACCGTGAACATCGCTCAACTTCTCGCCACACTTGCCCATTCCGGTATTGCGGGTGTTCTCTTATAGCATTCCTTCCTTACTGATCGCACCTTCTCTGTCCGTCTCTGCACTACAGTATCCCCTTCCCATCCTGTCCTATCGGGCGTCCCTCAAGGCTCCGTTCTAGGCCCCTTATTGTTCACTGTCTACCTTGCTGATCTCTCTGCCCACCTCACTCGTCTCTATCCCAATATCAAGATACAAGCCTATGCCGATGATTTCAAATTATACGTGTCATACTCCCCCTCCACCCGTGTTACTCGTTGTCGTAAGATGCAATCTTGTCTCGATTCCCTCTCATCATGGTCTTCATCCCACAGTCTGTCACTCTCCCCATCTAAGTGTTCCCTTCTCCATATCGGCCCTCGTTCCTCTTCTCCCCCTTCCTATTCCATTGCGTCCTTCCCTCTCCCCCTCCTTTCTCAAGTCCGTGATCTTGGCATTCAAGTAGATTCCTCCCTCAAGAAGTCGTCCTCAGTCGACAATCATTCCCGTAAGGCCCTTTCCTCTCTCTTTGTTCTCCTCAAAGCCATTACTGTCAACTCCCCTCATATCCTTGTCAAATGCTACCGTACCTATATCCTCCCCCATCTTGATCAAGAGAGAGGAAAAGGCCTTACGGGAATGATTCGCTCTTCAATTCTGGAACCCTCACTACATCAAAGATATTCGCAAACTAGAACATGTTCAACGTCTCTTCACTCGTATCGTATTCCTCAGTTGTTTCCCTTCCTCCCCTCCCCCTCCTTATATCGATCGATTGAGAGTGCTTGGAATGGGATCTCTCGAAGAACGTCGAATTGTGGCAGACTTAGTACTAGCTAGACGTATTTTGCATGGAGAAACCAACCTCCAAAGATCCAAATTCTTTACTTTCCGTCCTTGCAATGGCAGGACAACCTCTTTTGGGCTCAATAAGGAATTTACTAGGACCCAGGCCCGATTTCACTCCTTCCCCCTTAGAACTGCTAGATGGTTATCACAATTACCATTGGACATTCTTAAAGGGTCCCTCCATCCATCTCATTCATTTCAAGAGATAACCAATTAAGAGCGGTTGATTGATTGTGAGAGACAAGAGAGGAATGAAGAGACGCAGACAGCGAGATAAATCTTTGCCCAGCTTTTTCTCAGCAGTGGCGAAGTTTCAAATAAAAAGGAGAGAGCATGAGACTCAGGACATTGAGAGCTATCCAGTGATGTAAAAAATGCATATGGTAGATATTGCCTGGAGGGGCCCTTTAATGCTCCTAGCACATCCTTCAGTCTTTGCTCGTTCCCCATAGCTCCTACCATTCCCTAATTGTGCTCATATATGGGACATCGTTCGGCCGAGATGACTCAACCTCTCACGAGTCCTGATCATTCCTCCTCTGGTCCAGTCAGTCCTCTTCCTGACTTCCTCCTTACTCTTGCCGACGACAGCCTTACCCATACAGCCGAGCTCCCCATCCCCAACCCCTCCCCCCCACCCCCTCCCTCTTCTATTCGATCTACACTCTCTCGATATTGGAAGTTCACAAATAATCACACTTCTCGTTTCATGCCCCTGCATGTCAATAAATAAATAAATAAATAAGTTCACATTTCAGGGCCAGGGCCAGGTTTTATCATCTTAGCTGGCCCCGGGGGCCAGTGAGGACCGGGCCAGGGCCAGGTTTTATCTTGCTGGCCAGGGCCAGGACCAAGGGCCAGGCCAGGTTTTATAATATCCCTGCACACAATCTCATGAAGTATTGTGAATGTAAAAATTTTTGAAGTGATTTAGTTATTTATAATAATTTATTGTGGTCAAAAAGTGTCATGAAATATTTCGCATTTCTCGATAAACCTTGAAAATACGTTTAATAGGGGTGGTGAGGCACTGTCGCTCTATTTTTGCTAACGCTAGTTAAGTATACGCCGTTCATCTCTTAAATATTTCAGATGCGGTCCCCTGAGAGATGTCTAGCAAAGGATGCTGCAGAATCATTTCTCAAGGTTTGCTCCCAATGAGCTTCAGTAGTTCAGTTTCGTGAACAGGTCACATTATAATGCATTTCTGGGATCAGTATAAACTTTTTATGCATTATTCACAGTATTCTGGTGTAGTCATTGATTTTACACATTCAGCCCATCTTGAAATTGGTGAAAAGCAAGGCTAAAGCGGGTGCTACTCCCGAAATAACCGACGAACAAGCGGATAATGTGCAGTCGATTTCGGATCAACAAGTAAGTGATTAGTTCATGTTTGGAGACTCATTGGTAGTTAATAATTCTACAGGCTTATATATCGTATGCAGCATATGATCATAGATAAAATAGTCACGTAGGAGGATTTCAATGTGCCTTGATTCTTTCATGAAGTAGCATGTCACGGAGTCGTGCCAAATACACATATACACAATACCTTTACAGTGCCAAATACACAAATACACAATACAAATGTGGAGTAATATTATTAAACGGTAGTGCATCATATGCATGGTACGTGCCTTTGCCTGCTACGGAATCAGTGTACATTGAAATTCTCTTGCGTGACTAGGCAAGACTTATATAAATATTACCATCTGAAAAGCAGATTATGTTTTGAGAAGAAAAGACTTTCCGCCTATAAAAATTGTTTAGGATCTTCCCTTCTACTTGCGGTTGCTTGCTAGAGAAGTTCTTATATTGTCCGGTCGTTGTGTCCCATTAAATTCCGTCACTATATGTGCCAGGATGCCTCTCCTTGAAAGAGAACAGCTCATTTCTTACACTAAGGAGTACCTCGATGAATGTATCAGGTATTGTCCTTTTCTCTTACAATTAGTTCCATTTACTTACTCATTGTTGCTAATTCTAATTATGTTTCAAAGAAGAGGACTACCGTTCGACGAAAATGCGTTTGAAGTATTGTTTGCTTTGCTGAAGGCGTTGTGGAAGAAGGACGTTACTCTTAGTGTCACTGAGGTGAACATTTGATGGTATTTATTGTGTTTTTTATAACAGGCAAGTATTTCACAGCGTACACACCTGTACAGAAAGTTAATCAAGCTTGAGTTTTATTGGGGTACGGTAATATTATTGATATTAAGAATAGGTTAAACGAGTCTCTAAAGTTAAAAAAACAGAGTTCTTACAAATAGACGATACGGAGAAATATCAGAAGAACAAAGCAAAGATTAGGAAAGTTGCTTGAAACGTGCGCGTGCATTTGACTACATACCAACCCCTGTTTATGTGATACTAGAAGCATAGAGCTGTGCACGCTGTGTATTAAACATGTCTTTGGTTTATTAATTATGCATAGAAGTCGTTCGTAACACGTGTAGATCTCTGAGGGTACTGTAGTCTAGTGTTCATGACATGGTGTGACCACAGCTAATGTAAGATCTTTTCTCTAATGATATATTATATTTGAGGTTGAACACATTATGTATATCGTGGTTATATGTGCGACTATACGGAAAACAAAGGAATCGGATTCGCTCGTTGCTTTATTCTGCAAGATTGTTCAAGATGCCTCTGAAAGGGAACAAGTGAGTTGTCTGTCTGTTCATTTCTTTGAAGAAACACGAAACGAGTTATTATAAAAAGGCAGTCAACCATGGAGTCAATTTTAATATTATTTGAAGTTGTTGAATGTCGTATGGGAGAAGCTTCATCACGGTCTTGAATTCAAGTATATGTTGTTGTTCGAGTTGTGCAAAGATGGATCGTGCGATCACTGGGTGAGCCTCTTGCTTTTCTTTCGTACTACTTACATCATCTTGAAATTGGTATTTCAAAAATGTTGGTTATAAGTAGTGTCTGATGTACAGATTACGAAGTACTAATGTGGACTGTTCAGGTTGCCTCTAACCTTTCTTGCTTGTTGAGTGAGTTGTCCCTCATAACAGAAGAACAGTGCACGACTAGTGCCTCTCTCCCTTTTCTCTCTCATCTTCTCAAAGTCACTCCTTCATCTATTACTATCCCCTTCTTGATGGATGTCCTCACTTCGCATAGGAAGTGAGC
The DNA here is from genome assembly GCA_900490955.1 of Micoletzkya japonica. Lineage (NCBI taxonomy): Eukaryota > Metazoa > Nematoda > Chromadorea > Rhabditida > Diplogasteridae > Micoletzkya > Micoletzkya japonica. The sequence continues at coordinate 327,818 of LS936711.1, read as the reverse complement.
CGCCTTAGATATATAAACAGAAATTCGTAGCATACGTGGGCGCTGACCAGAAGTATGGGTGGTAGGCCCAAATTTCTTCGGAATTTTTACTTTGGTAGGCCTATATTTTCTATAAAATTTCAATTGGTAGGCTTGATTTCGTTCACTGGTAGGCCCGTTTCTCAAAATATTGCGGGGAAGGTTGCCCATGTATGACTCGTAGAGGGGGAAATATCGTATATACTTTTATTTTTGGCCCCCGTAAATGGACTTTTACTACGCAGTTACACTACGGCAACGAAAAATGACCCATCCTCTTCTCTCTGTTCTAAATACTCAATTTAAAACTGCCTACCGTACCCCAATGGGAAATTGCCTCCCCACGTGCTTATATTTGCTGTTCTTTCGCGGCATTGCGAAAAGTATAACAAATATAAGCATTTTCCCCTGTGTGCCTATTCCTCCCTTGCAGTTCGATCCGAAGTAACGTAACTCGATCATGGATCTCTCGTCTAGCCGCTAACTCACTCCACCACGATCTTCTTCACTCGCTTCTCACGGTTTCTCATCATCGATACAGTAGCAGCTTATTTGTGATTCAGAGTTGTGCCCAAGAATTGGAATCGAAATGCAGCGAAGAGTTGTTTCCCCCTTCACAATACGCAACTCACGATATCACGTGCGTCGATGCCTATGAAGGGTGGGAAAGGGCAGAAATGAAATGGAATCGTAGTGAAATCTCAGTTGGCAAGAGGCTGAGGATGTGCACTTTCGCAGTGATTTGCTGCTTTCTGCTACTCTCACCCTTCTGTCTCTGCTGCATGTAAGTTTCTATATTTACAGTACCGGCCAAAAGTCTTTGGACATTTCGTTTTTTGAGCATAACTTTACTCAAAATGAATATTTTCACTTCATTTTCGGATATGTTCTAACCAATACGATTGTAAATAAGTGTTTTCAACAAGGTGTAGTTTGGCGCTCTGCCTGGTGTTGTTGCTGCTGAAGCTGACTGAGCACACGTACGATTACAACCTACATCTAACTGTGGGACAGCGCTTCCCTTTAGAGAGCAGATACCGTAGTCAGATTTTGGCTTAAAAATCCATTCTCAATACGCGTCACGTACGCGTCGCGGTTCGCCACTCGCTGTGCATTTTAAATGTTTCGTGCGCGTTAATTTAAACGGTCGTGGAGCAGGCTTAGTGCGAGCTGACAAAATGAGAAACAATTTTTTCTTCCAAATGACATTGTACCTCGTGAGACTAGAGCATAATGGCTAACTTTTGAGATGGTACCCATATTTGTACCATATCGAAGCGCTACACAAAATGCTGTCAAATTTGACACATTTTTCGATTTGTGGAGTCGTAAATCAATGAAATCACTTTATTTCACCTATTTTTCATGCTTATTTTCGTTTTTTGGGTGAAAAGTTACCCTAGGAGAGTTTTCAGCCGATTTTCATGTGAAATCGTCGAAATCGTATTTTTGAGAGCAGTGAACTTCGTGAACATGTCAGATAAGATGCAATCAAAACCAATGATTTCTGGAGACTATTATGTTTAGATGCTTTACTTTAACATGTTCTCCAATTTTCAGAAATATTGGTTGATCTAGAGCGTTCTTATGGTGACTTGAATATGTACTGAATAATGCGCTAAAGTCGAATGAAGGCAAAAACCGTTTTTGAAATGAAGCTTGGGATGTTCAAAAGAGTAAAATAGCAAAAGTAATGTTTCTCAAGCATCGTGTAAAGCGTATTTTGAGAAATATATAAAGATATTTACCCTCAATTTGAACGCTTAGAATTTTTCTTACTCCGTTGTCGTATTATTCAGCACATATTGAAGTCACCATAAGAACGCTCTAGATCAACCAATCTTTCTGAAAACTGGAGAACATGTTAAGGTAAAGCATCTAAACATAATCGCGTCTCCAGAAATCATTGGTTTTGATTGCATCTTATCTGACATGTTCACGAAGTTCACTGCTCTCAAAAATACGATTTCGACGATTTCACAAGAAAATCGGCTGAAAACTCTCCTAGGGTAACTTTTCACCCCAAAAACGAAAATAAGCATGAAACATAGGTGAAATAAAGTGATTTCATCGATTTACGACTCCACAAATCGTAAAAGGTGTCAAATTTGACAGCATTTTGTGTAGCGCTCCGATATGGTACAAATATGGGTACCATCTCAAAAGTTAGCCATTATGCTCTAGTTTCACGAGGTACAATGTCATTTGGAAGAAAAAATTGTTTCTCATTTTGCCAGCTCGCACTAAACCTGCTCAGTCAGCTTCAGCAGCAACAACACCAGGCAGAGCGCCAAACTACACCTTGTTGAAAACACTTATTTACAATCGTATTGGTTAGAAGATGTCCGAAAATGAAGTGAAAATATTCATTTTGAGCAAAGTTACGCTCAGAAAACGAAATGTCCAAAGACTTTTGGCCGGTGCTGTATCTTTTGTGGGTTACGGTATCCCAGCTTTTTGAGGACAATGGTGATATTTCAGAGGCGAATTCCGTCATTGAAACTGTCGGATTGGCACAATCTCCTCTTGACTGCATCTACATGGCATATAGAATCTATTCGACTGCTCTCCCTCACTCTGCTCAACGAGTAATCTCATTGTCATTCCATTTGTGCCGTAACCAAGGTCGAAGAGTATCGTGCTCTATGTTGTAGAGAAGACGAGTGGACATCCCTCGAAGTGGAGGAGTGTCTCAAACGCAATCTGCTTGTTGACGACAACAATCTCATATCTCAAATATCTCGCATTCCTTTGACTGGAATACATGCGATTCTTGTGGAATCACTTAGGACTTTTGCGCGAAATGGATGTCAAGCAAGTGAATGTTAAGAGAATATGAGCGATTAGAGGGTTGAAGGTTGCATTGGAGTGTCTCATTCGGTTGGATGAAGACGTCTCTATTATTTGCAAAGAGTTGATCGTAGATGAAGATGAAGAGAAGAGAAGCTTGGCAAGGAGAATACTGCAAGAGAAGGTACACTTATCCAACAAAGAGAAGTTGGAATTGTGGAAGGAGATAGCAGATAGAAGGGTGAGTACGGTAGGTGGGGATACGGTAGGATAAAGAGATTGAGGGATTGGATGGAGTAGTCTGCGAGTTGATTAAATGGTGTGCGAAGAGTGAAGAGAACAAGAAGACTATTTCGAAATGGTTGGAAGGAAAGAGAACTGAATCACTACATAATGGTAGGTTCCTTATTGAACTATCTTATTCGTTAACCTATGGAAATGGTGATGAGATATGTCGGTTTAAGAGAATGTTGGCTGTGGTTGTAGATTGGCTTAATGGAGTGCGTCTCGTTTGTCCATCGTCAATCAAGAAATCAGTAAGGAGTGAGCTAGAGGCAGAGTTGGAATCTCTGCTGATTTCCTCTGGCTCCGTCGACTCTTCCCAGTGTCCCTCGTTCTCTCAACTCTTCCACAATCTCTCCATCAAACCCCTCGATGTTAAAGTATTCGCAAAGCGGATAAACGTGAGTCTTGCGTGGTCCTCTTGTCGTCAGCTAACCATTTAACAGGCAATTCTCGAGTTCCTTTCTGATTCGTGTGAGGGCGATGAGGATGGCGAACGTACGTGTAGTCTTCTTTTCGACTGCATTACTCGGTACCCTCGTCTTATTCGTTGTAGTGACAAAGGGTTCCAGATAAGGACTCGTTTCAAGTAGATAGGACCGGTGATTACTTGTTATCCCTTTGTCAATGGAATGGTTAAGATGTCGAGTGAAAGCAGTGGTGAATACGGGACTGTCCCTGCTGGAGAGCCTTCTCAGTGCACTCCCTCGACTCACTCCCTTCTATCTCTCGCAGGTACCCTCCCCTCCCCCTCCCCCTCCCCTCCCCAACCCTCTTCTCTTCAGTGTCTCTCCCTGCTCTCCCTCCCCACGGAGTCTCGTTCCCTATCCCTTTCCCGCACCATCTTCATCTGTCTCACCCTCAATCCCTCCCTCATCCCCCAATTCGAGTCTTCCCTCCTTCGTACTATCGATGACTACAATGAAGGACGCTGTCCTCTTCTCATTCCATGGCTCAAAACACTCAAATTGCTGTGTGCGACTGGAAGACAGAGCGACATTCGTATGTTTGTGCTTCCCCTTCCCCCTATGAGTAATCATATGTAGATCTCTCGTCGGACTTGGTAGAAGAAGTCTTCTTCCTGTGTATTCGTCTGCAGACTTCATCTCACTTTCTCGAAAGGAGTGCTGCATTATGCCTGTTCTGTAAGTGGCCTCTGCACTCCTCCGTACATGGGGGGTTGTCCGATCGGACAACCGCGATGGGTGTCTGAACAAGAGAATCATAATGTAAAACGCTTGTGAGAGTGCCGGCTTTTGATTTTTCCTAATTATGTAAGGCTGTCAATGAAAATGTTAGGACAACACTAGCCTATGTATGCTCCCCTCTCATTCCATCTGTATGAGAGGTAGGAAGATGTGCAATAACCTCATGAGTTCATGACTTAGGTACTTATAGTAATGACTATATATAAAAGATGGATGTACTCGTGTGTAATGACATTATTTGAGCCTTTTGTACCCTTGGTATCATCGGCTCCTATCCCATTCCTCTCTTCGTTCTCTTGTATTCCCGTAAAACCTTCATCACACGTCTTTTCGAGGTCTCCCTCAAGGTAATCACTTCTCCTTCTCATTGCTTAATTATCGAATACCTTTTTGCCTACGTACCTTTCTTTCCCTGTTCAGCTTCACACTCTTCCTCGAATTGTCTCCATTCTCATCTGTTCCGTTCTACTCAAGGTCCCTTATATGGCGGATGGATTCTATTGCGATGAATTCGCTGAGTATGTTTCTTTATCCGAATGTATTATTATGAGAGAAAGAAAGGATAATGAACTGGGGTCTGGAATATTATAGTTTGTGTAGAAATAGCAGTGTAAGGGCTTCTATTTAGGAAAGTGGACGAAGTGAGACAGGAGTTGACAACGTTGCTGATAATGACAAATATGAGAAGGGAACGAAGATTCATCGTTGATGCTATTGTGGCATTGTATCCAAGTGACGATACGGAGACAATTAGACGATGTATACAATTAGAGGAAAGGGAAGGAGCGGGGGAGGAGGATGCATTGTCTTATCTGAAGGAATCGTTGCAGGGGTAGGTTACTGCTCTATTACCTGAACGTAGTACGTGGGGCACTTAGTCCATCTCTTTTGGTTTTCAGTACCAAACTTCCTTCTGATCTAGAGGTTTTTGCTCGATTTTCAACAAGCTCCTATTGGACAGTCGTCGAGGAATCAATTTCAACTCTTTCTCTTGGACATCTTCTTACGTTGAACGTAAGTTTTCTTCCATTCTCGTTTCATCATTGTTGTCTGCTCTTAAGTATTGTAAATTTAGTAATGATTTTTTTATTTAGTAATGAGTAATGATTTTAACCATAACAATTAAAACTGCATATTATTTGAGTTGAAAGACGAACAAGCGGCACAAGCTTTCTGTATTACGGTAATGGAGGTAAGAAGAAGAGGAGGAATGGAAGAGGGGAAGGAGAGGGATACGGTAGTTGATCTCTTGAGAGGACTTACTCTAGGTGATAGACCTAGAGTACGGTCGCTAGCTAACAAGGCTTGGCCAATGTTTATGTAGTTGTACTGCTTTAGTCAATTCGATCGTTCGCTGTCATAATGACATTCGGGTATTGTTTTTGTTTTGTTTCTGTTTGTTCTTTGTTACGCTCTGGAACAACATGTGATAAAACGCTTGAAGTGCGCAACATTGACAGAAATCTATCATTACTTGTTATTTTCAGTACGGTACCTGAAGTTTTGTAAGTTGTACAACATGTAAAGAATGATGGTTGCATTTAGAAGAGATGTCTATCAATTACAACGATGCATTATCTTCATATGAATGGAAGGGAAAAGTGGGCATGGACGAAGAGGAGGATAGTGAGAGTGTGATAGAAGAGAAGGTGAGTATGAATGGAGAGATAGTGAGTGTAGAGGGTATTACAGACTCGCGAGTTGGCTACTCTCATACAACAATGCAAGTGCCTCGTGATTGTGGTCGGAGCGGGTGTCAGTACTGCAGCAGGCATTGCCGATTTTAGAGGTCAGATCGGATGTTGGAGGCTACATCTTCCAACTTTACCGAATATCATTGTAGCGTATTGAATATTGTGTATATACGGTGTAATAGGATAATGAACAGGTCCAAATGGTGTTTGGACGCAGGAGAAGAGTGGAGGCAAGGCAGAATCTGTCGACTTTTTGCAAGCACATCCCACCTTCTCTCATATGGCGATTACTGCTCTGGAACGGGCGGGTTTAGTCAAGTAAGGGACATATTATTGGAGGAAAAGGAACGTTGAGAAATCTTTGCAGCGCACTCCGCTAAATACAGTGAAACTCTCTTGGCAAAGTTCCAGCTTAGGCTAAAGCCCGGCTCCGGCTGAAGTTTCATGGTGGTTAGCGGAAAGAGCTGCGCAGCTCTCTCAACGTTCGCTTTCCTTCAATAATAGCCATTCCATCGAAACTAACAAATGCCTCAGATGGCTAATCAGCCAGAACGTAGATGGTCTGTGGTGCAGAAGCGGGTTTCCAATGGACAGACTAGCCGAGTTGCACGGAAATGTCTTCTGTGAAATGTGCAACAAGTGCAGAAGGTACTCCCATCTTCATATACATTCTCTTTTTATCTCTTTTGAGATAAATTCTTGCTTGTTTGTATTATGCATGTTTGTTGTCTTTTACAGAAAGTATTACCGTGACTTCGCCATTCCAACAGTCGGAGGAAAGGAAACGGGAAGAAGTTGCGAGGGAAACAAGCAACGGAGGCCTTGTAGGTTAGCCTCTTTACTTTTATCTATTGCTCAACGGATATCCAATGGATGCATTTTATTAGCATTTATTAATTTTCCCTGAATATGAATGCGGGGTGAAGCGTGCTCGGACGCGTTCAATAGATGGAACAGGCAGATGAAATGCAGTCATAACAGCCGACGAGGTGGCCGCTCAGGCATAGCTCTTATTTCCCTTATTCTATGTATCATGCAGTCAAGGAAGAGGATTAACTGTCTTGTGCACGATTGAAATCATTTTCCAAGGCATTTTTACTGCAGAGGAAAACTGGTGGATGTGACTCTCGACTGGGAAAGTGAACTTCCAGAACCAGAATACTCTCTTTCTTGCAAGTAAGTCATCTAAAAGTATTCATAGGAAGTTCATATTCAGATTCTCCGCAGAAGCTGATCTTTTGTTGTGCCTCGGTACTTCGCTACAGATTGTTCCTGTAGGAAACTTCCCACTTTCTACAAAAAAACGCGGAGGGAAGTTCGTCACCGTGAATCTTCAAAAAACAAAGCACGAAAAGAAAGCGGATATTGCAATTCATGGAAAGGTGCGTCCAAGTTTAAACGAAGAGGTGGTTTTTTTTCTTTGAGGTAGACGAAGTCATGAAGAGAGTAATGCAACATCTCAATATATTCATAAATGATATCAAAGAGGTAATCGTTTTGTTGCTTGTTTCAACGTTTATTATGTAATTTAGGTGCCGATAATAGAACCATGTCTAAAGTCGAATCATCCACTGCACGAGTTCAAGAAGCTGAACAGCAAGAGACCGCAAAAGACAAACGAAAATGGTGTAGAACAGAAAAGAGCAAAAGAGGAACCAAGCATAACCCTAGATGAATTAGGTGACGTAATCTAACATTAGCTGAGAAATGGAAATAAGCATATTTGTCTACTGCTTGTTTACGTCCGAACTACGTGTTTAACTTATTTTATTTAGTTTCGATCTCTGCTTGGATATCATCTTTTTATCTCTTATAAATTCACACTGATCTCCAATACGTGCGGAATGTTGTAAAATGTAAGCGAAAAGCAGTTGGAACCATCAGTAATGCATTGCAATAAATAACTGACTAGAGGCAGGGTGAGATCATATTCGATAGATTTCTGACAAACCGGAAATTTCGTTCATGCGTCGTACGAGTAGTCGGCCTTGTTATGCATAATAAGCTTTCCATCGGCAAAGTAGAAAGAATCAGATCGTGTCTCATAAGGACAGTTCACCATCTCTTCTACTGAATAATATTTTGGTTAGCTGTAATTAAATGAACGACGATCACTCACTTAGTTCGGAGCTTAGTTTAGGAAATTCATAAATATGCTCGCAGGTGTTGTCGGATCCAGGAATGCAATAACCAAACACAAAGTCGAATGATTTTAGTAGTTTATCCTTAAAACAATTCATTCAGTAGAACAAAAGACAGACGTGTTGCATCTTTGATGAAACGCCTACCTTGAAGTAATGCCTCTCTATCATACGAAAGTCGTTGACTCCTTGACTTCCTACTCGAAACGATACCTAAATATTAGATACGATATGCTCAGCACTGCTCCTACCGTGGCTCCGACCCTTCTTAGACTTAGGAAGTCCCGGGAGAAACGATAACGCACATAACGAGCCATTTCCGACGGTTCTATCTTCACTGGATTCCCATCCTCATCTAAGATGTTAATAGGATGGAATAAAGTCGGTTACTAACCTCTAGCATCTGGCTTCTCTATCTCGAAGAGGAGAGTGTCAGTATCCATATCTCGAATTTTGAACTTCAAAAACTCAACGTCGTAAACATTCGCAGATGGGGGACACAAATAATCTGCAACATTGCTAGGAAAATACTAAACTTAATATGAATACCTTTCGTGATAGATCTCAAGGCTAGAACGTCTTCCGGAGATATATCGTTTCCCTTGTTCTTGACTTCTTCTTCCGTTAATGTGCGTTGTCCTCTTCCATCGCCCATTCCTCCTGAAGTATATATGAGATACAGCTACGCCAAGGTAATATTTGAAGTGGAAAGAGAGTGGAAGCTGTTTGCTGAAGAGCGGCTTGGTAGATTGAATATATCTCCTCTCTTGAGTCTCCATCTCCATGGATACCTTCGTCCCTACTCTGGCACGACCCTCTCACTTCTCTCTTTCTCAAAGACATCACTAGCATGACTCTTACGAATGTTAAAGGGGAAAAGGGAAATGATCACAAGTAGCTATAGGCCTCGACCTTATTCAAAATTGACCATCAGGCAGAAGTAGTTTAGTCAGCAACAAATATCCAACAATAACGTAAAATAAGGTATACCTAGAAGAATGTGGCGAAGAGTAACCTTTCACATCCTATTTCAATTATGGATCTATGTCGTAACGGTGCAGCTTGCTCAGCTGCAGGGGTTTCATATGGATGGCATACACAAGAATGCTTTCGTTTTTGACATTCTTCAATTGCACAATATCGTACACCATCTACTATAACTGATTCGACTGCACACGGGAGAATCTCCAGTGAATTTGAACTCTGTAAAGAGTTGTTCAATATCTGGAATTTGTCGAGGTTTACCCGATCAAAGATTATGTTGGCGTGTATATCGGCAATTGCACTGCATGTTATCCCTATCCGAATATCAGCATCTGAACGAAATATCGATGTACTTGGGGGAGGACTATCTGAATACGTATACTGTTGAAGTTACTAAACCTGGTCCTGATCCCACCGAAGTGACAGTTTTCTGAATAGGAAATGGAGTGCATGGAGACCCTTCTCGCGCAACAACTGCTAATATTTGTGCATTGCGATCTACCAGACCTCAAGAATTAAATGATCAAACTAGTTCGTGATATTCATTACCAGAATGAAGGATCGGTACGTGAGATGATGGTGGATTGACAATCCAACTCTCTCGATTTTTAATATATAAAGAAGATAATGCAAGAGAGTATAAAGTCTTGTCTATTCCTTCTGATCTTGCTAACCTTCCTTCGCATTCAGTTCGTAGTCGTGTCTAAAGATATAATGTTCAGTGTACTGGCTGTTTTATGGCTTACAGGGGGGACTGAGGGAGTAGATGAGCACGAAGGTTTGCAATCAATGTTATTCATCATTCTCATCCATTTATCACGGCTTTCATTGTTGCTAAAGACGTGCTCGTTCGTTTCCAATCTTAAATTATGTTCTTAGAACTATGTTCAGAACTCGGATACGATACATAACATACCCGCTCTAATATTATGAATCATTTTCCTGTGGTGCACTCTTGCAGGTTATTCGTTAAAAATATTAGTCAAATTCGTAGTACCTGTTTCTATAAGCTTCCGTTACGAGAGCTGGGACATCTATTCTCACTTCTTGTACAGCTTCTTCTCCAAAATTTCTCTCTGATTTCACTTTGTCCATGAACCGTTTTTCTATCTCAAGCGGATCGACCTAAACCTTATTTATTTAGTGATTCTATTTCTTCTTAAGGGACATGGAAGCCAAAAAAGATTGGCTTTCATATGAAAGTTTATCGCCTAAATAATATAAAAACCAAAATCAGAGTGCACAAAAATGTCTACTTCACGAGATATCTTAAAATCGTTTCCCAGCCAAGGCGCAGTCTTACTGCGTTTAGCGCATAGTAACGAGGCAAATGGCATCGAGCTATTCCCGGAACAAATAA
>LS936711.1:251784-316671 GCA_900490955.1 Micoletzkya japonica | reverse complement strand
ATATAAAAACCAAAATCAGAGTGCACAAAAATGTCTACTTCACGAGATATCTTAAAATCGTTTCCCAGCCAAGGCGCAGTCTTACTGCGTTTAGCGCATAGTAACGAGGCAAATGGCATCGAGCTATTCCCGGAACAAATAAATATTTCTCGCTCCAGAAATTTCTTAAAAATATTTTTCAAAGGCTATTATGTTTATTGTCGTTTAAGAAACATATTTTACAAGTATAACCATTTTCGGTTTCAAAAAATTTCTCGCTTCCATGTCCCTTTAAAAGAAAACTAAATAATTCAAAGAAATTATAACAACTAATATTAAATCGTTGTCCTAACCTCTTGTCTTGCGTACTTTTTCCATAGACTTAATCTGGTGCTGAGTGAAATGGAATCAAGTAGGCGTTTGTCTACTATGTGTTCGGCGTGTTTTGGACACATCCAGCGTGCCTGCACATTACGATTAGCATAACACATCAATACATCGTAAAATTATACTGACTTTTGGAGCTGAAGCAAGTGGAGGGTCAAGACAGTCTAAATGGTAGGTGTCATGGCAGAAATCACAAGCAGCTAGAACCATACCATCGACTATCCTGAATACATTGCATAATTTGCTATTTGATAATAAAGTCCTACTTGCCGCATAAGTAACAGCGTTTTCCCGTAATACTTGGTTGAATTCCCATTATTTCTTCATCGGGCACCATGATCTTAAATATATTATATCTTATTGCTGATTAATTAGTACATTACTAGTTTATGTGTTTTTCCCTTTTGGATTTTAAACATCAGTTCTGAATATTTAGCTTTTTTTTCTTATTCAATAGCTTCTGATAAAGGCAGATAAATTACCTAAATTGCCTTTTCGAAGTTCAGCTCAAAAGAAAATGCTTGAAAACAACTATAGCCAAAATTCAACAAAACATCCGGTTACATTAAGTATATAATAACTGGACTTCTGCATCTTTTTATGATAGCTTTCCACAACAACACGATGACTACAGTGAAGCATAGTCATCAAAAGGGCCCATTGCCACACGTTTTTTTATTAAAATAATAACAGGTACCTTTGGGGCAATCTCAGAAGGGAGAACAAACACTTGAGCATTAGTTACTGAAGCTGCCTTTGCCATTAGTGTCAACGGTGCTTGTTTCTCTTCATTAGTAGCCGTTTGAAAAATGCGTTCAGCTGCTCGTCTATTACGTTCGTCCTCTGTCTCATCCTGAATTAATGCAGGGAAAGGTTAAGGAATACTTTTTTCTTTTGTATTTTTCATATCGCTGAGCTTTTTTCTTTTGAGTTATAAACATCAGTTATAACAATTATAAGGAGTAGTCAATGATCGCAAGATGTACTTACTGGTTCGGTGATAACATTTGTTTTTATCTCCTCTGCCGGACAAGTGGTGCATCTTCTACACATCCATTTTCCGCTTAATATCATTATAAGTTGTCAAGAAATTAAATTGTAAATACCTTGGAATGTTGGCACGTAATATCGGCGGCTCATGACACATAAGATGGAACGAAGCTGGACAAGTGTCGCAACATAACAACTCACCGCCCTCCTGGAAGTTATTAACATACTTAAAAGTAGGAAAAACTAACTTTGCATACTATGCAGTACTGTGCATTGACGCCTTTCCAACGAGTTAGCCCTACTCCTCGGTGCCGACTTATCCTTTTACTACCTTTGGGTGTGGGATTAACTAGGTTGTCGATCTCCTAAAAGTATTGGCTCACATATCTGGTTATATTGATCTTACATTATACAATCCAAGATCTTCGTCGTAGGCAAAGTTTCTCTTCATAGTATTATGAAGTTGCCATCGAGATGTGATGAGAATAAATCTGAATATAAGATTTTGCATGAAGGAGAAAGTTAATCACAAATAGCAAGAACAGGCTAAGACGAACACGATCTAACGATAATAGTTTGTCAAAGGAGGCCTTGAAAACAATACGTTGTACTACCAAGAATCAAGAAACGTGTAACTGCGAAACGTGAGAACACTTTAAGCGTTCCGTAATTAAGGCAATACACAACGCCGACATACACTAGATCGATGTTTTCTGTTGTCTTCTAATATCCTATAATACGGATGTGGAAGCGTTATGGTTAGGTCAGGTCAACTACGCTAATATGAATATTATTTAAGAGATTCTTTTTTCTTGTATTTTACACTTCTCGATTAATTTCAGAGCGTTGCACACAGTACAACTATTTGGGCAAAGCTGTTCTGCTGCCTAATGTGATATACTGTACTGTATCAGTGTTATTTCTAAGAGTTATTGTGCATGTTATGTTGTTTAGTATAGGTTCGTCGTTTATATGACATGGCTTTGAGAAGAGTTACCAAGCGATCATTATATTTATTTATCGTACTAGTAGCTTTATATTTTCTCAATGTCTTTTTTATTACCTATTCAGAATCTCATAATCCTACCGTAAACGTTAGCTCATCTGTTCCACATATAAAATGCAAAGCTTCCCATTCTGCCTTCACATCATCCATATGTAGAATAGACCAGTTAGCTTCAATTGATTGTGTGAAAAACGATAGAGATGTCTTTATACCCTTCTCCTTTCTCAAGAAACATTACGACATCTCTGGAAAATGGAAAGGTAAGTTAATTCAATTATTTCTTTAATAATATATTTAGACGACGTTTTTGAATGGAGTACGTCTTATTCGAAGATTCGACTGCCGCCAGAAAGTTACAATTCTTCTGGAGCTTTCGGTCACTTTGCCACCTACAACGTTGAAGGACGTGAACGTGTGCGCTGCATTGATCCACTAACAGGTGAGATTTAATTCGGATGTGCAATTTCTTCTTCGATGACTATTTCTTGCAGAAGTTCCCATGTCTACTCAGTGGAATAACACGCCGTATTTTTACCCTATTCAAATAGCTCAATATGGACTTGAACATTATAGCCGCTTTGTTCAAGACGGTTCGAAGCTAGGGCTTTTACCTTCGTTGAATCATTCTTTTCAGGCTACTCATTGCAGTCATGGTTTCTCGGAAACAATACAAAAGACTGGAAAGGTTCAGCAGCAGCAGGAGGATTCAGTGAATCTAGTCAACGAATTTTCTACCAGACCGAAGAGGGAGATGAAATGGTCAATATTACAAGCGATGGTGAGTCTACCGTTAAGCTAGTAAATTTGCGCCCAAATTTGAAACTTTCCCCACTTTTGGCATAAGTCGGCTCAAAATGATCGTACAGAGTTCTAGTTGGTCGCATTCGAATCCTCACAACGAGACCTATCTGTGTATCAAGTTTGAACGAAAACGGATCACGTTGAAAGATTCTATGGAGCGAAATAAGAGAGCGGAAAGGGTACACAGGCCTATGCAATATTTGCGAGAGAAAGGTAGAAATGGAATCTTTTTTTACCTTCAAAGTTATCCGATCTTTATCAAATTTGTCACACAGATAGATCTTGCCATCAGGAATCGAATGGAACCAACCAGAAATCTCTGTGACCAATTTGAACCGAGTTATGGCAAAAGCGGGGAAAGTTTCAAACTTGGGCGCACATTTACTAGCTTGACTGTATGTGATGCGCTGTCTGAGAGGGTCGAGATCCCTGTGTATTAGGAAAAAAAGTATTTTTAGATCTTATGAAAATAAAGTTCCTAGATCAGTTTTCGACGCTGATTTCAAAGGTGAAAACCGTTTTCGAAAAAAATTTCTCCTCTGAGATAATGACGAAATTATTTTTTTTCGGTTTTTAATTCATAAAAACATTGAAAATAGAAATTTTCAAAAACGCTTTTCACCATTCGATGAGCAATTCAAAACTACACAAAACCGCTGTTAGAATGCAACAACATTTTTTTGAAAAAAAAGTTATGAATTTGAAAACAACGGAAAAGTCATTTTGGAGCAAAATCGGCCGGGCCGCCCCTTAGAAGTGCCGGGCCGGCGAATTTTATTGCATATTCGGATTCCTCATAAAAATACAAATTATATCAGTGGCTGAGTGTTCTCAGCTCATTGTAGAAGGTGTGGTGCCAGATCTTCTCCATGTCATCACAGTTGGTGACGATTCCGTGCTCGATCGGATACTTGAGGGCACGATCCCTGAGGGTGTGCATTATTACACACTCATAGAGGGATTAATGGGGCTACAACTAACGAAATAACAATATAAATATAAAGAAATACGTGACAATGAAACACAAAAAAAGGAAAACGGACAGTGAGCCGAAAATTTCCACCGTTCCGTTACTGTAATCGTCTCGGCGCGATTATTGAAACAGAGCGGCAATTTAAATTCTACCGTAGTCCGTAATATTTGTCACGGTTTATTTTGTTTATTTTGCATGATATTTTTACTATTACTCATTGTTTTCATGCTAAAGAGCTAAAATCTGTCATAAATGCGCTAGGCGGGATGTGAAATTTGAAAGACGTTCAACACCAAAATAAATTGAACGCGTCAAGTAAAAGAATTAATCGTATGCTTCGCAAATAAACAATAGTTTCTTGAAAAAAAAGTTAAATTTACCTTTCTTCCTCTATAAACTTCCTCTTAACCCCCTCTCTCCGTCCCTTATCCCCCTCTCTCTCCCTCCTTCCACTACCCAGGTATACCCCTCCCAGCCCCAATGTCGCTCCTTCTATCCCCATCCCTCTCTTCTACTCTGTTCTTCCTCTCACTAGGCTCTCACTCCTCCCTCTCTTACAGAAGCCCCTATCCAGTACAAGGAAATCGAGCACATTAAATGTGCCAGATTCTTCCATTATCCTGGCTGCTGCCGCCTCAGACGGCACCTCGAAATGTGCTCCCCGGGGGCACATAAATGTGCTCAATCAATTGGCACATTTAATGTGCGGTACATATTTTTCTGTGTGTTGTATTTCCTCCTAGGGAATTCGGGGGTAGTCGACAGGGGAATGGGGAATGGGGAGTAGAGTTGGTCAAATCAAATAGTGAGTCTCGGGAAAAGGGTAGGAGAGAGCGTCAAATAGTCATTCTTTACCCCTGCCCGGCGTTCGAAGCTTCGACGCGAGGGTCGAACACTTAACCATTTAGAATATGAGGATATAACTCTGTTTTGGACGGGGAATGAAGACATTCCGCGCTTATTCTTTCCTCGTCGCTTGCTCTTCGCGGTTGAAAAAATCGAATAAGCATAACAGATAAATCCATTATCAATCCCATTTTTCCTCACTCCTTCCCCCTTTTCGCCTTTCCCATGCAAATCCGTCAAACATTTGACATTTTCTCAAATCATTCGGCCTTCGCCGCTCGGGGTCAAATGTTTTGGATCAAATGATAGACTCGACGGAGAATGTGCACGCTAATCCGTCAAACCTTTGACTCGACAAATAATTTGATTTGACCGACCCTAATGGGGAGAGACGACTGGGATCCCACTTGGGATGGATGGAATGTGGACAGAGGACAGGGAGGGATGAGTAGTTTATAAGACAAGGGACCAGACTGACAATTCAAGTAATCATAGAGAGCGCGCGGGGAGATCACAACAACAACTCAACTAGAGAGTAGGAGAGGAGGTGAGGAGGAATAGCCAAAGGAGAGTAGAGTCATCTACTCATATATGGTTGACGAAAATGTTCCGTCCGTCGTCTCATTCCTACTTCCGACGAGAGAGCGAAGCGGTATGAAGAGAGTCCAGACAAAGTAGGAATGAGTTTACTGACGGAACTTTTTCGTCAATAATACTCAACACTGAGCGCAATCGGTTGTACAACCCACTCTTTACATATAGAAACAGCGCTGGGGAGTTTCTTAATATTATATGGCGTCCCAGCCACCTCGCACTGCAAGCTTCCTCTTATTACTCTTAAGAAATGTTCACACGCCACCACCGATTTCGCTCAGCCACTGATATAGGGTGTATTTTTGATATGCAATCCGAATTTGCAATAAAATTCGCCCGGCACTTCTAAGGGGCGGCCTGGCCGATTTTGCACCAAAATGACAGTTTTCCGTTTCTTCAAATTCGTATAACTTTTTTTCAAAAAAAAGTTGTTGCATGTTCTAAAAGCGGTTTTGTATAGTTTTGAACCGCTGATAGAATGGTGAAAAGCGTTTTGAAAATTTCAATTTTCAAGTTTTTTATGAGGGAAAAACCGAAAAAAATTAATTTCGTCATTATCTCAGTGGAGATTTTTTTCGAAAAACGGTTTGCACCATCGAAATCAGCGTCGAAGACTGATCTAGGAACTTTATTTTCATAAGATTTAAAATACTTTTTTTCCTAATACACAGGGGGCACAGGGGGTATAGACCTCGGCCCTCTCAGACGGCGCGTCATACATTGATGTTTGTTTTATGTAGATGACTTACAGGGCATGTTTCTAATCCTGGCGTTTATCTCACACTTTCACCCAATGATCAACTTACTGTCATATCATTCTCTTTCCTACCTTTGGAAAATGCATCATTTTCCGTGCTGTTATCATTGACTGAACACAAGAGACTAGTAAGTCTGGTCGTAAGAACTCTAGTATCCTGAGATTTTAGGTGGTACTTCATTACGTTCAGACAAAAGATGATAGATGTGTATGGGCAAGTGAAGAGAAGGTTGCAGACGAGGTTGCTTTCTTTTAACTAGAAATATGTGATCATTTAACGCGGAAATATTCAAAAATATTTTGCAGGAATCGTTCACTTTCTCGCTGCCTGTTACGGAAGGGTCTTGGGTTTCGATAACAAGAGACCTACTAGTTGATGCTTCTCGAGCTCTCTCTCTTATTCGAAAAGATTTTCTTAATAAAAAGATGTCGAATGTCATCCTTAAATCAGGTTGGTCTTTCTACATTTTAGCAGCTTACATTATCAGTTTGCTACGCATAATTGAAAAGAGATGTTTTAGGTGATGTGCGATTGGAGTCTATTTCATTTCGGGGAATGCAGACCGTCAAGCGTCCCATAGTTCAATCTTCCTCAGCTCACGTATCTTCTTTCAATGCTGCTGTTCGCTGGTTCTTGGAAAACCAAGTATGATGAGGATCGGGGTTTTCTTCTCTTCTTCTATATATTTTTTTGTCTTTAGAACGAGAATGGAGGATGGCCTGTGAACGTTGATCGCAAAATGGCGGATGGAAAACTGATCCTCAAGAAAGGGTGGAACTCTGCCATGACTCAAGGACATGCACTCTCTCTACTCGTACGAGCTTCTTATCTGCAACCGCAACGCAGGCAGTTATATATTGGAGTAGCGAGCAAAGCACTGAAACTCTTTAATATGGTTTGTTGTTTTTCTAGTCTTGACTATGCTTGTATGAAGGGAAATATAAGAGAGCTTTTAGTCTGCTGCGGAGGGTGGAATAGTTAATAAGTTCTTCGGAGTTTCATGGTACGAGGAATATCCGACTACTCCCGGGTCTTTTGTACTCAACGGGTTTATGTACTCTCTTATTGGTCTATATGATCTCTTCAGTACTCTGTCAGCGTACGTTGTTGTTTTCTTTTCTTTTAAAAAAGTTATATTAGCGATTCTGCTGGCTATCAAAAGGAGTTAGAAATAGTTCGTCAACTCTGGGAGCAAGGAGTCCAATCACTTATTGATCTTCTTCCTTTGTACGATACCGGTAGTGGAAGTTTATACGACCTTCGACACTCTGCTCTTAAGATATCTCCGAATGTTGCGAGGTTCGCGCCCATTTTTTTATTATTGTTTGCAGCCATTTATTTTATTTAAATATCTTTTTTGTTAGATTTTTAATTACTGTCCATTATATTGTTTAAGTTTAATAACTTTTTTGTCATATTCTCCTTCAAATAGTCTATATTTCGAACATAATCAGCTTTTAATACAATAAAATTGAAAAAAATATTATTACACCAAAATTCAGCTAACAGTGTTGTATTGAAATTTGCTTAAGATGGGATTATCACGCGGTACATATATATTTGCTCAAGTGGATTGTGTCAATAACAAAAGAAAAGGATCTCGATATGGTAACAAAATGAACATTCCAAATTAATTTTTATTTTAGATAGCGAACCGTTGGATAACCTATGCGGAAGGCAAGCGTGCAAAGCACAACTGAAATCAATTGATTCTCTCTTACTGTACGTGTCTCGTGTGTATTTTATGCAAATGAAGATAGAGAATGATTCGCTTAGTCACAGTGTAGCACTCCCACATACCTTCTCTCCATCTCTCCATCTATGTTTCAACAGGTATACTATTGCCATATTATGCAGTGAAGTGATGGGAAACGAGTTGTCATGGATGGCCAAGAGGTCAAACGATGAGGAAGTCTTCAATCGGATAGTGTTTTGTGATAGAGGAGGAAGCACGATGGAGGGGCGGAGTGTGCAGAGAGTGCTCACTCTTTGAGATGGACGAGAAGAGTGCTGCTCGGTTGGCCACGTCCTTTGTACCAGATGATACTACTCCTCCACTGTCCACAAAATCTCTCATTCTCCGTGATTTTCGAACCTTTTTCCCTACTATATGGATGTTTGTTGCTCCTCTTCTCCTCTCACCTATTGCTATCTTCGGCGGAAAGTTAAGTAAACATATAGATCGTTAATAAGTCAATCATACCTTCAAATTCACATCTATATAAAAAGCGGTTTCAGGCAGGAGAGTGTGGATATGTAATTCTATTGATGTCCTGCTTCTGGGTATTTGAAGTAGTTCCTCTTCCTGTGGTGGCTCTCATTCCTCTTTTTCTTCTTCCTTTTCTTTCCGTTTTGTCGATTCATCGGGTAGCCGAGAGTTATCTCAACGTAAGTTTGCTGATTCGTTCCTTTCAACGAGAAATTTGTTAAAAAAGGAGAAATAATCTTTGCCAGGACACGAATATCATGATGATGGGATCGATGTTCTTAGCTCTTGCGGTAGAGGAGAGCAACCTGCATAAACGAATCGCTCTTCGTTTGTTAACTTTCGTTGGTGCTAAGCCCCATATGTATGTCCTGAACATTTTGTACCGTGACATTCTTATTTTCAGGATGATGGCAGGATTTATGTGCATTACCTCTTTCATGTAAGTGTTGATGTAGCCTTCAAGGATTCTACCAATGCTCAGATCACTATGGATCTCCGACACAGCAACAGCAGCATTGATGTGCCCTATAGCGGTGGCTCTCCTCGAATCAGTTATGGCTCATAAACAGGAACCATGTGCCACAAGGAACGAGTGCGTTCCTTTTACACCTAATTCATTTGTTCCTCTGTAATCTGCTTTGTGACATTGACGTTATTTAAGAGATCATCCGCATTCACATGTTCATCACAAGAATACGTCTCTTGACGTATCTAGACTTTCCAAGAAGGATCGATCGATATGCAAATGCATTATGCTCATTGTGGCTCACGCGTCTTTAATAGGTGAGCGTTTGGAATGGAAATGCAACTATGGTGGAATAAACCGATCCGTCAGTTTCTTTCGTTCCAAAATGAGACTAATTCTCTCATCTTTGCACACTCTCTCGCCTTATATTCGGAATGATTTTCCGACGGATCTTTTTAATCCACTATACTTAAAATTTCGAATTAAGGTGGAACGGGAACAATCAACTCTACCGGTCCCAATCTGATATTTCGTTCCACAATACAACAGTTAGTCTTCCTTTATAGCTTGTTTCTCTCCATCAATTTACATTTTTCAAATCAATGTATCGTTTGCTCCATTCGTCTTTTCCTGTCTTTCCTCCTCTTCGTTCTCCTTGACATTCTAAATCCATTTCATGTGCACGTAGGAACAGTCACGCTTATTCTCTGCATAACCAGTTCCTTATTCACAGCTATACCTGTTAACAGATCACCTGACATGTGATATAATGATTTTTACACCAACTTGATCTTTTCACCAAGTTCCTAACACACTTTAGATACTATCCTAATGAAGACACGAAGATTTCTTACTTCTCGTGGATGCTTTTTGCTATTCCTCCTATGCTCCTCTACATGTTCGCTAGTTGGTTCATAGTACAGGTAGACATTAATTACCAGTGATTAGTCAGAAGAGATTGATATGAAGAGGGGAAGACGGACGTAGTGTTTGATGTCCACTTGAGATTACGATTGCCTAGAGGAAAGCGGAAAAGGAACGCGGATAAAGAGACGAAAGATAGACGATTGTATTCATTGCAGCTTCAATTCCTTGGACCGAAGCATATCCTATCGATATGGAAGAAGTCGTGTGACGAGGAAAAGAAAGAAGAAACTATGGTGAAAGAGATTGTGAAGAGGAGCTATGACAACCTCGGACCTGTTACGTATGTTACAACTCTGGTGATGCACGCTCTTATGATACACACCAAGCATAAGCGAGTTTCGATAGGAGAACACTTTCCATAGAATTTGAAATAATATTACTATGGTCTTTGTGTATACACATATCTAGATGGGCGGAGAAGTGGACTCTGATTTTCTTTTTTATTCTTGTTTCGCTATGGATGTCAAGCGATCCGAAAGTTGTTCCTGGTTGGGTCAACCTTTTCCCACGGTGAGTTACTATTATAATGCTAATACTATGCCAGTACTTATGTTTTCGCCATTTTTACAATTAGCATTATTAGTACATCAAATTATTGTTTAAGGGCCCCTCCAGGCAATATCTACCATATGCATTTTTGACATCATTAGATAGCAATCAATGTCCTAAGTCTCATACTCTCTCCTTTTTTGTTGAAATTTCGCCGCTGCTGAGAAAAAGCTGTGCAACGTTTTGTCTCGCTGTCTGCGTCTCTTCATTCCTCTCTTGTCTCTCACAATCAATCAACCGCTCTTAATTGGTTATCTCTTGAAATTAGGGTTTGAAAACCTAACCTTTTAATTGCATTATGAGACCGAGAGAGTGATAATGAGAATGGAAGAATGAAGAGAGTCAGGCGATAAATACGCTAATCGCGCTTGATTTTCAAACCCTACTTGAAATGAATGAGATGGTTGGAGGGGGCCTTTAATTGTATTACGCATGGAAAGCCACTTTGATTTTTCTCTTTGAATTTTAACCGTAATCTCCGAAATCTTTGCACAGTAGATAGTGAAATTTTTGTCATAGATGGCTAGGAATGCGTTTTCAAGGCTGAAGGAAAGCTTGGAAATATTTGTTTTAAGAGGAATGGTATCGGACTCGTGTGCAGGGATACTTGTTACTATTATATTTTTCGCATTTCCCCGATCACCGCCTGACTTTTTCTTTTTTAGAAAAGGTTAATCAGCACATTATGCGTATAATGAAAAGTAATAGGCGAGGAGAGACAGAAGCCGTCGAAGAGACGGCAAGGTCTATTGACATGGGATGCAGTAAGAAGACGGTTCTCCTGGTCGGTTATTCTCTTACTCGGAGCTGGCATTGCTATATCCAAGAGTGTTCATGTAAGCACGCCTAAGCTAACTCAGTATACGAGCGAGCTCTTAGGAATCCGGACTGTCAAATGTTCTTGTTTGTTGGCTGATGTATCGCATTAAGGAACTTCCTCTCTTTATCATCCAGGTCAGATATTCGACAGGCTACTTTTTTATTTTAGCTTACTGTTTACAGATAATTATATCGGTAATAGTTGTTATCGCAACGGAGTTCTCAACTAATACAGCAACAGGCAGTGTTTTCATTCCGATCGCGTTTTCCATGGTTTCATTGACCAGTTATCCCTTCTTAGCCTTCCTCCCAGGCAGAGGAGCTGCATGCTCATCCGTTGTTCTTCTCCATCCCTGCTGCCATCGGTCCTTCCTTCTCTTTCATGCTTCCTATGGCCACTCCTCCTAATGCAATTGTTTACGAAACAAAGACCATGACTATGTGGGAAATGGTAAACCGTTGTTCTAATTCATACACTATGTTGACCTCCTTAAGGCATCGTGTGGGATTCTACTCAACATAGCTTGCATCGCAATCACTGTGCTAAACATGAACACTTGGACGTACTTTGTATTTGATATGGGTACATATCCTGATTATGTATTAAGACATAATAATACCCTTCCATGCTCCTGACTGTTTTACTTTGTTTGTATCCTATTCAATGACGGGTCGCAGGTAAATTTGTATTGTCGAATGAATGTACAATAAGTGAAAGTAAATGGAAAGGGGTAGGGCACAAGCTGAGACAAAGACAATGGCTAACGTTCCCATCATGATCCTTCCTGCACTTTTCTTATCGCTCCTTCTTTTACCTAGTACTTTTGCGAACCATCCTGAAATTATAGCCAAGAATTACATTGAAAATGGAGTAGAAGTTCCATACACCCGAGCGTGAGTCTTTTATCTTTTTTTCAAGATTTATACTTGTAATGTTAAAATGCGAATTAATATGTTTATTTTCGTGATGTTTTCATCCGCATAGATATTAGCTGTAGTGTTTTTTTTAAATCTAAGAAATATGAAACAAATATATCTAAAATATTAACTTTCTTTTTTCAGAGGTGCAATTACTTGCATAATACCTGGTCTGAACTGGCTTTATTGTATGGGTCCAAGAGTGCAAGCTATAAAGCCATCTGAAACTGTATATGGTCGACAAATGTTGAGAAATGGCTGGCACAACGGAGTGGATTTAAGGTTATTTTTTAACTTTTAAAGGACTACTTAAGAAGGATTCGGAATTTCAGATTTCTAAAGCTTCTTGGCATACAGCGAAAATCGGAATTTGGGAGAACAATTGGAGCAGGATTCGGAATAGGACCGAATGATGGAGAAGTTGAATGGGGGGATCGAATAGATGTTGCTGATCAAATGACGTACAATAGGTAAGAGAGAAGGGGCTGAAAGTTCAAGAATAAACGAAATAATGAGAGATCCATTTAAGAGGAGGAAACGTAGCGTTTGATCACCATGGAGTAGGCGTTGAAGTTGGAGACAGAATGCAGCTTGTGGACCACCTACTTCATTTGCATAATACTCAGTTTGGAGTAGAGTACGGGGACCGACAGCGACCTCCCTTCAGAAGGGTTAAGACACATGGAGCAGGTTCACTCTGGCATTTTCACATATCACTACACATTGGATGTAAAAAATACTGAAATACTTGAGACCTTCGACCGCCTGCGACTTTCGAATCGTTTTATCCTGGATACAAGTACTCTCACGATTGGTATCATCGTAGCTTCAAGCGAATCGGTCAGTCTTTACTATTCGTCTGGTTTACGTATCTTTTCCAGGAGACGAAGCCAGAACTCCCTACAGAGCAGCTTGTCCATGGTGCTACGGAAATGACGGAATTCTCTTCTAATTTATTCATTCGTTCTTCTACAGGGACCCTTGTTATTTGTTCAACAACATGACATTCATAGTTAATTAGTGGGAAATATAATACAGTATTCGTTGATGGAACACGAGTATCAGGTGTGCAGTGTGAAGGGAAGGAAATTGATACGAAAAGGTTTGAGAAGAGAAGGGGAGAATTTGTTGAAAAACAAACGAAGTATCCGTGTTTATTGAAAGAGTGACTGGTTGCTCAGTAGGATCGGAGATTTGTGAGGTATTCCCTCGCATTGGGAAGGACACGATACCCAAGCCAGCAAGAGTGAAGGATGCACTTACGACATTGGAAGACGTCGAATCTCAAAGGGAAGTGTCATTGGAAGATTAATGGAAAGAACTTCTCGATCGTGGACTTCCTTTCGATCTGATACATCAATCTATCGAAACATCGTTTATCCTTGACTGCGATCGATCCCAGAATGTTATCTCCCGCATGCAGCCCCCAACCTCTGAATGAATGCAGTCCACGCGTATCTACTCTATGCTCACCCTACACAATTCCTCTCAGGGACGTTCGAATAGAAGTCCCAGTATCCTTCTCCTGTAGCTCTTCTTCTGTACAAGTTTAGCCACGATTTATCGTGTCTGATAGATTGAACTCCTATTCGGTACCTGAGATTAAGAATGTTTTCTTAGGAAAGATCTTTTAATGAAAATAAATTTTAAATTAATGCATTTTTATGATGATATGATGATGATTCATGCATTATCAATCATTTTTTTCTTCGACTACAAATTTATTTCGGAAAATAGGTAAATACACACACCATCCTTTGGGAAGTCGAGGATCGAAAGTGTCGTCTTCAATATCAGCATTTGGAGGGATGTGCGTTGAACATGTTACTGTTCTTAATGTACTTCTCAATACTTTTCCCCGATAAGCAACATACCCGCATGTGATCTGATCCGTTTCTCTGTAGTAGGTACAATACACATTTCTGCAAGAGAGCATTGAGGGTGATAAAACATCAACTTACTCGGATATGGTGATTGTAGCATAACGAAGGATGAGGATGAGAAGATGCAGGGAAGACGCCATATAAGGAATGGTGGTAGTAGACCCAAGGTCATTCTCTTGCCCCTTACCTCATTGCTCTTCCCGTCCCACCCCTTTCGTCCCTCCTCCTTCATCCCTCCCCAACCTCCACTCCCTCCCCCACCCCCTTCATCCCCCCACTCCCTCATCCCTCTTCCCTCCCCTCTCCGCTCTCCAATCTATTTCTCTTCCCTTTCTCATTTCAAAATCTCTGCATCGTTCGTTCCTCAAAACAAGCCTTTTCTCTCCTTTCCATTCTCCCATCTTCCCGTCCCGCCCATTTACATCTCTTTACGTCTTATTATTCTAACTTGTCCTAGCTAGACAGGTTTTCATTTAGGTCTCTGAGCCTAGGTATCTATAGTCTGGAAAATGGGAACGTATAATTCATGATTCCGCCGCTACGGTCTTTAGCGATTTTTTCACGCTTTGAAACGACACCATTCCGACCTAAGATAAGATATCCGGAGCATAGATAACTCTTTGAGATCAGTATTGCCTAGAGCTTCGCATGGGACAAATTAGAATTTGATAAGATCAGTTTGAAAGGTACCGGAATTGGCGCTACGATTATATCTTCCATTTTTCTCTACTATATCTATCTCTTGTTCTCCATCTATCACGTGAAATATGTCTCTTAAATGCGTGAATTTATCATTATACTTTTAATAACACACATAATATTTGAATTGAATAAGATGCATGTTGATGTACTGACGTCAATCGTGGGTATATAGCATAGTTTAGTTATGCCATGATTGAGTGAGTAGTATCTATGTATGAAGTGTTGTCCCCTCGACTCCCTTCCCTCATCTTCCGTGTATCTCTTCCCTCCTCTCTCATAGTGTCGTATCCACATCTCCTCACATCTCCCTCTCTCAACTTACTCTCAACCTCCTCTCATATTCACTACATCTCAATCCATCCTTCCAAGCCACTCCGACTCGTCTCCTCGCTTCTTTCTCACTGCTCTTCAAAATAGAAATGAGAGTCGAGGAGTGGGTTCTCCCGAAGCGAAGTCTCACTATGGAGTTATCAGAGGCGGAAATAAGATTAGTTAAGGAGGACAACAGGTTGGTCAGCTGTTTGTCCTTGCATATGAATGTCGTGTTGAGACGTCGGATTCGACAAGTAATCTGTTGCGTCGTCATATCGATGACTCTTCTTTCCTTCTTCCTCGTCACTACTTCTCTCGCTCTAGGCGCTTCCATCGACCGATTAGGTAAGACTCTTCATTCTCTAGCTATCCCAATACATTAAATGGCATTGTTGATAAATCAAATGATGTTGGTTATATCGTGAATCCCCAATGGTGTCGCATAGGTCTCGTTCCTTCATACCTTCTTTCTCCTTCATTCTTCATTCTTCTATTCTCCTCTCTGCCTTCAATATGTTCTTCTACCTCACTTGTTCCTCTCTTCTCTAATTCACTTTCAATCGTTTCCCTTCACGGGTATAACACGGTAGTCAATGGCAACAGCCGTAGTCACTCTGTCATCTTCCCTTCTCTCATCTCCCCAATCAACTCCCGTCTCTGCTCACTTCCATTATCCTAATAGACAACCCAACAGCTTCTTCCATTCCAAAATATCAAGGCTAACACCGATGATTCTCATTCACCTCAATATTCAAGAGACGTTCTCTAATCGCTCCTACATATTCACATCATTGACGCATAGTCACTTTCGTTATGCTTGAGTAATTTCCAAGAATTATGTAGACGGAAGTAGATGAATGAAATGGAAGAGTAGTGGACAAGAGAATAGAAAAGGGAAGTTATGTGAAATAATAATGTTCGAAATTCGCACCTTGAATGGTCGTCAATCATTTGTTTCAGTGGAAGATGCATGGAAGGAGAGAGAAGATTCATTACCAATGTTCTCTCGACCACGAAATTCTTCACAAAACTCTGCATGAGTTTGTTCCTTTTATTATCTTCGAACATTATATCACTTTAACATAAGATGCTATAATACAGGGCAGATGTTGGCATGAAATGTATTGCTTCATCTTTCTACGTTTCATATCAGTTGTGGCTAACTAATGATGCATCATCCTCATATTGTACATTTTCAATTGATAAATCTCATTGCAGCAGCAAAAGTATGTTTTTTCTCGGCTTTTTGTTACCTTGTGAACCTTACGACACATTAAGGATTAAAGTATTTTTAAAAGAATTGTAACCACTTAGTTTTTTTTAGTAATTCAACAACACATTTGTAAGGCACCACAGCATTCCTAGCGTTCGAATAGCGAATAGCGGTTTCCGCCCATAGGATCCGATCCTGTGGGCGAACCAGTGAGTGGAAAATTATGAATTTAAATACTTAAGCTCGTCACATGCGTTCAAGACGCTCTGAAAATTTGATGCACTTTTGTTCAGCCATTGCTGAGTAAATTCAAAAACAGTGGTCAATTCGCTATTAGACACATTCTCCACCGGGCAGAATGCTGTGGCACATCTACAGGAAAAGTTATCTTGTCCATACCTCAGTAGTGCTGTGCACTACGTTCTGCTCCAAAGGGTAGATCACGTTTGCAAAAGGAGAGAGAGAGAGCATGGGAATTGGAGAGACGCAGACACAGTCGCAATTGGGCATAATTCGGACTGGCGGAACGTAGAGCTCTATTAGTAACATGTTTCTGAGTATGTTGTGAGTAAAGACATGTCAGTGAAGTAGCATAAATTGGACTGTTGAGAAACCAATAACACAAATTATGGTTGACGAAAATGTTCCATCTGTAGTCTCATCCCGATTTCCCGAGAGAGCGAAGCGGTGTGAAGAGAGTGCAGACAACGTACACAACCAATCAACCGCTCTTAACTGGTTATCTCTTGAAATGAATGAGATGGTTGGAGGAACCCTTTAAATTTAAGACTTTCATGCGTCTGCCTTGGTAGCAAACCCCCGCGGATCAATCCCATTTTTTACAATGTAAGACTCGGAATCAATCCCAGGATCGATTGATCCAATGAGGTTACCGACTGAACTTTTTCGTCAATAATATGACATAGATTGTATTTTTGTGAATTTATGACAATTTTTACATGAGAATTACGACAATTGCAAAGATAAGGTTACAGTATTATTCTCAGAAAAATACGTCCATAAATTCGAATTAAAATTAGAAATTATTAGAAATTGTCTAAATTCTTTAAAAAGAAAATAATGGAATTTTTCTTAAAAAGTACTGATACTGGTACTGGTACCGGTTAAGGTACTGGTTACTGTAAAATTCTAAATTTTAAAAATCGTATCTCCTAAAGCGATTTTCATTTTACAGTCAATCTGAAAATATTATTAACCAATTTTATGAAACTTTCTAGGCTTTGTTTGAAGATATTCCCAGCGTTAGTTAAGTAGTATCGTTGATTATTGTGTTGATTACCGTTACTAAATCGACCAAGGGTAACATTACCTGCATAAGCGCCCACCACTCAAACTGCTTTTTGTTCCTACTGCACTTAATTGCATCTATGCTGTGTCCTCTTTTGAACGAAATTCTCTGGTTACTCTGCTTGAGTTGACTGCGAAGAGTCGTGATTGTAGATGTCTCCTTTATCCTAATCAACCTCTAAGAGGCAAGTAGTGTGATTCCCTCTTTCTCGCTGAAGTGTGAACTGTTGAGAGGGATAGTGACTGTGAATATATCGGAATGAGGTTGTGTGCAGTAGGCCCGTCTCTGCTTGTACAGCATCAATCGATTGAACCGACACAGTCTTTCTTTCATTCTTTCACTCTACTCGTCTCCCCCCTTCCCTCTCGTCCAAGTTAACCTCTAACTCTACCCTTCTCTAATGTTCTTATCGCTTCCTTGTCTCTTCTTGTCATCTCCCTTTCCTCTCTTTCCTCCCTTCCTCCCTCTCTCCCCTTTCCTCTCCTAATCCCTTCCAAACTCCTCTCTTCACTCGCTTATTCAGTATATTCTGCGTTCCGTCATGTCTCGGAGTGGCCCCTTTCGTTGTGCTACTCTGCCCTCTGCTCTCCCCTTCCCTCCCTCCCCCTTTTCCTCTATTTCCTTTCTCCCTCCTCTCTACCTCCTTCTCCTCTCCTTTCCTCTCCCTCTTCATTTCGTCGTACATGTATTCTCTTTCTCTGTCCTTTCCCTTCTCTTCACTTCTAAAATGTAGAGGGTGAAAAGTGGGTGAAGAGTGTATAAGGAGCGTACAAGGGCTATGTCTCTTTCTCAGTCTTTCGCCTTCCCCTCGTAGCTCGCTCTCTCCCTCTCCCCCCTCACAAGACCCTCTCTTCCTCCTCGTTCCCTTCTCCCTCAAGCTAAGCAGACCTTCTCCTCTTTCAGTCTTCTCTCTCATCTTGTCCGCACACAAAAGGGAGACCTTGTGGAGATCCTTTCACGTCACATCTCTAACTCTCGTACTCTCCCTCTGTCTCCCTCTGCCCTCTCTCTGTCCTCTCTCTGTCCTCTCTATACCTCTCTCATTCCCCCTCCCTCCATTCCTCTCCATACTCTATGGTCTTGTTCACAATCTCACCATCTATCTTTCTCTTCTCCCATTCAAATAATTCTCCCTCCAATCACAATTCCCCTCATCTGCCTTTATCGTCTCCTCAGTAGACGACCTCTTCGGTCTCTGCACCGCTCTCTGTATCTTTCTCCATCTCTCTCTACTCTCGACACCCTCATATTTGCTCGTTTCGTCTTTTCACTCACCCTCGTGCTCTTATGTCGTACTCTCTTCACTCTCTCTACTCCCGTCCCTCCCTCTCCTTCTCCCTCCCTCCCTCTTTCTTTCCCTCGTTCTCTCACAAACTCTTCTCCTCCTCCCCTTTCTTTTCTCTTCCCTCTATACAAAACGTACTCACTTCACATTCCCTTTCATCGATTTCGACTAGTCTCGTTATAGAATAATAATAGTTGTAGTGTATCTCTCTACCTATCTGCCTGTGTGTATGTGTCATTGTTGCGTACGGAGATGTGATGGTAGGGAAAGTTGCGTTGTTTAGTGAGGGGACGAGGGGAGTGCGAGAGGAGGAGAAGGGAAGAGGAGAGGACGATTGCTTCCATGGACAGTTATGCTGTGGCTGCTGCAGTGGCGGGGGTCGATCCGTCTCAATGTAAGGGGTGGTTGGGAGAGGAGGGGAGGGAGTAGTCTAGTATCGAGGGATGACTGACCCTTGTCTTGAGTGTTATCTGTACTGCAACAACAACAACAACAACACCATTCCCTCAATGGAGTGGTCAACGGTATGAATGGAGTGAATGGGGGGACAGAGAAGTGTCTGGTCTGTTCCTCCCCCCAATCAGCCAGTCCCCACTTTGGAACCGTCTCTTGTCTCGCCTGTGCTGCCTTCTTCAGGTAACCCCCCACGTTTGATTCCGTACCGAAAGGTCGCAGCCGTTTCGAATTTGTAAATACATTTGAAAGCCTTTTTAGAGGCTTATATGGTGTACGCGTCAGGTAGTTTTGGCTTGTTCTTAGGGTTTACAGTATTTCGCATGCGCTGAAAATCATAATGATCACTTTAAAAGTTAAAAATAACTTCGAATAAAGCTGTAGGATATGGCCGAGTCGGCTGTGACCTTTCGGCACATCCCTCCCCCCCACCCCCCCCCTCATAATTTCTCTTCTTTCTAGACGAACGGTCGCCCTCAACATTACATTCCATTGCAAACTGAACAACAACTGCAACATTAATTACCGTGAGTGCACTTCTGCTTCCTTCTCTGCATTACATGATCCAGTTCCTATTATAGGGCGGGTATTCAGTTTCTTTAGTTTATCCTATACAATTTGTACTTTATGCTACGTGATTCATTCAGTCGTCACACGTCAAAATTGTGTGCACGTGACAGGCCAGAAAAAGTATGCTTGAAACGCATGACCGATTAGCACAGTACAACTATTATGAGCCCTTTTACATTATATGGATTCATATAATATAATGTAGTTCATACAATTTCACCAAGATATTTTTGGCAGTATTTTGTTGTAGTTTTCAAGATTTAGTTTAATCCATATGATGATTTTATAGTGCAAGGTTGAATTAATTGTTAAGCTTATGGAAAGGAAAATGATGATGTTTCAAATAAAAAGCATTGCAGAACTTCGTATGATCTGCAGAGCATGTAGATACGACAAATGCATCAAAGCAGGAATGAAGAGACATTGTCAGTTTGCTCTTACTCTTTCTTTAGGCTTTAGTCCTCTTTTTATCATTCTTTGGTAGTGATTATTACACGATGAGAGGTGAGCTCAATTTGGGGCTGAGAATCAAGCGCAAGGATAAGCTTTAAACATGTTCTATGAATATTCACAATCTTGCGGCCGTCATCCCATTTCTCGTGACTTTTGAGGGGTGCTCTCGGGCAGCCCTAAGAACAGCTTTAGGATCGCTCACCTCTGTATGCGATAGTTTTTTCACCAAACTTGTAAGGATGTGGGGAAAAGTAAATGCTGTGATTGAGGTGTTCAAAAGCGTCGTCCATCTAAGAAAGTGAAGGAAGAGAGCGAGGAACCTTGTTCCTCTCTTCTTTCTCCTCTCAAGAACGAACTCTTTAATGTAAGTACCTACTTTGTCATTCGAAGAAAGGACTCGTTTCAGTCAACAGTCAAAATGGAGCCTTTTTCACCGGGGAGCATGTTGATAATGCGAAGGGAGAAGGAGGACTCTCCGTCAGATGAGGAGAATGACCGGTTGAATGGAGGTTAGTGATGGAGAGGCTTCATCTATATCTATCACTCTGTCTCTTTGTATAAGAGAAGTGGGTTATAGGTTAATTGGTGGCTTTGTTAGTAGTATATAATACATTGGGCACTTATTTTCAAATCCATGACGGGATAGTGTGTTGGACTGTTTGCCGAGCTTTCTGGTTTTTTTTGTAATTCGCATTTGTATGAATAGACCTTACCCTGAAGATGGACTACATATGCAGACTAACAATAAGGGTTCAAATCTTGAATGCTCTCAGTGAAATCATTGTATGTAATAAGGTTTTAGGATTTACATATCACATGAGGGCTTTAAGTTGACAAGCGGATCCATTTATATCAATTACTTCTGGTAGATGCAAAAAATGCAACATTTTTATGATAGATAGAGTGATTTTTGTATGATGAAGGAGACATTGTAAGTTTGCGAAGTATGGAAACGATTGAATATGAAGTAATTGAGAAGAACTCGTGCAACAGCCGCATTCTTCGTCAGTCGATTCCTACACAGACGACGACCCCTCCGCCCCTTCCACTTCATTCGCCAACTCGACCACTATCGAGGTGACACTTTGATGTCTTTTCTCTTTCACCAATATGTTCTCGACAACTTCCCTGAGATTCATTCAACTTGGTTATTTCAACGTACTTCCTTGCTTAGAAGCCAAACTTCGTACAAAACATTTACAAAACAGTCTTTCTATTGTTGTCAGTCATGAGAAAGTAGAATTCGCGGAAAAAAATGCAGTAGGTGCACATTATTGCGTAAGAAAGTATTGAGGGTTTGTGAACTTAATGTATATATATATATATATATACTTGGCTCATACATGGGTTAGGGTTGTCCTAACATTGTCTTATAATTAAAGAAAATGAAAAGCAATTATTAGTTTATAGTATGATTGTCGGGGCACTAAGACTCATATGTATGATTTGCCTGGTTCAGTCGCCCCTCCGACCGTCTTCGTCCCGATTAGCAATGAGTGGAATGGCTCTTCTCATGCACTTCGTAAGGGAAGAAGGCAGAGCCATGGACAGAAGACGCATGATGTTTTCTACGAAACCACTAGAGGCTCTGTCCAACACTCCCGGATCCATCGTATGGTTCTATCCATTATTATCAATATTATATGGTCGGCGTATCGTTTCTTAGCGTCAATTGTATAGCGAATATAGAACGCAATTTTTTAAACTTTAGTACTATATCGAATTGACCCTTTTTCGAAATCTAACATACCTGAACAGCCTTCTTGATCGTATTTTGAGAGAAAGCCCTACCAGAAAATTTTGTAAATCAGACAGCCTACCAATTTAAAATATCATGAAATGCGAGCCTACCGTAGTGAAATTTCAAAAATATTTACTACCGCCGCCCGAAGATCGGGTCCGTGCCCATGTATGAAATGTTATTGAAATTTTAAGAAATAGATTTGTAATTAAATGATTTAATTGAGCCGTATGAACGGGACTCGCTGACGGCTCATTCCCTCAAGGCTCAAGTGGAGAACGTGAAATTCGATCATTTACTCGGTTACGAATACTGTATGAACATGCCTGGAATACAGTTTCTCGCGCACAAAGAACGAGTAAGTTGTCTCTCTTGTCTCTTGCACTGTCATTATCTTCCTTATCTTTGTAGATCATGCTCTACCGTATTTGTGCTCTAAGCTTCTCAGTGACGGACATTGGATTCATCTCAGCTCAGCTAATGAGGGACGGGGTCAGTGTATTCTCCTTTACATATCTGCTTCTTGCTCCTTTATTACACGGAGCTTCAATAGAAAGTAAATTATTGTATTCCTTATAGGAGGAGATATTAATCTTTACCGATGGAACGTATTCAACTTGTGGCCAGAATGACTTTTCGGTTGGGTGGGAAAACGAGGAGATTATTACAATGGAGGACAAGAAAAAGTTGGTTCATTCTTTATTTTTATTTTTTATAATATTAGGAGAAGAACTAACTTTTCCAGGCTTTTCCTGGACTTCAACCGTCGTTTTTACGCTGAGATAATCAAGCCGATGAAACTATCGAGAATGGATAAGGTGGAACACGCTGCTTTGAAAGCATTGTGCTGTTGGAAACTCGGTAAACTATCCATCTCATTTTAGCATTTCACCTTTGGTCTTCATATTCCAATTTTCATTTTTTCTCGAGCAAATTATTAATTAGTCCCTACTTGTGTTGCTCGTCACCCCTTTTTTTTCTTTTATATGTGCGATTTATAGTAAACAGTGCAAGTCTTATCAAGGCGTTAAATTTGAGTATGACGATGGACAATATGCGGTTATTTTGTTGTTTTTGACAGAAGATAGTAATCGACTGCTTGCAGGATACTATGAATATACGAATTTGATGCGTGAAATGGCAAGAGAAGTAGAATTGGGGATATTCGAGGGACTCAATGAATACTACGAGTGAGTTTCCGATTTCTGCTCTTATCTTTAGTATCATAATCATGCGAGCAAACGTAAACAAACTACATTTTCTATTGAATATGCCATTCGTTTTAGAAACCGTCCGGACCGGGATATTCGTCTAGGCAATCTTGTTTTGTTAATGGGAAATCTCTTCGAGATGTTCCAGCTGGTGACTGATATGTATAAGCAACTTGACTTCTTTAATCTTCTCAAGGTCGATTCGATAACTAAGGCTCTTTTGTGCCTTTAATTTCTTTATCTCACATAGTGTATCTCGGGTCCGCATTCTATTTGTTATCT
The DNA here is from genome assembly GCA_900490955.1 of Micoletzkya japonica. Lineage (NCBI taxonomy): Eukaryota > Metazoa > Nematoda > Chromadorea > Rhabditida > Diplogasteridae > Micoletzkya > Micoletzkya japonica. The sequence continues at coordinate 293,035 of LS936711.1, read as the reverse complement.
CTGAATGAGCTTACAAAGTAGGTACCTCTCTTATTCGTTTTGTATTTCTAGTCACCCTAATGCCTTGAATTCTATCAGGGCTTGTTACGTGCATTCTATTGTGTTCTCTGTGATTGTGTATATACAAAATAACCGGATCCCTTATGTCGTGCCACCTTCATTTTCGGCCTTTAAACCATTAATAACATTTTGTTTGTTAATTGCACAATAAGGTAATAAAAATTATGTTATTGAATTTATTCTACATACTACGAACATACGCGAATAGTACAACGAGTTAGATGTTCTCCTTATCCATCGCGAGGAGAAACTCAATACCTGCCCTGAGCCTGTCTCCTTCTTCATTGTTCGTTCTCATACTCTCCTCCAATCGACCAATCGACTCCCTTATTCCCTGTAACAATAACCCTCAACAGCCTTCCCCTGCTGAACCCACCTCTTCCAGTTGTGCCAAAGTCTCCTCTTCCTTCACTTGTCCTCTCAGTACCCTTCTCAATTCCGCTAGAGTGTTCTTCAGAATTCTCTGTAATTTCCGTTCTACAGTACCCCGATCCCTGTCTAACCTGTCTCTTGTCATCTCTGGTCAACACCGTGTCGTATACCACAAAGTGTCTATCAATCGATTCTCTTAGTTGTCTATCCAAGTCCCTGACTACTTCGTATTTCCTCAAATTCTCATCTGCTCAATTGTTCTTGCCATGAATACCTCCTCATAAGGTGCAGTTCCTTCTTCATCTCTTCACTGTCTCTTCTACATTCATCAGCTTCACTCACAGCTTCAAGCGCTAAATTACACACAGCTTTCATTTCTCCACCGATACAAATTGATTTAATTCAGAAACCTGAGAAAAGCTAATTTTGAACTGTTATCCCAATATTGGGAAAAGCTTCACTGATCAGCGAAACGATCAAGAAGCACCGTTTACTCGTATTGTTAGCTAAAACGAAAAAAAGTATACATACCTGTTCTTCTTATATCCTCATTCTTCCTAATCTCTTCTTCTAGTAAACGTTCCAGTTTAGTAAGTTCCTTCTCTTGCGAATCCTTCTAGAATAACTTCTCATATTCTTCGGTAGAGGAGCTATATGAAGAATATCCATTTATTGACAATGAAGATTTTGACTATCTTTGAACACCATAGACATGTTTGACACTGTTTAAATGCAAACGATTTTCAATTCTAAATATAAAAAATGTCGTTGTAAGAGACGAGATGAGTGTTGAATATGAGACCTCGTCCATAAGCGCCTCGACCATCTTCATACAATCCTTAGCATCGACAGCCATCTTCTAAAGGATACATACAAGATCAAAACAACTGACCCTTTCAAGACTGAAAACGAAACAATTGAAAACAAACTAACACACGAATCACCGCTATTCATTAGTTTTGAATTTTAAGAAGTTAGAACAAATTTTAGTTACAGTAGTAGCCAAGAGAGGGCAAGATACAGTACGAATACCTGGTTAAGAGCATTGAATGACTCGTTACAAGCCTTGTTTGTCTTATCCAATGAGTCCACATTCTTCTTCGCTTCCTTCAACTTCTCCTCTGCACAACTCAGGTCCTTCGTGAGAAACCTAAACCACATCTCGCCATTTAACCAAATTTGCATTCCAATCCTACCTTAACCATGATCATCACAGTACCACTCACCTCACTTTCTCCTTCAAATCCCTCTTGTCTTCCATCATTCCTTTCAGATCGTTTTCTCTTGTCTTCAACTCATCTTCCATATCGTTTTCATCTTTCTCTATCTCCTTCAGAATCTCGATAATCTTCTTTTCTTCCGATGGCACATCCTGAAATAATTGTATTCAAACCGAAGAATAAGGTTGATTTGCCTGAGATTGTGAAGAGATGAGAGTAATGAGCTGCGTCAAATGTAAAACAAGGGAAGCTAGAGATTTCCTCTCAATCTGAAATATCGAATATTAAAGGATGGCGAAGGGTACTTGTATGCTAATTGGGGTTTAGATTCTTTCTCTCTCTGCGCTCTCCCCATTTTACACGGCCTCTTGCTCGAAGAGTAGTTGTTATAAGCGCGATAGATGACGTTAAAGGGCCCCTCTCTTCATATGAAAGAACTATATTTGCATCTTTTTCCCGCCATTCCCCGCTGTTTAAATGAGGCGAGAAGTTGTATGCAAAGTTACATTGCTCTTCAGGGGTCGAATACAAATATCATTTTGCGAATACTGTCGCGCGGGAGCTGTCTGATTCGTAGGCATCGCTTATTGAAGGAATGGAGACATATGATTTCTTATAAGGATAAAAATGAAATAATGTTAAAAATATGCTCTTGAAGGATAGCAATGTGCTCAGAGGGGCCCTTTAAGAGTGACTATTGTTAAAAAGAGGGTTGTGGGACCCTTTAAAAAACACGACTTTAATCAATAACGAGAGATAGGGTTTGAAAACCAAGCCTTGTAATCGTATTAAGAGACCAAGAGAGTGATGAGGAGTGTGGAAGAATGAAGAGGATCAGACTCTGGTGTTCCCCAACATAATGTAAACATTAAAAAGTGGCTCAAATCAGCCTTACATAATGTGAACATAATACCGATTTCGACAAAATGTATACATTATACACAGTGTCCCCCGTAAACCCGGTTTATTTAGGCCGCTCTTTTATATGTACCCCAAGGCGCGTAGATGAAATACAAGTTCGAGGATGTACAGCACACAACATACAAAAAAAATTCACCGTCCGCTATAGTCTATCTAAAGCGTGAGCAATTTTGAACGGCTTTCTTCTCCTCATGCAGGAAATAGGCCAAGAGCTGTGGCTCTGCTCTATCTATACCCACCTTGAACCATCCTACCTCTCAACATAATGTTAACATATCTCGGTGCGCCAAATACATAACGTAAACATTAATCGTAACATAATGTAAACATTGGTGTTCGCATTATGTTGATTTCAATGTTAACATTATGTTGGGCAATACCGGAGAGACGATAAATACGCTAATCGCGCTTGGTTCTCAAACCCTACGAGAGAGATTGTGCCCACCTTGATTTCAGGAAGATGTTGTAGAGTTGGTAGAGGGATAGACTGAGCGTTAGAGGAGGGGATTACGGTATTCTGACACTGCACCAGGCCAGATTGCACTTCTTCATCCTACAGTAACCCATTCCGCTAACTTTCATTAACACAGTTCTCACATAATTTAACTGATAAGTGGGCACGCACCAAATACTTCAGCTTTTACAAACATGAGCAAGAAACCCCGCAAAACGCATAACTTGCTTATTCTCAAAAGAAGGTAAAGATCAAACAAGTCATGCTTGTAGTACAGTACTCACTTGACTTGCTTGAAGTAGACGCCTCACAGAAATGGGAAGTAATTGGAAGAGTGAGCATGTATTAGACAATTCCAGCGAAACGACTCCCCCTGTAAGCCCGTATTCACTGCGACTACCGTATTCCTTACCAGGGAATGGTTCAAGCTCCACAAGTCTTTCTTTCAAAGCAGTAATTTCCTCGGTTGCCCTTCCAATCTCTTCTTCATACTGCCGTTGCGCGTTTGTCTAAACACCATGGGATACTCATAATCTAACTCTTTCTTTATCCATAAGTAGGCACAAGCCCAAACTACATGGTAGGACCACATATTTGCTTAAAAGTTTGGTAGGCTGAATAATTAAAACTTTTGTAAAATAGTAGACCTGCTTCTCACACAGCCGCCCACGTGCACTACTATCAAGTCAAGTATTCACCTAACCTTGAATTGATTGTAGTCATCACTGAGTCTTGTGTATTCCCTCTTATGGTCTTCAATCATGTCCATTACCTCCTTCAACTTCGTTTCCTGAACCCTCGCTTAAAAGAGACTCTCCGTAAGGGCGAAACACCCATGACACAGTTTCTAAACTTTCGAATTCCGACTCTTCATTTCAAGGGAGATACAATGTAAAAGGACTCCAAAAATGAAGTTTACAATTCTCAAAAAAATTATTTGCATCCATCGATTTTCGTGAACTTCCCATAATGCGGAAAAATTTAAAGCGCATAATGGCTACCATTCGATAGCTCTTGAAAAGTTATGCATAATGGAAAAATATGCAGAATTCAAAAATAGTAGGATTTATTTCAGACTAGAGTGTAATATTCGAAGGAAAAGTGCAGATTTCAATATTTTTTCGTTTGGTGGTTCCGGGCTAATTGATGCATGGCCTGTTGGGTCTAGAAAGTTTTCAAGCGGCAATAGTATGTGCTTGAAATACTTCGGCATTATGGAGATTTAGGAACTTCATGAAAATCGATATATGCTAATTTTTTTTAAAAACACAACCCTTAACCTCATACCAACCTTATCTTCCTTGATAGCCTCATTCAATTCGTGATACTTAGTAACTCTCTTCTTGTTCTCTTCCAAAATCCCCTTCACTTCTTCCAATTCTCTTCGTAGTTTATCTACTTCTACAGTATCCTCCTTCTTGTCTTCCCTCTCTTTTAACCTCTCGTCAATCTTTTTCCTTTCTTCAACGACATTCTGAATCGGGGTAAGATTAGTGTGAGAGTACTGTAAGTGCGTCAATACAATAAGTTCTCCTCACACTTCTCGCGATGTCCAGTTCATCTTGTAAACTGCATAGTCTCTCCTTCAATCTCACTTCGTTGTCTTTCGATTCCTTCAACTGAAAAGAGAGGATCATCGTGACCCCTTAACTTATAAAGTACGATGAAAGCATTGGCACGTAGTAGTTGTCACTTTGCTACTACTGAAAACATATTGAGAAAAGGAAGTTAGCGAGATGAATGGATAGAAAAAATCAGGAAGAAAATACAATATGATATATTTACTTTTATTTTGTGGACAGGACCATTCTCAATAAATAAATTATAAATATATGTCACGACCGTTTAAATCAACGCGCACGAAACATTTAAAATGCACAGCGAGTGGCGAACCGCGACGCGTACGTGACGCGTATTGAGAATGGATTTTTAGGCCAAAATCTGACTACGGTATCGGCTCTCTAAAGGGAAACGCTGTCCCACAGTTAGATGTAGGTTGTAATCGTACGTGTATGTATCTGTGCCCTGGAATACCTTCCGATTGAGAGACTCCATCTGAGTGTTCTTGTCTTCCATCTCCTCCTTCAAGGGAGTTAATCTTCGACGGATATTCTCCAGTTCCTCGTTCTTCTCCTTCAGAATAGACATAGTCAAAGTGAGTTCCTTCATCTGCAATTCTTCCATTCCCCGAACCATCCCACTCATTATCCACCTTTTCCTTCTCCTTTATATTCGCCTTCACCTCCTCCAAGTGTTCCACTCGTAATTCCTTAAAGTATTATTGTTCAACAAGAACTTACAAGCATAATTCCTAGCATAATTCCTCGCTATGTCTATCGACTCCTCTCCTCATAGAGACATTATTTCCAACTCTTACCTTGAGTGTCTTGTTAAGTAGCGCGATCTGTTCTTTGAGCTCTTCATTTCTATTCTTCCATTCATACAATTCCTTCGATATATCATGTATACTTTTCACCAATCGAATCTTCTCTTCACTCCTATTACATTTATTCTTCCCCAAATAATGTCTCACTTACCATTCAACTTCCCGACTATTCGTATCTTTTTCCTCTTTAAACTGTCGGATCATCGCTTCCGCTTCTCTCTAAGTAAACCCTATAATTGCCTGCCCCCCTTTCCTCACCAATTGCTCATTACTCCTTGTCCGTTCATTCTCCCAATTGTGTTGTTGCTCATTTAATTCCATCACCTTTTCTTCATACAACTTCTTACTGCTCTATAAGAACAAGTGACCAAGATAAGTTCAGTGCACTACCGTAATCTCAGCGATCAGCGCATCTCTGTCCGTTTTTGTATTCTCGACGACCCTCTCCAATTCCCTCATTCTCGTACTAATTTCTTGCAACTGCTTCTTTTCTTCACTCAAAACATCAATGGTGTCCATCAATTCCTTCTCCTTTTTCTTCCACTCTTCTTCTTCCAGTTTGCAATAAACTTCCTCGTCCACCTCAAGTACAAACCATCCAATCATCCTAAACAAACTCTACCTTTTCCGGCACAATCTTCGTCAATTCCACAGTAGCAGAAAGAGTAAAGCATCGTTTCCTCTCATCATCCAGTTGTTCTTGCAGATCGTGTATCATTTCTCTGCTTTCCTGCATACGTGAGGTATAGAAAGGGTTATAAATATCGAGATACCGCAACACTTCTTTCCAGTTCGTTAGTAGTTTGAAAGGAGGAATTGAGAACTTGATCCAACTCCTTAACATTCCCCTCAAATCATACTACATCTATTCACTTACTCGTTTCAAATTCTCCTTCTCTCGCACTATTTCAATGGCATTGTTAATGAACTCTAAACTAACATTATTAAACAAAAACAGAAAAAACACAACTTACGGTAAGAAGGGTTTGTATCTCTTGGATAGTGAAGATGAGGAGAAGAAACAGGAGAGATGGATAGCGAATGTGGATGAGATAATGATGAACTACGTCGAGTTCTTGTTATGGGAGTAGATGTGAGGTACAGAGAGGGATCCTACAAAGAACACGTGAATACAAAAGAAGAAAGTGTTACCTTGACTGTGACATCTCGTGGAGTTGGATGGCCACTGTCCACATCTCCATTCTTCTCCGAACTCATTATCTTAAGTCTTTTCATAGACTATTTACAAAATAACATAACGATTGATTCTGGTAAAGCTAATTGAAAATGATCCTTCGTTTTTCGTGAAACGTTTTTCGCATTATTGGCGGATTAAGATAGCGAGCGTTGTATAATGTACGCGAATACCATGTTCTACTTACTGTGCATAGATCTAAACGGTGAGATAATCATTGAAAACGCGAAAAACGTAAAATGAAGAACTAAGAAAAAATAAGGATAAAAGTTCAGAAATTTAAGTAAGCGCCTAAATATCTACAGTAATCCTATTAAGGTGCACTGTGTCAGATGCCCAATCTTTCTACACTGTTGAGTTAGCGTGGTCTCGAAATTGTGGAAGAATTGTGGAATTCCTAGTAAGTAGAAAAAAACACCGTGCATACATTTAACAAATATACCAATTTTATGCTTCATTTTTAAGTATGTGGGGGTAGACAAGGAACTCTTCAGCAGATGTTTCAAGGACACTATTTATTAAAGCCCGAAGTAAAGACAATAATAAGAATTAAAGTATGAATAACGATGCACTGTTCCTACTCGGTCCGTGCCCTCAGAAGCCTCCTGGCAAGCTTCAAGAAGTCTCGGAATCTGAGCAAGAGTTGATAAACGTAGATAAATGTGTGAACTAACTGTGCTCCATTCAATTGTCCAGCTATTCCCTTCGGAGGTTTGATCCCCGGTGCTCCACCTTCCTTTGCTTTTCGCGATCGAGTTATGATCCTAGCAGGAGGCACAGGGGTCTTGGCTACACGTACACGAACCTTCAATCTCAGTCTAGCTGCGTGACTTTTCCCTTTCCCACGGTTCATCTCAAGACAAGTAAAAAGCACCTCTTTCTTGGCAGAGCGACTCACTACGGTAGCGTGGTTTGCTCTGATTATTCCTTAAAAGTTTGATACAAAAAATGTTAAGAGACTTCTCAAGAGGACATACGTGGTGAATCGGTCTCCCCGACTGTGGATGATCTGAATATGAGATGATCCAGAAAGAAAGATTGCCGAACTTACAATTTCTTGGAAGGTACGGAATGAACGAGAAGTAGTAAAGTGATTGTGAGAAGAGGAATAAGGCTTTGCATTGGGTCTGTAACTGACAGGTTGACTGCAACAAGTGAAATTGGATCCGATTGCCATATTACGATGCTTTTGTACCGATTAGAGTAGATGCACAACTACAAGAGAAGAGATCATTTGAGATGAAGAAAGATAGAAAATGAGAACAAGTATGTATCTAGTTTAATTGTTCTCTGGGTAGAGCCGGATTTCATTGTATCACCTTACCTATTTACATGATCATCGGGATTAATCAGTCATTTGAGAGCACCTCATAATTACAACAGTAAGGAAGGTTAATGAGCGTTGACTAAGGAAAAGATGTAAGGTGGTAGACAATGGAGAGTGAGTGTGACTGAAGAGGGAATAGGGACAGGAGGGAACAAGTGCTTGAACTACTACATATGATGGTAGCTGAGAACAACTTAGTAAGCGAAAGTGAGAAGAGTGAGAGAGATATGCGATTCGAGTAGAAACGAGACGAACACTATACCAACAAGTATTCTGCCCACCTCTGCTTCACATTATTCACTCTTCAGCCTCCTTCCTCAGTTCGTATGTTAACAAACGGGGGTCTAGAACACCGTAAACACTAATAGACTACACAGACTATTGCATCTTAGAAATAATAAATGAACAAGGCATAGTTAAAAGCGGGGTATGCTAGTTCAGCAGAAGGCTGGAGATCTAACATTCCTTGATCAAGGCCTTGAATATATAAAATATGGGCATCAGTTAACTAAGGCCGAATGTATCAACAGATTTGAGAGACCACATAGGTCAGTGAGTGAAGTAGGCAATGCGAGAGTGCTTTAGGGAGAAGTAGGTAAAAGTGAAGAATAGGAATGGAGGGAAGGGGGAGGAAAGTGAGACAGACTTTGTTCGAAACTAACAACTCCTTACCTTGAACCACATTTATTAAAATGAATATCTTACATTACCTCGGGCCTTATACTAAATGAGACACACGATGTTCCAGACGATCGCAGCAGTCCGAATTTTGTGTCTCTTCGAAGATCTTCGTGTCTCCAATTCCCATGCTCTATCGCCTCCACTCTATAACACGATCTTGAACGCACGAAACAATAAATAGTTTAGTTATTAGGCAATAAATATGAAACTCATAAAACAAGGACTGACATCCCCGTGATAAGTGCGGGTACGGTACAATTTGAAAATAATTAGCTACCGCGTTTAGTTAGACTACGCGTCAGCCTAAATAATATTGGTGATACTCAGTTACTCCGCGCGCCTGGACATTTCCCCGTTCGTTCTGATTTCCCGTTTTTCTTACTTTAATTTTTTTCGAGCTGCTTTATCCGTAGCGTTCGTAATTTATCTTTTTCATGTGGGAACCGGAGGATGTCTGATCACGAAGAGGAACAGTTCGAGACTGCTGATTCCGGAGCTTCTGCTACTTTCCCCAAGCAATGCTCCGCTATTCGCAAGAACGAACACGTAATGATCAAGGGTCGTCCTTGCAAGGTATCATCTCTGTCTCTCGTCATAGCTGATGGTCTTGTTGAGGTCGTGGATATGTCTACTTCGAAGACGGGTAAACACGGACATGCCAAGGTGCATCTGGTGGCCCTCGACATCTTCACGGGCAAGAAACTCGAGGACATTTGCCCCTCCACTCACAACATGGACGTTCCGGTCGTGAAGCGTAAGGAGTTCATGGTATGTTGAGAAATGGAGTTTATGTTTTTAATTGGAAACGGAGGGAAGTTCCGCAGCTTTTAAATAGATCAAGCGTTCTGTTAGTGCTTGCGCATGATTTGAGCTGTCTGTGTACCGTAGGTCAACGTCAAAGCATACATAACTTTTTATTAGCCAAAATATCTCAATCGATGTTCTGCTGAGTGCGCTAAAACAGTAAGCCGTAGCGGGAAAATATTCATAATGTGTTTCATTTCGCTATTTCGCCTGGGTTGTACGGCAACCGATCAACTGCGCTCCCCCCAAAAAGCTGCCAGAAGTCAATAATGCGTAATTGTGCTAAGTCACTGTAGAGGATTTTCATTGTCATCGTTGCAAGAGTCGTTATGAAAACCCTGCGGTAATTCAAAAAATGGAAGAGTGTGATAGGGTAATCCTGAAAATCTCGATGATTCTATCGTATTTTTCTAATTTTTCACTGATTAGCGCGGCAAAGAGGCCATTCAAAAGTTGCGTTTGAATTTCAGTTCGCGATAGATAACGTTACAAGCGTTTTTTCATTATTTTGGGGCGAGCTCAGTTGATCGGTTGCCGTGTGGGTTGCCTTTTCCGCCATCCCTAATTCCACGTCTACTATGTTTAGGAGAAAATGGATTTCTGTATGAGGCCCGCAAAGACTGTTACGGCTTTGATAAAGATCGTTCCGACATAACTTTATCAGAAGGCTATGCACGATAAGTTTTTATGTCCAATAACCTAAATATATGTATTGAATCGTCTCTCAGGAAAGAGGAAAAGTGTTTAGCTTATGGACATCGACGCTGATGGCTTCTGTTCTTTGATGGACCCTGAGTCGTCAGAAACCAAAGATGATCTTCGCATGCCAGAGGGAGAACTCGGAGATCAAATTCGCGCTGCTTTCGAGAAGGATGAGACTGGCATCATGGTATGTGTTCGCGCGCAACATACATCAAATGGCCCCGAAAGTTCGACATTTTCACACAAATAGAATAGAGTAAAGTACCGCAGTACTTCTATTATTTTCGCCGTCATTGTGTTACCTATGTAAAAAAATAGAAGAGGAAATGATTAGTGCTAGCTCGATTTATTCATACATGTGTAATATTTTCAAGAACAGGCCTATCATGCATACGTGGGCAACCTTCCCCGCAATATGTTGAGGAACGGGACTACCAGTGTTCGAAATCAAGCCTACCAAATGAAATTTTGTAGAAAATATAGGCCTACCAAAGTAAAATTTCGAAGAAATTCGGGCATACCACCCATACTTCGGGTCGGTGCCCACGTATGCTATCATGCACAAAAGCCTACATTATTGAGCCTACTATATCAAAATCAAAATTCTAAAAGTGCTTGAACCTGTCAACCATACTGTGGGTCGGTGCCCATGTATGGTTAGGATTACGAGTGGTTGGTAGCAAAACAAAAACATGCATTTTGTGGCATTTGTGACGGAAGGTATACGAGACCTCTTCGCTTACGGGGTTTGCTGACTGGTATCCCCTTTTTGAGATTGTTAAAAGATCAACCTTTCTAGCACCTAGTTGTCGGAATTGAGTTTTGCTGTTTTTGGCCAGTTCCAGTACCTTGCGGCATACTAGGGAGGGGACAGCCCTAGAAATCAGTTGTTCTTTTTTTCCGGTCCGTCTGAGCTACCATAGTTAAGCAGTACCAGAGTTATCACTGCTTGGAAATTAAATGCGTAATATTGCTTTTACTTTCATTTTCTGATGCTATGGTATCCAAAGTAATTGTCGGTAAATCTGACCGTGTATGTTGTCGACAAAACTGAACGAGCAGCAATTGTGAAAGGAAAAACGACGTAGCGTATATTGCGCGTGGCACTGATTTCGATATTGATACAAACCATAATGAATTGCGTGCCCACTAGAATGGTTCCATAAATCCCGTTGAGTCCATGGTCGAGTGATGGAACGATTCTGGTATGTTCAATGATTTTAGCGGGAATTCCTGTGAGGGAGGGGGAGGAGAAATGTGTTGAATCACTTTCGGCGACTATATATGTCGATTAAAAATCATGCATGAAACATAGTCATTGTACTCACTAGTCTGCACATCGCTAGTAGGGGTAATGAAATCTGCCAGGATAATTCATATGTGAGCGTATTTCTCCTATCGGAGGTTAGGATGGGTGCTTGAAAGAATGGCTGCTTTTGGTTTTGTTTTGTTATGTTAAATTTGCCTAAGAAATATCTCACCATGGTCATTATGATATTATGCAGAAATTAAGTCGGATCTGACAACCAAAGAACGTTGCAATGCGAAAACGAAACAAAGAGGTTTACGGCGCTTCTACTATGCATGTAAAATGTGAAGTATAGATAGATTTTTTCCTAAAGGTGTTGTTTCAGCTCACTGTAGTTGCTGCCTGTGGAGAGGAGGCTGTACTCGGATTCAAGAACATGCCGAAGGACAACTAAAATTTGGATTAACCGATTGTGCCTCCTCTTGCTTTGTTTCACATTCATTACTACGTTACGTCTAGCCTGCGAACTCTTTCCAATCTTTGATCTTTTGATCGCTTGGAATCTAGTTTGCATGGCTAAACGTGTCCGTGATAACTGCCGGGTCTTATTCTTTCAACTTCTTCCATTATTTACAAGTGGTAAAGTGGATTGATATTTGAAGATGTGCAGACGGATATGTGAGATATTTTTTAAATTAAAAGGGTTTTGGGGTGAAAATGATGATGATGTGTACAAGGTTGGGGATCAACCTTTTTGTAATTTGGAAAAAGCTGCATGAGGTATTTATTCATGCTTGTTTTTTATCCCTGTTTCCTCTTTAATGATAGAAACACATTTATCTCATGGCGTGCAGTGAGTGATCAAAGTACCTTGTTATCACTGCACCTATCGATCTTCCCTCCCTCTACAAAGTTCACTCTGTCCCTTCTCCATTCACTCGCATCTTATTATCGAGAATCGTGAAAATGGATGGGACTCTCGCGGCCGAAGTGGAAGCTATTAATAGCAACTACGAGGTAAGTTAGTTGGAAGCGCTTCCTATTGTACTTGCTCTCGACTTCGGTTGAAGTTAGGGTATTATATAAGATAATCAAATTTTTCAAGTAAAATCAAGTTTTTTACTTCTAATTATGAAGGAGTGCATTACATTGTAGGATGCCTTAGAAGAGGAAGGGGACGATTTGGGTAAGCTGTGTGAAGATGCTCGGAGACACATCAAAAGGCACGAGAGCAGACAACGGTTGGTGGACTGGACTAGAGCGGAGAGAAGTAGACTAGACTGTAGTCTAGGAGGAGAGGAGTCAGAAGTATGAGTTGTGTAGGGGCAAGCCTCTATTCACTCCCGTCACCCTCCCTTCCTCTTCTCCCGGAACGGGACCGAAGAGATCGTCCAGTAGTGAGCACAGCAGTATTGAGAAATTAGCAGCCGGAGGTGAGAGTCTATTGTAATTGGATGAGGGGTTGGATGGATTAGATGGATTACCGACATCACCATAATTCACTCATTCATTCATTCTTTATTTTCAGCTTCATAAAGTAATAAGTACATGTTATAATAGGCATTAATGTGGTGAAAGGTCCGTCCCTTCCGGGTGGTTGGGCAGAGGTAGTTAATTATAATCTAATAAGGGTAGTTTGAGAGAAAATACGAAAATTTTGTGAAACAGGAAAATTACGAAACGTATTAGGGGGAAGACCTATTAGGTAATGTACAGAAGATATCCATTCAATGTCTACTAAAATACTAACGACAGCTATGTTATGCAGTAGCTGGTCCTTCTTCATTCCGATCTCGACAGGGAACTGCCAGTTCACGATACAGACGAAGCAGGTACGGTAGCTTATGAGGAGTACGGTAGCATATGAGGGGTACGGTGGCTTATGAGGAGTACGGTAGCATATGAGGGGTACGGTAGCATATGAGGAGTACGGTAGCATATAAGGGGTACGGTAAGTACCGGACTGCAGGACGAAGCAAAAGAGCGGATCGTCTCAATCTCACTCAAATGACGTCACTCCTCCAGAGGAACTGCGACTGGTCAACTATGCTGTAATCATCTCCCATTTGCATAAGTACAGTAACTGCTCTGTAGTTCCACGACGTCAGTTCGTACGGGATTATGCTACAACTCTCACAACAACTTCAGTTCCAGTCACGACAATTGTTAGTAAAGAAAGATAAATGGTCTAGAGTAGAAAGATTATTTGGTTATGAAAGTGTTTGAATGAAGTGCTATGAAACAGGTATGAAATGGAAACTACGAGTGCGATGCAACTGAAGATTATGACCAGGATGCTTCAAGTTCTGATCGAGGTAAGCAGATGAGTGTCATCCTCCTTCCAGATCATGCGAAATAGTGTTGTGCAGATGCAAGATGAAATGAGAATGAAAGCTCTCCCTCGAGGTTGATCACAGCATTGCAAGGTTTAAAGATCCAGATGAAAACGCTTGCAATTATTTGGTTGCCTGTTTTTGTTTCTCAATCAGAATAGCCTGAAAACCTACTCTATAGTTCGATTAAACCAATGAAAGAAAGACTGTGTATCAAAAGGATGATCAGTTCGTCTTCTCGTCCGTGGCATGCGGCGGAGAAGATGAGAGTTGCATCTAGGAAAGCATGTTTTGAGAAGAACGATAAAAAAACTTGCCTCATTAGTCTATTCAAAGTGCAAAGTACTTGATCCGTTCTTTTGCCAAAGTTTTATCGGAACTCTACTAGATTCAGCTGTCATCTTCTTGCAAGATGCATCCGATCATGGTTGAAGAGCATACAATAAATGGCATCTGCACAACACTAATCCTAACCTGTGATACGATCCACTATGTGAAGGAAGTAAATGTAGTTCTTTCAAGTCTCGTAAACGTACTGCCTGGTACTCTCCATCTCGATGGATCAAGCATCTGTATCTCTTCCCCTTCCTATGTATTTGGCCGATAATTGCCCGATTATTCTGGTCGTGGTTCACAAAGTAATGTTTTTCTCTAAATTTTATGCGAAGACCAACATTTCAGGAGGAGGCAACAATTTACGCTTAAAGTTCTTAAGAATTTGTAAGAACCAATTATACATAAAGATTGCATCTGATTCGGGTTCTCTTGCAAAATACGATAAAGGATTGCTTTGAAAGATTCATTGTGCATAAAATTTAGGCCCCTCTACGTAGATCTACTAGGGAGGTATACCTTTTTTAAAGTTGAAAGATTACTGTAGTGACAGTAGTCGACACGAACTCTCGCACGGAAGAAAGTTTTTTTGTCGATAGAAATTGTTGACTCCGCTGCGGCTGTTTGCGTCGTGTGTCTATGTTTTCTTTGTTTGGCATCTCGTATATTAAGTTTGTAGAGTAGCTGTGGTCGCTGCTGTGAGCTTCTTCAATGGAAACTGGAGGTCTTGCAAATAATGGCGATCCACCTCCGCAGGTTCTTTTTTTATTTATATCAAGTGCAAAGACCAACATTCTTTTGTAGAGAGGGTTGTTTCGCTTCTTGCAACAGTTACTTGTGTCGTATATGCTATTTTCGTTCGGAAAGGTGGGTCGATGTACCTCTATTTGTCACCATTTGCCTCTAGGATTTACTGTTCGGAAAGAGCAAACCGGTTAACGGAAGCAGTGCAGTCATTTCGCATCCTGCATCTAATCTATTCAACATAAATGACACGTATCACATCTTCTTCTATCTCAACGATAAGGTAACTTCACTATTCTTCCCTTTTTTCTGTTCTTGTACAAAAAGGACTAAATAATAACTCACTTAGGAATCGAGACCGATCGATAACTCTTTTCAAGTGAAGAAGACAATGACATATGGAGACTGGGTCAGTTTGAGCGTTGTATATATATTTAATTGGATCGTTTATTTAGAGCGCTGCTGAATTGAACTTGACTATTCCTTCATATCTGGTAAAGAACGGGTCAATTTATCTACATGCTGTGATCGTGTTACCAGGACAGTCTAATGACTATGAAGATGAGGTAATTAATTCTACGTAGATTGTAGTGAAGGAAAATAAGACTCTCAAGATTATCTACAAATCGTATCGGGTCAATCGGTATCTCAAGAAGAAACATCGTAAGACGATAAATTTGGTGACAGGGGAGAGTAAGGAGAAACCAAATGAGAAGGTATTCTGATTATGTGACTTTACATGAGTAAGATTAAGGGCGAACAGTCGTGGAGTGAGAACGTGAATTGTCTGCATCCCAATGTCACTCTCAACATTGTAGTTGATCACTCTCCATTCGTAAGTATCCTTCGACTGAATATCATCCAAGTATTACAGTATTCGACGAGTGTTCAGGTCAACGGATCTGTTGCCTTTCCAATAAGTGATGATGTAACCTTCATTCGTAACTCAACTAAATACCTTCCCATCGTAGTTTTCAATAATTACTGGAATCTCATATCGGACTATCAACCTATAAACTCTTCTTTGTCGGAGGTTCTATTTCTTCTTTATCTCCTTATTTATCCTTAAGATGTCTCTGCTTGTTACAGTACAACCAATATCCCTCTTCAAGTACACTCTCTATGCATCGGTAGTCGATCATTGTCTTTCTATGTTAAGTCAATATATTCAGAGTCGTAGTAAATGGTCATTAGTAGAAGAAGAAGAAGGTCACGATGATGCATTGAAGACTGCCCTATTAGAAACGAGCCCCTTACTTTTAGGTATGGCATCTGCTATATCGTTTCAATTCTCTGTTTAGCCGTTACTATAACTGCATCTCTCCTTCACACGATTTTCGACTTCCTGGCGTTCAAGAATGATATTGCTTTCTGGAAGCAAAGAAATGGAGATATGAAAGGTGAGATCAATTCATTAATGATCATTGACAGTTACGAAGATTCAAAGTTTATCCTCGAGAACTGTACTTTGTAGACACTATGGTACAATACACATATTAAAATGTATGTTTATTTATATATATATATATATATTTATCCACGCTTACAGGAAAAGAAAGTGAAGAGACTAGGGTATGGTACAAGGTATAAACTATAAGCAGGCTAAGAGAGCTTAACTTGAAGCTCAATTACTTTGGCTCGAAAGGTAATTAGTAATGAAATTTCGAAAATACAAAGGAGTGAAATCGAGTACATTGCTAGGGAGGGAGTTCCAAGCAGATATATTACGGTAACCGAAGGAATGTTTAAACTGAGCTATTCTAACCAAGGGAACAGAAAGCTTAAAACGGTGTCCCCTAGATACTCTAACTGAAGAAGATTGCTCGAAAACAGCTGAAATTGGGACTTCGATGAGACCATGATGAATTTTGTACATTACAACCAAGTCATTAATATTCCTAGGAAGCTGGAGACTGTGAAGACCTAACATTGACAATTGATCGTTGTACGGAACATCAAAAAGACCTCTACGTCGGAATATCAAGCGAGTGTACAATCTCTGAACATATTCTACCTTATTACTAAGGATACTACCAGTGGGGGGAGACCATAATTCGGAATAGGTTTCAAGAAGAGGTCTGACATAACATATGAAAAGCCTAGTTAGTGGAGCTAAATTGGATGTCTTGAATGTTCGTAATATATACATGCATCTATTTCTAGCCTTAGTTGTGATGGAATCTATATGATCATCAAAACGGAATCTATCAGAATAGGTTAAGCCGAGGTCTTTGTACGAGGAAACAATGGGAAGGGGCGAGGTAGAGAGAGTGAAGTGAAAAGGGGGATGAGTTGGGCCGACTAGCATACATGCGGACTTAGAGGAAGAGATTACGAGGGAATGGGAATGGCACCAGACAGCGACAGCATCGATGGCCTCTTGCAGTAGCTGCGGGTTGTCCCTCGTGTACATCTTGACGTCGTCTGCGTAAAGAGTCACGTGAACCGACGGGGGCAAGCATCGAGGCAGCGTGTCGATGTACATCATGAAAAGAAGGGGGGCTAGAACGGACCCCTGAGGGACACCGCTCTGGACCGTATACGCCCTAGAGTCACTCTCACCCACTCTTACACTTTGTGTTCTACCGACTAAGAATGACTCGAACCAACTATGGAGAGACCCAGTTATTCCAAAATTTGATAAAGTAACAAGGAGACGAGTGAGGAATTGTATCAAAGGCCTTTGATAGGTCTAGGAAGCAGACACTGGCGTGAGAGCCCGAATTGAGAGTAGAGAAGAGGCCAGACAGAGATTGAAGCAAGGCAGAGGAACAGGACCGCTTGCTACGGAATCCGTGTTGAGCGGGATGCAACAAACTATTAGAGTCAAGATATCTAATTAGCACATCAGATAAAATTCTCTCAAAGACCTTGCTAGAAGAGCACGTAAGAGAGATTGGTCGGAAATTATTAGGGTCATGTTTGGAGCCTTTGTTCTTATATATGGGCTTGATTATTACATGTTTCCAAATGTTAGGACATGTCCCATACATCAGAAATCGGTTAAATAGAATGCACAAAGGGAGAGACAAAGAATCGGCGCAGCACTTAAGAAAGTAATAGGGAATCGAGTCGGGAGAAAATTTTTAATGATTAATATTTGTTTTGAGGTGTGTCCCTTCAGTCTGTTATATGGAATATTGCACAGCAAGTAATCGTTTTCCTGTACGTACTCGATAATGATACCAACTTCATGGTCAAGGTGTGAAACAGGATTTGATTATTGCCTCTTATTTATGTTATATCCTTCTCTTATCTACCAGAACTTTGAGTGTTCCCTCGCTGTGGGTCTTGTGTTGGAATGTTGGAAGTTAACGAAATGCGTCAATGTGGAGGTATACTTGTTAGATGACTGTCGAGTGCAATATTGAGTGAAGGGAAAGCCAACAAGTTGTTTGAGGTGGACTGGAAGGCGCGTGGGATTCATAAGCTGAAGTGGTCACATCTCAGTTCATACGTTGAATCCGAGACGAGGGAGTATGACCAAGTGAGTCCTTCACTCGAACCCTCACGGTTTTAGTAGCGGTCTAATTACTAGAACCTCAGATATTAGTTTAAATAAAAGACCAACTTGAGGATACTTTGATAAAGTACCGATTGATAATGAATTGGTAGTAAAGGAATGTTTTGGATGGCCTTCCGGTACTTGTCATGGCTTTTGTTTCCCGCTCTACTGGCGTATGCTTCGTATTCACTTGTCTACGAAGAACAAAGAGGATGGTGAGTGGAATAGAGATCATACATGGGCAAGCTTCCCCGCAATATTTTGAGAATCGGGACTACCAGTGTACGAAATCAAGCCTACCAATTGAAATTTTGTAGGAAATATAGGCCTACCAATGTAAAATTCCGAAGAAATATGGGCCTACCACCCATACTTCGGGTCGGTGCCCAAAAAAAATGTGATTTTTGGCCTTGTGAAACGTATTTACTCTTTTACTGGAATACGAGTTTGGACTAACTATAGAACTATCTAAAGCTGCATCATCTCCCACCTTTCCTTCGAAACCTTTCTTCTGTACTCTACAGTAATCCGGTCTTTTCCTGCCATTTTACTCCCTCCCTTTATCCTATATTCTCATCTAACTAATACGCAACTCCTCCATCCTCTCTCCTCCCATTCCCTCTTTCCCTCCCTGCCAAAACCGAGGCGACCGATCGCCACGGCCAACTACCCACGTAATTAGGCACGTTGATACGTCTCTGCGCACGAATTTCGTGACGACCCTTAGCGGATAGGAGAATAACATATAAATACATGAACAACAACAGCAGAGTTTCACCTTATTGAATTCTCGAGCATTTCTGAAATATTTCTGAAAATTATGATTCTCAATAAGTAACAAAATGCAGTGCAAATATAAATATCGTTTCTACTATTTTCGTTGTTCCTTCAAAGCATCGCTTTAGGTATTCGTGGGTTCTGTCAACTCTGTATGGTTTCCTACTAGTCTTCGGCTTCATCATGATGACCCCTCAGGTTCTCCCCCATCCCTCTCTCCTCACTACCATTCCTCAGCTCTTCATCAACTACAAACTCAAATCCGTCGCCCATCTTCCATGGAGAATGCTAACCTATAAGTTCCTCAATACTTTCATCGATGATCTATTTGCATTCGTTATTCGAATGCCTACTCTTTATCGCATTGGATGCTTCCGGGATGATATCGTCTTCTTGGTTAGAAGTTACAGAATTTAATAGTCTCCTATCTTACGATTTGAGGTATACCTGTATCAACGGTGGGCTTATCGAATTGATCACTCAAGGATCAATGAATTTGGTGGAGGAGGGGAAGCTAAAGAGGGTATGTGGTGTTACTGTTGCTATCAGAACAGGGTATGTCGGGTAACTGTAGCTATAGAACATTGTATGTGGGGTTACTGTAGCTATAAGAACAGGGTATGTCGGGTTACTGTAGCTATAGAACAGGGTATGTGGGGTTACTGTAGCTATAAGAACATGGTATGTCGGTTTACTGTAGCTATAAGAACAGGGTATGTCGGGTTACTGTAGCTATAGAACAGGGTATGTGGGGTTACTGTAGCTATAAGAACAGGGTATGTCGGGTTACTGCAGCTATAAGAATAGGGTATGTGGGGTACTGTAGCTATAGTATAGGGTACGTGGGGTACTGTAACTATAGAGAAGGGTATGTGGGGGTACTGTTGTTATAAAATATGCATGTGGGGTTACTGTAGCTATAGAACAGAAGTATGTGGGGTTACTGTAGCTATAGAGTAGGGTATGTGGGTTCTTTAGCTATAAAATAGGGTACGTGGGGTACTGTCTTTACAGAACAGAGTATTTGGGTCAAAATAGCAGCGAAGGAATAAGCTTGTGAAGGGACCATGGGCATTTGCTGTTGATTTTGAGCAAAATTACAGGAGAAGACTGCAGTAAGGAGGAAAGAGAATAAGGAAGTGCTCGATATGTGTGACCATTTTAGATGGTACGAGATTTATGCTAGTAATCAGTAGACTTGGATAAACAAAGGTACTATTGCGAAAGTATATGCACACTACAATTTTATGTAGTTCTGCCTTTCTTTATATGATACATACGCGAAGTAAAAATGTCGTACGAGGAACATTGCTAGGGCGAATGCAGAACTGATTACGATAAGTTGAACTGGAATAAGACTTTTAAATGTTAGATACGATATGCATCCTCACCCAAATCGATTCCCTCTTCATATCCCGACGGCAGAGATCGTATTTGAAGATGAATTGATTTGTTATCGCTCTTGAGATAAGCATTCCTCAGCCGAGTAATCAACTCTATCCATGCCTTGTATCCTTCTTTTTCTGCTCTGACAATTTATACAAATTAGTTATCAAGTTTGAAAGATATTGTGCTTTTTGGGAAATTATGTGTACAAATATAAACCTGAGTGTCTTATCATGAGCGATGGTCTTATTGAAATGTGTAGACCCAAGGGCATCGATGACCATCGTCGATTGGAATCTATCATAATGAGCTGGGAATGACGAAAGTACATGTCGGTAACCAGCTCTGAATCGATTATTCTATATTCTAAAAGGTATATCATCCTGTAATGCTAGTATATTTCCAGTTCAGTGACAGCTAGCTACCGGCTACTTATTATTTTAACAGTTTTCTTTGCAAGTTGTGCAGCACAACTTCTGCTTTTATCAATTGCCCCCATCCCTTATGTCCTACTTGGCAGCAGTGTGCAACCAGAACTCCACGGCCTTTGAATGATATAACGTTTTTGTTCCCGGCATGAGATTGTTATCATCGAAATCTATAACCATTATGCATCACATAATATTTGCTTAGAATCTACCAATACTGTAGTATTCCCGTTGTTGTGGAGTGAATGGTGTCCATTCTGGTTGCCCATCTCCAGTATACGGGTATCCACTTATTGCAAAATGGGCGATCTCAAGAAAGATATGATACTTTTTATATCTTATCTACAACATACCATTCCCGAGAATATCTTCTCTATCTCGTAGTCCTTTTGTGTAAATTTGTTTCTATGTAGTCCGAAGATGTATATCTGAAATAGTCCTCCACACAACAGTCCAAGCGTTCTAATAGCGAATAGCGGTTTCTGCGCATAGGATCCGATCCTGTGAGCGAACCAATGAACGAAAAATTATGAATTTAAAAACTTAAGTTCATCACTGTGAACTCCTGTGAACTGTCCTGAAAGTTTGGTGCAGATTGGTTTATCCATTCATAAGATAATTCAAAAATAGTGGTCAATTCGCTATTAGACAAATTCTTCACCAGGCGGAATGCTGTGTCCTAACTCAAGCTTAAACATAACTAATCATTATAACTCAAGTATAAACACTGATCTTCGAAATTGAAGTTAGATAGTGAAAATATTCGTGTCGTCTCAAACCAAAAACACTCGGGTCGTAAAAGCATTAACAAATAATTTATTGAATAGAATTTGCCTAAAACTCATCTTACATATTCTTCTGAATGTGTAGGGTGATCATCCACTTCTCCATACATCCATTTATCATATGCTTCTCCGATTCCGGCGTACTCGAAGTTGTAGAGGAAAACCTAAAGAAAAACGAGAATGAACATAAATTATGTCACTAATTGTAGGTAAGTAATCAAAGTGTCAATATTAGTATCGCCTACCTTGTTACCCTTGTTTGACATGCGAGTAGCTACATCTACAGCAGGAGCAAAGTATTCAATGTCTTGACGGAAATCAGCAACTCTTTCCTCTGATAAGTTTACTTTTTATTACATATTGAAGCGATTTTCGTGTAACATTTTTTTTGTAAAATTGAGATAATGCAACTAAAACACGTTGAAATATTTCCCGCTTCATCTCGATCTGCGGGTACAAATAATATACCTTTACTATAGTATTCAATACACAGCTCTCTCATGTATTCAGGCTGGTCATAATTCAATCCATAACTGAATACAGTACATAATTCTTCTATATGTCCCTTCGATCCTACAGCATATCTGCAAACATCCATCACGTTGTACGTATCAAAACTTTAATATTAACCGTGTGTCATGAGACTCCACTGCAACAGTTCCTAAGAGCAAAGGCATAACAGGACGATTTTGTGCTAGTTGAGGGAAGGAATCTGGGAGAAGCTGAAATAAGAAATGTCAATGATGCGTAATTATGCTAATTAGACACTGTAGAGGATTTTCATTGTCATCATTGCAGGAAGCCATAAGAAAAAGGCGGTAATTCAGCAAGTGGAAGAGCGTGTTAGTACTAAAAAAAAACGAAGTGAAGAGAGCGCAGACCATTTCAATACCAATTAACATGCAAGTGTCTTTCCCGATACTTTAATACTATTTTTTTAAATGTTTAATTTTAAAAAGAGACATACCCCATTGGGTCCGTCTGTAGTTGGTCCGAAATAATCTTCAGCGTAGTTGTTCAATTCAATATTAGCTTGCACTATCTCGAAAAAGTCTTATCAACTTCGCTTCATTCACTGCGTACCTCTTGCCAAGTCTTCGCCCTCAAGCAATCGATAACTTGTTGTACAACTTCTTTCTTGGTTCTGTCTTTTCCTTCTTCGATACATCCCAGTAATTCAGCTGATTTCCAGCTTGCCTTTGTATTTCCGCCTTCAAATAGCCCTGTCTAATTTATTTGTGTTGCTTACTTTGATCTGTAGGAAACGCCGTTCCTGTCCCACTCATTATAACCATTTGAGAGAAAAGATTGGTGAACGAAGGCGAAGTTGATATCTAAGCAAGAGGTGAGATGGGAACACTGAGTGTAAATGATCACCAGATCTAGAAATATGGCTCCTGCGCTGTGTCCGTATGCGGTGATCCTGGCTGGATCACCGCCAAAGTGAACAATCTCATTGTGAACCCATTCAAGTGATAGCAGAGTATCTTAACAGAGACGGTGCACGATGGAAGACGATCGAAGCTACCGTATAACCCAATATTCATATCAAGAATATCCGGTAGATGAGGAGCGAGATTGAGGAATCCAAAGTTGTTTAAACGATAAGCAGTCAACACTACTACGATATCGAAGGGCCTGTATAATATGACTCACGGAGGAACCAGGGAAAAAAACTTTGAAGCGAAGTTGTGGACTATGACTGAGTCATTGAAGATAACTGGAGACTCGAAGGCAAATCCGCCACCGTGGACAGCAAAGAGAACTGGACAACCACCCTCAATCAGAAATATGAAGATGCGAATAATACTTTTATATACCTACCTGTGTGAGACAATTGTCGGTAGTGTATACATAGTTGTGTAGACAGTCTTCATCCATCGGCCCCCCTTCATCCCTCTTATAAGTCAACCTGAATGATCTGTGAGAGTGTCTTATTCCTTAGCACTTACTTAGGTACAGCAGGACATGCCGGACCTTTCTTAGTGACATCCAAGATTCCTTTCCAGTTGTGAACGGGCGGAGAACGAGCAAATCGAGTGAGACCGTCTGATAAAGAAAGGTTAGGGAACGAGAGAAGATGAGGTCAACGAGTCGGTTGGCCGAAGGGGACTCCGAGAAAAGCGAAACCGTGTCGATCATCGTACGAATCTATTCGAATACCTCGCATTATTCCTTGACTAAATAGCAAATACTTTTAACTGATCGCAGAACGATTGTTATTTGTAGCCGAACCTACCTGTTTTCCAAGAGCACCGTTCCCTTTTCATTATCTATGCGTAATAGCTTCGAATATCCGTAAGTTGAGAAAAGCAAGAGAAAGAGAATATGAGTGTGTCCATTAGCCATAGTGGATAGTGACAATTGTAGTCTTATCACATGTTATCACACACACACACATACTAGGTCTTCATTTATGCACTATTGTGACACTTATCATTTACTGTCTGGGCAATCTTGACTGCATCTAGACAAATTTTCAATTATCATTCTTGAACACAAGCGAAAAATAATGAAAACATTACAATTGTAAATACAGTAACCAATAAGTTTTAAAATGGTCCAGAGGTGAAGGACTTCCGTTGTTTAGCGGTCTTGGCAAGTTGCCAGGAGGCAGACGCGCTGTGTTGCCGGGTGCGTGCACGCTCGAAGCTATGCGTTAGAGGATCACAAAAGACTTTTCGAGAGGTATTATTATTATGATATTGTCATCCAAGTTTGCGTAATATCACTTTCTGCGCTTTCGTATCCTAGATGGCCACTAAATTCTGCAGAAAATGTTCAAAGTCTAATGCATAATGATTATAATTTTTAATTATAGTATTTATGATGTTAATATTATAATGTTTTGCTGAACGTTGAGCCTACGAGGTTATGTAATGAATTAGAACTCTTCTGTTATCTTGAAAGGAGTGAGTTCGAGGTCATCTCTTACGAGTAGTTACTTGATATAGGCGAACTAGTACATCGTTCACGATGTAAAAGAAGTGGGGTTTGCCCTACATAAGTGTGTCCCTCTTCCTTATATGCATTTCTCAACCTTTTCTTGCTCTCGCTATATTTTGCTTCTTTACATTTTACTATGCAGATGCCACCAAAACGGAAGAGCAGCACAGGCACCGGTAAAGGTATTTACACCACGCAATATTATTTTCTAAGATTTTAGCACTTAGCAAAATGATTATTTTCTACGGACATGCCTTATCTTCAATGGCTAAGGGTACGATTGGTTTCTGTATAGACAAATTGAAATTTAATCATGAAAAGGACTCATTATATCGCAAAGGTGGCCGCTCTTGAAGGAGGCAGACAACCATGTTTGTCATGATATTTCAACAGCAGAAAAAGCTGTCGCAGGGAAAATGTGCTATATCATTGGGTTGTTATTCGAGGTTAAAATTAGCAATGTGCAGACTGGTCAGTACAATGAGTATGTTTCATGCATCATTTTTAACCGCGACGTTTCTCGTCGCCAAAAGTAATGAAACATATTTGCCAAAATTACCAGTCTACCCAACTCTGATTAAAATCGTATTTGTAGCTCGGAAGAGGAGCGGGGTAGCTTCAAGTGTGGATAGTGAGAGTACGAGTATTTCGGATGACGATTCCTACCACTCATCATTATCATTGTTCGCTCCTGATAGGAAGACAAGGGCTTCAGCTAAACAGTGCAAGGTGCCATTTCTTTCCTCCTTCTCTTATTTATTATGGATCTTCACAGGCATAGGTCAAATAACATTTCGGAAGCGAAGTACTCTGGTATTTTCACCCCACTGGTATCCCTAAAAGAATGGGTTTCCCATTGGTATACCACTACCCCCCGTATACGGAAAACCGCCCAAGTGTGATACCACAGCGGTATCTCATTGGGGTTGCATCCTGTCAAACCCGGCTGGCATCGGCCGCTCTCTGAAATACCCCACCCCGCCTGATATGGGTTGCATGCGAAGACCAAATAGGTCTCTCTTTTGGCTCTAGCCTACCTCTAACGGTTGGTATGTGAAGACTGAGGGCATCTACTCGTTGCCCCAATGTGATCCCACTGCTCACCCACCCGAACTCATGGGATCCCCATGCATAGATCAAATAGTGACGTCGTTGAATTTCAAAGTGCCTTGATTTTGTACGGTGAAAGGAACAAAGTGCCTTGATTCATACTGATGAGCTGGAAATTGAGAATAATCTGATACAAAAAGGGTAATTTGGAGCGTGAAATACCTTGATTTTCTAAATTTTCGTGACAAAAAGGGTTTGCGTCGTTCTATTTGATCTATGTCCCCATCAAAACCGCACTGGGATCCCTAAAAGAGCACCACTGGTAAACCTTTTGATATACCAGTGGGGTTCTTTTAGGTTCCCAGTGGGGTGAAAATACCAGAGCAACCAACTCGCTTTTCCCATAAAGATTTTAGGAATCAGCGTACTTTTCCTACCGAAATTTACATTACATCAAGTGGAAAAATATATGGGTTCTACGCTTATAGATAAAGGAGCTTTTGCTATTTTTCATTAAGCAAGTCAATTCACTTCAAGAATTGACGAGGTGGATATTTAATCTATGTTCTTATGTAGTGAATTCACTTTATTTTCAGGATAAGCTAGACGCTGATACTATAATGAATGCAGCTGTCGATTTGGAACACGACAAGGTCTCTTTTTGTTGTTTCTTTTATTGTCGAATGTTTATTATATTATGCAGTTGCATGTTGCATTCAGGCAAGACATAATCCCGATCGTTATGACTTCGAACATCTACTTACTACACCGGCTTTTGAAGGCAAAGACTTTGTGAAGAAAATGAAGCCGGAAGGTAAGTAAATAGTGCAGTACGCTATTTTCGGCTCTTGTAGATTTCACCCGTGAATATTACGATCGAACGGGCCTCGAAGATGTTTTACTTTTCGACTGTCCGCCTGAAGAGCTCGGGATGAGGTTTATCATTTTCTGCTTTTATTCAAGTTTTCGTGACTCCTGCCAAAAATTGGATTTTTTTCCTATCAAATTGGACTTCCCATCTTTTATTAGTCTAATGTCATAATATTCAGAATTGGTGACATACTCATTATTTCAGAATGGTTGACGATTCATTCACACCACGCGATGTTGAGAGACTTGTCGGGAGTGATCGGGTAACTTTGTTTCTCTTTCTGCTCTTCTCCAAATAATCTTCCTTTTCATGGTTTGGGGACCTTGAATAAGTAAAAGAAGAAATCTTTGCTTTTAGTTGATCTCTTGTGTTCGGGTAGAAACTCAAACAAGCGAGAGCATGCGAATGAAAGACTTCGTCGACTATTACTTGTGAGTCACTAATCTTTTTATTTTTTATAATGAACACACTTAAATATTAGAGTATGAATAGCAGAACTAAGTTTCTTGGTTATTTCCTAATAAAAATGAGTAGGTTGCTAAAAGCAGTAGATGATGTGCATCCATTACAGTACTCCCGAGAGTGAGAGGAAGGATCGATTCAATGTACTATCCCTTGAATTCAGTAATACAGAGTTGGCTGATCTGGTTGGTGCTTGGAAGACTGAAGATATATCATTTCCATATCTTCAATCTTCCAATCTTTTCCTCTTTTCTCAGGTTCAAGCCCCTCGACTAGTTCGTGAGATCGACTGGGCCAATTCCTGGCCCGATTCCCGTAAACAACGTAAAGTGAAGTTCAAGAATGGAACCTTCGAGATAGAGAACCATTTCCCGAGAGTACAAAAGTCAGCTAACTTCACACATACTTTTGCCATGCAAAACAGACTAATGTTATTTGACTTGACGATAGATGCTGCAGTGTAGTCATACTATAGTCATACTGTAGTTATACTGTAGTCATACTGTGGGAGACTCTACTGTAATAATACTGTGGGATTATTTGCAGTTATTGTCTTATGTCTGTCGAGAAATGCTACACTGATTTCCACATTGATTTCCACGGAACTTCAGTGTGGTATCATGTGAAGAAGGGACGGAAGGTTAGTTGGTTACATTCATAATTCTCTCGGGTAATGTAAACTCCTTAGATATTCTGGATCATTCCACCGACCTTACATACCATAAAAATGTACGAAGAATATCTGAAGGCGAACTCTCAAGAATGCTTCTTTGGAACTTCCATGGACAGGTTCGTCTATTACGTCAAATTTATACTTAGAACAGAAAAAGCTGCTGAATAGTGATTTACTACTTACTATCATGTTATAAGTCATGTCTGTCTGTCTGTCTGTCTGTATTTCTGTATTTCCGCAAATTTTGTGACCGGTATAACTCATTTCCCGTTTGATATATCGTAAAAAGTTCAAAAGTGGCTAATATTATCTTTTGAATATCTCGAACACATTTTTGACCGATTTTGAAAATATGCCCTCAGGGCTGAGATATATCGATTTTGAGATAATTTTCAAAAATGCTCAAACTTTGCCAGAACGAGTTTTAGAGCACGGGGATCATTTTTGGAAAAATTACCTTATAAAAAAAACTTTGATTTTTTTGCCCTCCGGGCACCACCCCCCGCGCGGTAGCGCTAGGCACCGGGCCTCTTACTGGATACTTCCTTGATTACTGGAATACTGGAAGAGTTCCTTGATTAATTCCTCCAGGTTATGATTGGTATAGTGGATAGTGGCTTCCCCTTGTGAGCGGAGGACTGTAGGTTCGGATCTCCTTCGCGGCGAGCTCTCTGCTGATTTTGTATGAATGTGATATATAACCTATTAGATAGTTAGTTTTGAAAAATTGAAAAATGAGAGCCGGCTTTAGTGAGAGTACTGCTTTGAAAACAAGGAATGGAAGGATACCGCGTCAGAATGTCAGAATGTTTCTCAATGTGAAACTTTTCAAAATTCACATACATATTTACGTCGTTCTGAAAAGTCGAACAGTGCTGGAGACTAACTGCAGGTCTACGTGTATAGTTTGGTAGTTGGATACGGTAGTAGAAATTTAATAATTCATTCGACATTTCATCGAAATATACGACAATGTCCTTTGGTAATTCCAAGCATAGTGGGACGAATGTGATAAAGTAGTTGTACTGTTGGACTAACCCCCTGCCTATTACATGCTTAGGCGGTTCACGAAGCGTGCGGCGGGAGCTCTGCGTCCACATAACGCTTCGTGAACCGCCGGGTACCGCGTAGTTATACTAGTTTCATGATACAATTTTGAGTCTTATATACTGTATTCTTCTCTTACGGCCTCCTCTTCAGCGATTGTCTACGTGTCGTGGTCAATCCAGGCAACACGCTAATCATACCCTCTGGTCAGTCTCTCTCGTATCCCTCCCTCCCCCTCCTTACTACCTTACTCCTACTCCCCCCCTCTCGTACCCTCCTTCCCCTTGTATATCCCCATCTCCTCGGTTCCACTATTCATGGTCTCTCTAGGATGGATCCATTCGGTGTATACTCCGGTTGATTCTCTTGTCTTCGGCGGTAATTTCCTGCATTCAAGAAGAGCTCGAATGCAGATTCAAGTGTTGCAGAGTGAAAATAGAATTGGGGTAAGGCCTTTAAGACAATCTTTACCTGTATGCAGCCTCATCACAATGTTGCAAAATGTTTTACTTCCACATTTCCTGTTTTAAAATTGTAAAGAAAGAAGAGGATTAGTAGAATGAATGGTTATTCTTTCACTCTCTCAATGTGCTTGTTGAGATTCAAAAACGATACCGATATCCGTACTCCGAAGAGGCCATTCTCTTTTCTCTCGCCCAACTTGTCAAGGTATTTCATCTCTTTTCCTACCCTTCGTTTCAGTCTTTTTAGTCAACCAAGTATTATGAAATAAATATAATGATTTGTAGAAGATAACGGGTCGGGAATACATTCGACCATACTCAAGGAATCAGAAGAACTACTGGTTGGAGTACATAGGGGAACAGTTCGAGAGCAAGAAGGGACACCATCGAATAGTGAGCTCTACTTCACTACTTATACTTTTGTATCATCCTTGCCTTGACTCTTTCCTTATATCTGTCTTATGTTATCAACTGATGACTGTTGCAGCCGCGAGAGGAAGACTATAAAGATGGAGGAATCGTATGGAAGACCAACTGGGGTCAGTTCATAGGTAGCACGGTGCTAGTATATCGGTTAATGCGCGGGCAGGCTACCCCGAAGTGGGTGGTTCGGGTCCCCGCGAGGCGCACCAAAAGATGAGAACGATCATCCTTGCTCTGTAAGCATGTCAATGAAGCAAACGGTTGCGATAATTTGACATTCGATGAACAGATAGGCCTCTGATGGTGCTCTATTCTTACAATTAGTCTCTTTTAACTTTTTCTATTCAGTAGATGTATGATATTATTATTGATTGGTTAAGAGGACGATAAGGAGTATTACGACAGTATACAGAAGATGATGAAATACGAAACTGTTGATGAGAATGGAGATCGAGTTCCTGCTAGGGAAGGTAAGAATGGTAGGGGAAAGGGTATGGTAGGACTGTGAAAGGAGAGGGATACGGTACGACTATGGTATGGGAGGGATACGGTAGCCTTTCAGTCACTATAAATGATCATGGACTGGAGGAAGAAGCTGAGGAAGAAGAAGAAAGTATTGTGAAGAAGGAAAAGGAAAAAAGGGAAGAAGAAGAGAAAGAGGTTTGACAGAGAAGGACATGGAGGGGTTGAGAGGGCTGGTTGAGGAGACAAAGAATGAAGAAGAGGAAGGAACGGGGAAGGAGAATGAGACTAGAGGAATGGGAGGACACGACGACTTCTTCATTGATCACTTCACCTTCTACCACCCGGAGACTGTGAGTATCTTTATCTGTCTCTATCTGTCTCAATCTCTCTATACACCTCTTGCTTGTCTCCTCTCCCCTTCTCTTCCCTAATATTCTCTTTCTCTTTCTCAGTTCCAATGCGATGCTGGTCAAAAGGCGTGTGCAATGCATCAACTTCCTCTCAGTGCAATGGAACCAAAGATGGTCATAGATGAGGGTGAGCTCCAGTTGAGTGTATTACGGTTCGCCAAATGATCAGAAGGTGATAAGCGATCGATAAGACCGAATACCGGCCGATAACTGGCCGCGAATGAATCGATTCACAGCCGGATGACCCTGTCGGCCGCTTGGAATGGACTTTTGACTTGGGAATTTGCCAAATTTCAAGTTCAGTGCAAAATAAGCCAAAATGCTACAGTATTAAGCAAAATTTGTTTTCCGTTCAACCTTCCCCACCCCCTCTCCCCTCTCCCCTCTCCCCTCTCGACTGACTCATTCCATCCATCACAGATGCCCTCCGTTCTCTCATTTCTCCCGGTGACATCCCTGAGATGGAATTCCTGCTACAGTATCTGCTGAAGAAGCGACAGATCGATATTCCCCTCGGGATCACTCGACCGAATTCACTCTTGCAAGCTGTCAAGGTACTGTAGAAGATATACGGGATTATGCATGTTGGATGGAGGAGGTGTTATGCATAGCGAAAAGATTTGATGATGAAAAGGTTGTGTTGGATTGAGCTAATTGAGTCGTGTCTGGAACATCGCCGTGGACAATTAGAAACGGAAGGAGTGGCCCTTCCCCCCTCCTTGTTCAAATCTTCTGCCAAGACTTCTCCCAAGAAGAGGAATTGTGTCAAGAAGGAAGAGGTGAGTCTAGCCTCTGTACACTGCTATGTCTCTTCATCCTTGTTTGTGTAGATTCGAAGACACTCTTTTATATCTCGTTGATCAAAGTGCTCCGAACCCTTTTTCTAACAAATCTCCTATGCATGTTATTGAGTGTCAAATATTATGAGCACCATGCTTTCTTAAAAAAAGAACAAATGAACAAATTAAAAAGGGCATGTGGCAAACATGAATCTTTAAATAACGAAGATATTATTAAAAATATTGAATATGAGATAAGAATGAATTGTAGGATGATTCGGAATGGAAGGAGTTGGATGAAGGAATCAAGAGGAGGAAAAGTAGTGATGAGGTCAAACCCGTCAATAGAAAGCCGAATTTATGCACTGAAATATGGTATGCAGCACTTTTATCCCATTCGCCAGTAGTTCAAGTATTTGAAGCTTTTCGTTTACTTATTGTATATATACGGCTTTATAATGACTTACATGGTCCCTAGTTTATTCAATGTGTAGTGCATTGCGATCTTTTTTTTCAGGAGACATGCCTTTGCCTGTTACTACAATGCTAACAAGGACGTCCTAAGGTATAAACATTATTTTTGAAGCTATCTGTGACATGAGATGTTCATGAGATGTTTTTGGTCATGTTTTACTCATTATATTAATTTCATATCGTTTTAAACTAGAATGTCGAGTACTATTATTAGTGTTTAGACCTTTATATGCTGGAACAGTGGATGGAAGGAATATACGAGAGCATATACGGAAGAATCACTTTACGAAGCTAGACCTCGAAGCTAAGGCTTATTGGAAGTAAGTACATCCTTGTAGTGCACCATTTTATTACTTTACTTTTCAATAGTGATGGCTAGTTCTGTAAAAAATAGACGAAAAGTGATGATACATGGACCAGGGGGTGGCTAATGGTACCCCATTGCATACATTGGTAGGCCTGCTATCTGGTATATTGACGGCAAGACTACCCATATATGAAAGTGATGCTGGCATGTATTATCTTAGTATATTTTCCATGCTTATTCTGCTAAATTTGTGTAGGCTAGTATTCGGGTCGGCGTGTAAGAAAAAAAGTATGCATCAAATGGTCATTTGCATGCTTTTTAGGGCAAAGGGACAAGAGAGGATGAAGAATATGAAGATGTTGGAGGAGAATAAATGTATTCCCTCTACAAGGTTGGCTTTATTTCTTCCATCTTCTAATGTTCTTTGAACGTATAATGTTCTAGCTAGTGGTTATCTCTTTTTATAGTTCATCTCCGTGTCCCTCTTCTCTCACTTCTGTCGACAATAACAACGATGAACCTTGTACTCAATCCATGTCTAGTCTCAAGTCTCAACGGTTGGTTCCCTTTCTCCTTTTCCCTTATTCTCTTTTATCCGTCACTTCAGAATCGATGCCGCTTTCTCAAACGCCATCTTCGATTACGCTTTTCTTCCTGAAAATCGAATCTTGCTTCTGGTTCTCGATGGAAATCGTCAATATGAAGGTAGTAACATTTTATATAATCGAATCTCTGCCAGTATCTTCGTCTGTCCTTCTTCACTCCACTTATTCTTGTTGTTTTCCTTTCCTTCCTTTAATAAGTTCCTTTCTTTTGCTTTCAGAGGAATGCTCAGAGAAACGCTCAGCGTTGAAGACGCACCTGCAAGAACAATACGGAGCCAATATCAGTATCGAGGCAATCAAATCG
Source organism: Micoletzkya japonica (assembly GCA_900490955.1). Taxonomy (NCBI): domain Eukaryota; kingdom Metazoa; phylum Nematoda; class Chromadorea; order Rhabditida; family Diplogasteridae; genus Micoletzkya; species Micoletzkya japonica. The sequence continues at coordinate 260,093 of LS936711.1, read as the reverse complement.
CATATTCGATATGTCGTGAGTTATCACTTTGAAGATGTATTGAAAGGAATTTATTGACAAATGAAACATGATCTATCTTAAAAAAAGACTCAGAGGAGTTTGAATTTCTGCTTGGATTGATTAGGTTCTCCTCCATCTCCTTCACTCTCTCGCTATGGAAATTAGCTTATGTTAATTAGAATAAAGTTCCTTCCTTAACCACCCCCACAATTAAGTTGGTTTCAGAAACGACTCGCGTTTTCGTACGAAAAAGATCGAGATGAGAGAGGATTCATGAACAATAAGTACCGAGCATATCTTTTTGCTTCATCTTTATTACTTCCATTACTGTACTTACTTCACCCTTCACTCCTTTTTCCCCCTTTGATATTGTCGGTCCTCGTATTCAAATTTTCGTACCGCGCATTCTTGACTGGACTTGTGTTAGTTAGCATAAGTGCACAGCCAAAGGTGCAAATAACCAACGGAAGACGGAATCATTACCGTTGGAACGCAAATTTGAATGCTAGGATCGACAATATCTCTAAATCATGTCTCACTCTAATCATCCATTTCAGCTTCAAATCAGCAGTGCTTCGCCTTCACAAGTTCCTCTTTGTTCCATCGGATGACCCAGAGATTGAAAAGCACACTAAACCATGGAGAGAGAATGCGAGGGCACAGATGGATAATCATAGGTAAGTGGTTGAAGAGGGGTTTATACATGGATAGGGCTTACTGTAGGCACAACACGACTCTATTTCCGAAAATGCACTAGGCGTGGTACCTCTTAATAAATAAACTGGGCTGTATTTTGAATTATTCACGATTAATGCTCATTTGAACAGTATACGGTTGCGTTACCGTATATTTTAAGTTTCCCGTTTATAGATATAGATTTATAGTTTCCGTTTAAGTTTCTTCCGTATTTGCTAGTAATTAGTCATTTTAGCAAGAATTGGACTGTGATGGGCGATAAGAAGGAGGTAGGGAAGGGAAGTGGAAGTGGTAAAGAGGGAGACAGAAGAATACATATTACTGCTTATGATGTCTTCTTCAAGGAACATTACTCGCACTACAAGGTTACTCTACATTTCGTTTATTAGGAAACTTTTACAAGTCACAGAGATATGGATATGGTAAATGTCTTTTACACGTTCTAATAACGTTTTATGCATTAAAACAGATTTGTGTACTGATTTTGCTAGTTGTTGTCCTAGAATATGTTATTAAAGGCTCTTCGTGCAGCAAGTTCGGATAAGCAGATAATGATGGATATGCAACAGGCATGGCAGTCTATGAATGAGGTGAGAACGAACGGTAAGATGAAGAAAGTCAATTTTGATTCCGCACTATTCATATTATTCCCATAAACTCTCGACGGTAGAGCTCGCGAATCGATACCATTTAATCCGATTAAGCTATAATTTTTAATGGAGTTTCGTAGATACATATAGGAAGAGATATTCTAGTAAGGTTGACTGTGAAACGTAACCAGCGAAAATCGGCTATGAGTATCGATTCGCGGCCGACGGGCAACGACTATTAGGGTTTGAAAACCATACCTTTTAATTGCATTTTGAGACTGAGAGAGTGATGAATAGAATGGAAGAAGAGCGATGAATAGAATCGAAGAGAGTCAGGCGATAAATACGCTAATCGCGCTTGGTTTTCAAACCTTAACGAATATATTGTCTTTGTATAAATTAGAGATGTGCATGCGCGTTCTTTTGGTCAATATATTTCACTGGTTTTGTGTGACGAGACGCGTCGCGGTAATGAATTATGTGTGAAACATAGGCATAAAAAGTACTATCATGTTGAACACTAGAATAAGTCTACCGTTTGTCTCAGAATTCTGTTTTAAAGGAGACGTCACACGAGAATGGTAGCATTTGAATTCACGCGCTATCCTGATATTGCAATTTAGACCTTTCCGTTCATCTTTCTTTTACTTAACATTATCTGAACAATGTGAAAAATCGTGTTGTCAAGGAATCAGAGCTGTATCTCTTCTCAGTAAGCTAATATATCCAATTTTGTAAGAAGCGCGTTGTGCTTTGCACTTTCAGTACTCCGCGGATAGTGAATGAAATCGCATAAGATTCGAAATAGCCGATCGGCATGATTATATTTAATGAATGACGTAAAGAGCGAGTATAGCCATAAACTCGTGGTCCGGCTCCTTTAAAGTTGAATTGTAAAGGAATGAGACGAGCAGATTCCTGAGCGACTATTGTTAAATAGCTGAGGACGACAATGCAAGATAAAACAAGAAATGAATTATCTTTATAGAGTGATAATATAAAATGAAAGGTATAGTCGTACTTGGATATGCGATACTAGGAGGAACGAAAGAGCTGGTCTCTGAGAGCTGAGTCACTTCGAATAAACGCCAGTCACAAGCTGCAATCAAAGGTGACGACTCTTCCTAATTCTTGTTGCACTGACTAGTCTTGTATCAAACACATGTCTTTCCTTTATTTATATTGATCATCATCATTCATCGGATCTCTTCAAGCTGTCTTTCACAAGCCTCAATTTTGAGTGATCTCTATATTTTGTTCCCTTAAATTAGCAAATAGCTTGTTTACAAAAAACATAGACGATGCAAAAAGTAAAATTTGATTCCAAAACCTAATAGGAAAGTGAATCCATTTCTAATATCATCCATTTCGTGTTGTACTGTCTTATGCTACGTTTTTATTGTAAATTATATGCTACTTTTAATCCAAATTTGATTGATTGCAAGTGTCATTTTTATCTGTTTCACTGATTACGTGTGTTTACCTGAATTCTATTCTTGTTGCTTTTCATCTCCATTTACTCATAATAATTCTCATTGCAAAGCATATCACGGATTTTTGTCTAGCTATGCATTAACTACGGTTAAAATGGCGATTGGTTATGTTTGTAGTAGTTTCAGCTAACCGGTTGAGGAATTCCAAGTCATTTTTTGTAAGATTTGTAATGTTTCAAATGTAAAAAGTGCATGACTTGCTCTTCATTTGGCTTGCTCTGTTACTATAACAAGCAAGGGAAATGCATTATCTACCGGCGAAGGTAGACCATATATACTTTGGTAACAAGCATCTCAATGTTTCATATATACCTGTGTTATTTTAAAAATATTGATGTGCTAGTTATCAAACGTTTATTCATTGTGCTTGCGTTTGGACGAAGGACTCTGAAAGAAGAACAAGAAAGAAGAATTCCATTTCCAAACTACTCTGAACAAGGAAAGTATATAAGCCTGATATTGTATGCAGATATGAGACTACTACCATTCGATAGACCACAAAAAGGTAAGTATATTTTGAGAAAAATTTCTTCGAGATATCGGAAGATTCTGATCACATCGCAGGGATTCTATACAGTGCCGACCGGCCAGTAATCCATCTCTAATGGAAATGCGACAAAATCTGCGACCACCCGGCTCAACTCTTTAAAAGGAATGCGCGGTTATTTGGCGCTCGCTCGCAGGTTTATAAGTTTCTTCGGTTTTTTGCGTTTATTTGTTTAACGCTAGGATAAGCAATATTAGAAAGATCTGAGAAAACTACCATCAAAACCCGAAAACGAACTTGGTGTTATGTAAACAGCATATTTCCTTACAATGCTACGCAGTGTTTTGTTTCGATTTATTTCCGTAGCGCTACACAGACTTGTTCAAATTTCTCAAAAAATAAATCAACAATACTATAATCTGTCAAAATTTGCCGTTTGACACTTGTCCTAGTGGATATCACGTTCGTTTTGAACACATAGGGTCCGAGATTCGAACCCCGCCTTAATGCATTGGCCTGTAGGCCACTAAAAATATATATTCCAGCCAGTCACCTAAGGCATACTCGTTTGCAAGGATGGATGATCATTCCACCTTCCATATGGATCACAATGTTTTGCCAAAATGTGCTAGAGAAGGCTTATGCTAAAGCGCCCCACAACTCACTTTTCAACAATAGGCACTAATTACATCTTGATATACATCAGAGCACCTACTTTCTGATTCAGACATTCCCATGTTCATATTTTGCGTTTGAGCTTCGCCATGGCGCTTATAATAATCATTCTTTGATAAAAGAACATAAACGTGAAAAATGAGAACGCCGGGAATTCGAAGTAGCATAAACATACAATTCCCAATCCAAGATTAAAAAGTTGAAAATCGAAGATTCCAGAGACTTGCGAAGATTTTTGGCGTGGCTGGGAACCAATATGCTTTTGCGCTACCGTCCGACCCTTTTTCCTACTGCGCCGTCGACGCGTTCATTGCATGTTACAGGCTGTGAAGGAACAAAAATATACATAACTTTTTGCATTCTATCGAGAGTGGTGGTCTCATATCAGGAACCAGTATCAGTTTTATGCGTTTGTGTAATTTATCAATGCTCACAGACACTTTCTTTTAAACACCTCCACGCCCCCCCCCCTACCCCTCATCTCCGCACCCCATCCCCCGCACACACCCCTCCAGTCACAATCCGAAATGCAGGCTCACCTCTCTTCCTGGACCCCAAATTCCACTCCTCTCCCGGACCGCTCCCCCCCCCCCCCTCCTTCACCCAATATGCATCCGCTTTTCCCAACAATCCTATTCGAATAGTAAGTAGAAACGTAAACAACAAAGTAAAACAATACTAGTATGCTAAATAGTATTCGCGTAAATGAAGTGGTTCATCCATTGGCGGGGTACCCGCACGACCGTTTATCTGGCCCAACCCCATACATTGAAAATACACTAAGCGCGGCACAATCAGTTCGCGATAGTCATACGGTAACCAAAACGTTACCATAACCCATTTTTGATCAAAATTTGAATATTTTCTTGGTATTTCTGCACCAAAACGTTGCGCCATGATCGACATTTGCTAGTTTCTAAATAGAAAAAAATACAGTCATTTGCGCCTTGAGATACGATTTTTTAAAGATGAAATATACGGTAACAAAAAGGTTACAGGATGCTTAAAGCGTGTGCCGTTTTAGGATGTAGGGTGAGAACGTACGTGACCCGAGTAGTTCTCGTACGCTGATTATTTATGACGTTTCAAGATAGGAATTTTGGGTATAAGTGAGGGGAACACAAATGCTCTCAACGTGCATTTTATTTTAGGGTGAACCGGAAATTTTGGCGCCTATTTTGAAATCGAGAGGAAAGTAGTCGATGCTAGCTGAAGAAGGTGTAAAGAATTTAAACAAGGAACAATACTTAGGTGCCCTATTTTATACTGATAGAGTTGGAGGAAGTGTAGCGAGACGGGTTAGTGCGTGAATATTGGGTCGGACTGGCGAGAAGATGGGCGGAGGCGCTCGATTAAACAATTTCTTGATTTAATATTGATTTAAGGAGCCTCTCTGAGCACATTAATATTAAATATCCCTCAGGAGCATATTTTGACCAATCATTTATTTTCGTCCTTTTCAGAAAATATATATCCATTCCTTCAATAAGCGATGACTACCAATCAGACCACTCGCGCTACAGTATTCACAAAATGGCATTCGTATTTGCGCAGTCCCTGAAGAGAAATGTAACTTTGCGTACAATTGCTCACTGGTCTGATGCTCACAGCGGGAAATGACCGGAAAAGGATGCAAATGTAGGATTGTAGGTTTTCGACATTGCTCTTCCAAATGAAAGGAAGAAGCCAGGGGGTCGAAACGTGATCAGAGGGTAAATAGCAAAACTCCAGTATTTTGTTGCCAGATTACCACGGTTCAGCTCATAAGAAATACGGAATTTCATATTGACAACGAGCCGAAATTTCAGTACAGGGCATAATCTGATCATTCAGCTGGAGAAATACTGGTAGAATTATTCACTGGGCGCATTTGAAATAAATACTTTTGAGATTTTTCCATGCCGGCTTGGAAAATTTCACTCTGTGTTCCGGATTTCCTTTTCCTGATAAAGGTTGTAAATAAAGCAAGAACTTGCAAAATCTGCCTTATAGATACGTTGGCTCAATAGTATATCTATACACATAGGAGAAACGGTGAACGAAAGTTCTTGAATTTAAAGGAGGACTCCTCGAGTTTGAATTCCGGCGCGATCCTGATCGAATCGATTAGTTTCTCTTCTATCCACTTCGCTCTCTCGCTATGAAAATTAGCCTGTCTTGATTAGCTTATAGTTCGGCGGAGTCCTTCTTTAAAACCTATGTTTGTCTGTATTAGGGATCGCAGCCTGATTAAAATGTTACGCGATTCCGTTGACGAATGTTGCAATGGAGCTACCGTAGTTAAGAGCTCAAAAGCGACCCCTAGTAAGAAGTTAATTTCACACCATTTTGGATTTATTTTCGAGTTTTTATTGTTGTAATTCTGTCCCAAAGAAGCCACGCTATCTAAAAGCAAGGAAATGGATCAAAAGTCATTTCGTTGAAAGAGCGGCCGATATTACTAACACGAAAAGCGACACAACTCTGCTCGGGCTGGTTCGGGGCGTCCAAATCATGTTTTTCGATGCTAAGCAACCTTGCGACAAACCTAAAGCAAAATTAATCATCCCGGAATTACCCGAAAAACGACACATTTCGAGCACTTTACAATGCAACTACAGTACTTTTGTGTCATGGATCTGACTCAGCGTAACCCCTAGTCGCGCAGCTAGCCTTTTCAGTGCAGCCTTCCCTCCCGACTTTCTCGCTTGTTTTCTTCCCGCATTTTGAGTTTTTTTTCGTGATCCGGTCACCTCTGCAGAGCGTTTAGTACCAGTATATCCCGATAAAGTTGATTTCATCTCTAACGCTGCGGTCCCTAGTCTGTATGAAATCAACAAGCTCCGAAAATTGTGTGCAAATTTCTGCTTCACTACAATTCAAAATAATATTAAATTCGTTATTAGAAACATTTTAGTTGTGCATATAATTATCCTTATAAAGTATTGATGCACGGTGTTTTTGTAAGGGGACCCTTTCTTTGTAAGGCATCAATATATTCCGCTAGTAACATCATAGAAATAACAACGAAACATATGCAGAACATTTCAACACTATACGATAAACTGGGTTAAAGCACAACGCTAAATAGAATTGTTACGACATTTACACTAGTCAGAACTATCATAAGTGAGTGACTTACTAATTATTGACGAAAAATTTCCGTTAGTAAACTCTTTCCTACAGCGTCTGGGCTCTCTTCATACCGCTTATATATCGCTTCGCTCTCTCGTCGGAAACAGGAATAAGACAACTGATGGAGCGTTTTTGAGTACAACCATTTATGGTATTTATACGGATTAAATTTTGTTAATATAAATTGTTGTGTATCTTCTTTTCTTATGTTTATTCATAGGCACAATTTGAAGTACAGCAACCATTTTACGGTAAGGTAGTGAATTGTGTGCCAAGTTTTAAACACTTGAAAGAAGATTGTAAGTCGGCTAGGAAAGGTTCTGGTTGGAATTTTTTTGAATCTTCGTGACGAAAGCTACCCATTTATCAAATTTGGTAACGAGAAGCTCTTTGCACCTTCAGTGCTCCATGGATAGGAAGGATAGGTTTATAAGTGTCACGGGTCATGTCAAGGGATGGTATGGTTTGGTCATGCCGCATGCTGATCGACTCCGTGAATATTGAGTGAAGTCGCATAATATTCAGAATATCCGATCAGGATGATTAGATGTAATGAATGACGTAAAGAGCGAATATGGTTAGAGACTCGTCGTCTGACTATTTTCTGAAAATTTATCACTATGATTTTTTTAACCTGGCTAATGCCACATTTGGTCTTTAGGTTTTTTAAAATTGAAGAATCGTTATCAAGTTTAATACACGGGTAGATCTCGTCATGAGCTCATCCTAGGATTCCAACCACAACTCTTTACGACCTTAGTTAGCCTATAAATAGCCCTGTTTCAAGTGTTTTAAAGTTGACAAACGTAAACAATCTCTTGTAACTCCATATCTTCAGCACAGGATGAAACATTAAAGGGTCCCTCTGACTATCTCATTCATTTCTAGGTTCATCCAATTAACATGCGGTTAATTGATTGTGATAGACAAGAGCCGATTGAAGAGACGCAGGAAATGAGAGAAATGTTTGCACAGCTTTTTCTACGCAAGTTTCAACTTAGTTTCTTAGTTTCAACTTAGTTTTCACCTAGAGCTATTTAATTATGTAAAAAATGCATACTCCGTTGTTTCCGTGCAACACGAATTGAAGCTTGAAACACACATTTTGCTGAGATCCGCATAATAAAATGCGGAAAGACTCCTAGCACATATACTGCAAGTGTTCAACACACTGTGTGCGGAAGGGCGGCAAGTGCTGCTCGCGCGCTTTTTATTTATTTTCATGTAATTTACTTTTTTCGTGTTCGTCGTTAT
>LS936711.1:222517-250664 GCA_900490955.1 Micoletzkya japonica | reverse complement strand
TCGCACTTTGATAAGGAGCATGCATAATAAGAAAAGAGGTAGCAGTATATGTGCAAGGGGTAACACATAATGTGCAGAATGTCCAACACACAACTTGGTATGCCAGCACACTGTGTGTACGGTTGTAGCACCCAGTCTGCTGGGTATTCGTGCTACAAAAGTTACATAATGTGTGTTGTACGGGAACAACGGAGTATGTTGGAAAGTGGTCGGAGGGGCCTTTAAATGGAACCTAAAGTGTCGATAAATCGCCCATTTTGACATTGATCTATGCGGTCTCCTACCGCGAAGGGTTGCAGTCTGATAGAAAAGTCGCACCGAACAACTTATTGACTGTTATGAGGGAAGATCAAAGGAGGCGATGCCACTGGCAAGCAAAGGCCCTTCCTATCACCTCACGAGAGAGACTCACGCCCCCTCCCCTCTTCCCCTCCCGAGGGAGGATGACTCAATCTCTTGCATTACACGTACTTTCGGCGTATGTTCTTGTATGTTGTTCTCTGTATGATGTCTCATTATCATTGCCACCATAAATTTTAGATATTTGATGAGGGAACGACCGATCTGTGAAGTCGGCGAGTGAGAAGACGACATTGACGACTACAACACACATTGGAAGAGGACAAAATCGCACAAAATAAGAAGACGGGACTTATTCTATCTCTTCCTTCTACTATCAGGTTATTCCTTCCAGATTCATTTGATTCCTTTTTCGGTTTTATTCATACTTGTTGAGTAACGATATCTGGAAACTCATTATTATTTGATCAAACTGCTCAAAATCAACGTGAAGAGTGAGTTATGCTATTTTCTCCTAGAACCGAAATTCGTCATTCTATCACACTCTCCGGTCATGTCTAGATAACTGTGAGAGGCAAGGAACATCTAGCGGAACAGATTCCGGCTTTTATTTAACGGTTCTAATAGGAACATCCTGGAGACACAATTAAGCCTGCAGGAGATACATACATACCTCCTGGAGGCAGAACGGGGATACATCCAGGAGCCAGAGTGCGCGCTCATGCGCTTGACTTTTCATTTCGAAACTTCGTTATGTTTTGAGCATTGCTACTCCTGTATTCTATGTGCTACTTGTAAAATTGTTAACATGTAGGTTGGCGAATAGTCGAACACGACATAATGAACGGACGATTTAGCGTGAAGACGATTTCCTATGCCCTTCAACATTTTGGTGAATACATTATTCTTCGCTGGTTTTCAATGTCTACGGCCGAAAGGTGAGCTATTATTTCGGGGTGGCAAGTCAATCTCAGAGATGCAGTACATATTTTGATTATCATTATATACCTAGCGCATGTGGAGAACGTCTTTTTCGATTGTAAAGGTACGTAAAGTTGTTCTCCTTATTCTAGTCCACCAAAGCTCTTATTGTTCTAGTTCGATTATTCTTTCCAAGATGATGATGCTTCAACTTGTGTTCTTTAAACTTGATAAATTTGTGATTATACTAGCAATTGTTGACATGCATCTGAGAGGCAAGAAGGGAGCAAGAAAGAGCAAAGTATGCATCCAGGGAGTACGGAAGGTACATCCTGGAGACATAGCGCATGCATGCTACAGAACCGAATATATGCATGCGTACTGTTCCTCTGGATGTATCCAGACATGGCCGGAGCTAAGATATCGTTTCTCAAACATGTTTTGTTGTCATAGGCTTCTCGTGTCAGTGAAATTTATTTATTTTATTTATTTATCGGGTACACCATAGGTGTGCGGCGGATTGGAAAAGGTGGAGGTGGGTATTCGTGGGAGGGGGATACTTCTCTTGAAAAAAATCTTCTCTACGGGGACGGAGACAATGCTTGACGTTCAAGACTTCTACATGGGAAGGGCAACCGCGGGGGGGGGGAATAGAAGATAAAGCTGGCAAGACGAGATAGGCAAGGGGACACCTCTGACTTGCCTAAGGTCAAATGGGATTCATAACCTTATCCTTGTGGTGAAATGACGGGGACGGGGATGAGAAGAGAGACGACTGTCTAAAGTCGTCTCTCTTCTCATAAAGATAGTCTAAAGATAGTCTAAAGATTTCTATTACGCACCTCGTTCAGTTATGTTTCACAATCTTTATTACGTGCGTTCACGGCTACTCCACTTGTGTGATGATAAATTTTATGCCGAATAATTGATCGTGGAAAGCATAGAAACTTCATTGTATTTTTCTGGTATGAATGAATAGTGGTGCAGGAAAAGGCACTAAACCTGGAATAATAGGAAATTCAAAAATTTGTGAACAGGGGAATAATTGCGGAAGTTCTTTCCTGAGATTGTTTTTGTTGGCAGTTTGTAGCTCAGATGGAAGATGTGCTGTAGATCGTAGACGGCCCTGTCGTGAAGATACGAAACATCTTGAAACCATGAGATAAAAAGCAAAGATTGTTCTCCTTTTCTTCTCTTTTTGCATCCTGGAGCAGATACGACGGACGGGTGAAATCGAGAGAATGAAACGTTAGACGTTCTGAATTCTTTTTTTGTTCTTTGTATACCTTGAAGAGAGACGAGCTGCGGAGACATTCATGCAAGACATCGGAAATGTCGAGATGTTGCGGGAAAATCTTCGCATAGGAGATCCTGGAAAAGTACACTAGATATCGAAAAAGGAACGCGAAACAAAGAGAAGCAACCAGTACAACCAAGCCAAGACATGAGAAAAGGGAGGGAATAGGGGAAGGATTAGGGAATCGGGCGAGAAGGAAACTCCTTCCTTCCCTAGATCAATAGCACAATTACCGTGCACAAAATTTGGTCAGATACGTGATCTGCAACCCTTTTTCGGATGATATCTCACGAATTTCGAAAAATTATGCAAAAATATTTTGTATATGTGATTTATTGGCCTATGCGAGGTGTATGACATGGAGATCTGTGACACTTTAGGTTCCCTTTAAAGTTTTAAACTTTATTTTTGCGTAGAAGTGCTCTGAAACTCGAGATATTTCATTCTCTTCTACTACATTCGAGATATCGAATACCGTTTTAACGACTTAGAAAGATAATGCTGATCGTAGAACTAATGAAAACAGGAAAATATCTAAAGGGGTACTCGATACCATAATTCATTTGGGGACAACGTTTCCTATTGTCAGTTAGTTTGCAACTCTTGTACTCAAAACTGTGAATATTAGAGTACTGTCCTCTGCTAAATACGTTACATATATTTGAGTACCGTTGTTCTTTATCTTTTCTTCACATTACGCAAGAAATTTACTAGGCACATTTGTGTGTGCATGCGAACATGCTTTTAAGATCCGATCTAACGGCGTGTCCACCTGTCTCATTGTTTTCATAGCTGCTTCATTAGCATACGTTTTTTTAAAATCTACAGTAAGAAGAAACATATTTGCGGCTCTCACAGGCAACAGTCACCTTCAATGCGCTTGGACACGCTATGCGTAAATCAAACTCGGTTGTAATTATAAGTTTTTTCAACTTTTCTATTGTTATGATAATACGTCTTATATTAGTAGTTTTTATATGCTGTGTTGTCAAATAACAAACATGATTTGAAAGTATGTTCGCTACATTTCTTAACTTTTCCCACAATTAAAGGGTCTCGCAACCCACTTTCTAGCAATCGCCTTTTATTAGTTCATAGGATGTATAGAAGACCTAGCTTCTGAATTAAACATTCTCACTTTCGTAAGCCGTTTTCTCTCATATATCGCGTAGTTATTAGCGCGAAATATGAGAGAGCGTGCGGTCGTGCAAAGTGAGGAGAGATTCACTTTGCGCGCTCACTATATTTCCCCTTGTCTTTGCGTCTCTCCATTTTTCATACTCACTCACACCGCCTCTTAATGTGCAAACGAATCTATACTACGGAGCAGAACGTTGTGCACGCTCTAGAGCGTAGAGAGTGAAACAGTTTAAACCACAACTATTTATCTGCTTTATCTAGAGTATTATCTCGTTATATTGCCAAAGAGTTTTTATATTTGTCAATTTAGGTTTTTTGGAGTTGTGCGATAAGGAACTCACCAGATCGATATAATTATCACAGCAACCGACCAATTGAGCTCGCCCCAAAATAATGAAAAACAAGCCCTCACGACCGTTTATATGGGCAGAGCTAAGACATCAAAAATGCTTTAGAAGCGGCACACTTCAGTTCGCGATAGTGTAGTTCATTTTGCGATAAAAACGAGACATTCCAAAGGTATTTGAGGCGTGACGCGTATGAACGCGCCCATTTTCGTGGTGAGAGCGACATACGGTAGCACTTTTTAACAAATTTTCCCGTTACAGTATGCGGAAAGTGTGTGCCGTTTTTAAATGTAGGTGCAAACGGTCGTGGCCCTGTCAGCCGTTCGGTCAGGCTCATCGTGTAATTTCGCGTAGTTTGTAGTCAAAAGTGAGATCTGTCAAAAGGCGCACGGTGGTACGGTAGTACACTAATTAAGGAAAATGCAACGCTCCAAATTTTGAAAACTTCCTATTACATCGTGGCAGCGTTTTCCGTGTTTTGGTGGTTCGCGTTGCATTACTAAAAATACATAGATACATATTCCATGGTCAAATATTTTTAGCTAGTCGTTTAGCAATTTATGCTAGAACGCTATTTTTGGCAAAGTTCGATCATTTGAATTTCGCGGGGCCGAATTATGCGTGGAACGACTTAATGATTTCTATTCCCCGGAACCGGAGATTTCCTGACCGAACAAAGTGCATTGGCCTGACAGTGCGTGGAAAAATGCTTGTACTATCGTGAACTGAATTCAAACGTAACTTTTGAATTAATTATTTTGATGCGCAGACCAGAGAAAAACAGAAAAGTACGATAGAATTATCGACTTTCCTCGTAAAGTCCTACCACACTCTTCCATTTTTTTTGAATTACCGCCTTTTTTATGCTCTCCTACAACGATGACAATGAAAATCATCTACAGTGACTAATTAGCATAATTGCGCATTATTGGCATTTGTCGGCTTTTTGGGGCGAGCACTTGATCGGTTGCTGTGGCGGTTGCCGTGTAATTAATTGTTCCGAGGGTGCGTGCTACGTTCCGGTCGTGTTTATCATTTTGCACCATTGTGCACGTGTATGCACAATTTACAGAACTAACGTTTTTGGATCGTTGCTGAGTGTTTTAGCTCCTGCTTAGCTTCGTTTTTCTTTTTTTAAAATATTTATAACCGCGAAGTGAAACTTAAAACTTGCGCAACATTGGTACTGAAATTTATCGATATATATTACTAGTTGCCGTTATTTTTTGCCTTAACAACATCAGTGGGAATTTATATCGAACGCTAGCAACTGATAATAATGAATTTCCATAAAATACTAGGCACTTAATATTTGAGTATTTGCAGGAAGGTGCCTCTGGCGAGGAGTTGAAGGAAGAAGCGGAGGAAGGACTGGAGATGGTCCAGACCCGAAGGTCTACTGCAAAAGAAACGCAGGTATATCTCAATGGCCAATATTTTGCTCATTTTGAATATTCCCTCTCAACTGTATCAGACGTTTGATTTCGTGCCGAAAGGTGGTAGCCAGCTCGAAATTTATTTGCGGTTTACAGAATCATTGAACTTCAATTTTGTTGCCATTTTCGAATTCTACGTGAGAACTGGTCTAGAGTCAGTATCGAAAAATTGAAATGGTGGAACCAAATCAGCTGTAGTCGGAAACAATCATTCCGGTCATTCATAGACAACGATTTTGCAGGAGGAGGAGATCCGAGTAGAGGTTAAGGAGGATCCAGCGAATGATTTGAAGATGGAAGAAGAGGTCGATGTGGAGAAGGTCGAGGATAGAACTATAGAGGGAACCGACGAATACTTGGTATGTATACACTAGTAGTGGCCGAACTGGGTGTAAGAGATGCTGAGACGTATTATTGTTATTGATGGGACTTATTTATCTTTTTTTCCCCTAAACTCAGTGGTTTTTCTACAAAAAGAATGCAAATAAAAGAATTTAAGATTTCGCTTCCCTCCATTGTATGCTTTGCAGACTTCACAAAGCGAAGTTGCTTTCAATCATGAGATGGATGTGGTCTCTACTACTGTACAGGTATGATGTTTAGGAGGGAATGATACCTTAAAGTCACCTGCTTGTTTGGTTGACTAGGAGGGTTGTTTTAGGATGTTGAAGATCAGGGAAATGTAAGAGAAGAGAAGAAAGAGTCTAGTGTGGAGAAGAAGGAAACTGCAAAGAAGAAAAAAGAGAAGGTTGGTAACGATTAATTTGTTTCAGTCTCTTATAATGTTCGCATTGATATTATAGGGCAGTTTAGAGAATGAGGGTTTCTTTTTAAGGAATCGGTTGGAGAAGTGAAGAAAGGAAAGAGAGGAACCCGTGAGTCGACGGATTTCATTAGTGCCATATCTGGTAAACATTCTTACTCATTCTTCTCTTATCTCTTTATTCAGCTCCTCGCAGTTCGAAGAAAAAAGTGAAGCCTGAGCCAGGAAAGCCACTGATTGTTGGTTAGTTTTTTCTTTCTTGTGTATGTGGTAATATTACGCATGGACCAACTGGAAGACGTTGCAACCTGTATTAAAGGAGCCAGCCCACGAGAACGGTAGGATTTGAATTCCCGCGCTACCCTGATATATCAATTTAGGCCTTTCCGCCGATCTTTTCCTATCGTTCTTTTTAATAAAATGATCAGAATAATGTAAAAAATCATTTTGTCTATAACTCAGAGCTGTATCTCTCTCTTCTCAGTCGGCTAATAAATATAATCCGATTTTGTGAAAAGCGCGATGCTCTTTGCGCCTTGACTACTCCGCGGAGAGTGAATGAAGTCGCATAAAAGTCGGAATACCCGATCAGGATGATTAGATCTACTGAATGAGGTTAGAAACTCGTGGTACGGCTCCTTTAAACTGTACGCACATTTATGCCTTTGGATAGCTCATTTCCATACATGGAACGGGGCCAGGGGCCCGTTTCTCAAAACTGTACGAAATCGCAAATTGTCAAGCCCCAATTTCCTAGGAAGCATGGAAGTAAATTTTGGAAAAAATTGAGCCTATCGTTCATATTTCGGGTCGGTATGGCTCATACCGTCGTCAGTTAATTATTATATTATCATTCTGCGCGATAACACGACGCCAAATCTCCGCTTCGAGTGCAATTTAATTCATGTGAACGATCGTGTAGAATGAGTAAACAACCATCAAAGTTAATAATCAACTAAGGAAGTATCTGATTTGTCCCCTGCTATGATAACATCTCTGTCAGATGGAATGCCGGTGAATCCATTGAGTGAACCTGCAGTGAAGAATGCTTATGGATACGATCCGGCTAAGGATATCGTTCCTCTTGGACAAGGACAGTTGAAGAGTGCATACAGGAGGAGTAGGAATGTGAGTGGAAGAAGGGGAGGGGGGAATCATAGGGGAAGAAGGGGATGGGGATGAGGATGGATGGGCATAACGAGAGATATTACAGCAATTGGAAACACCACAAATCGATGCGAAACGATACAAATTGGAAGTGAAACACGATCATTTATTGGATGATGTTGTGATGACTGCTGAAGGAGAAGTAAGACATGAAGAGGAAGGAAATGAAGGTATTTGGGAGGGGAGAGGAACATACATTTTTGAATACAGATTTTGGGTTATTCAAAATCATAGCACTAAACTGGGCTAAATCCCTTTTCCATAATATATCCTCTATACCTTAGCCTCAATCGGGGTCTCCACTGAGGAGCCTCCGCCCCGAGTGGTGGCATGACCGTCTGGCGGTAGGAGGCGAAACGGCCATGCCTCTCCTTAAGTAGATATGCTAAACTTCATTTCTATATCTACTCTATACCTTAATCTTTCCCTTCTTTGAACATATTCAAATACATGAGCGTGGTTGTCCAATCGGACGTTAGGATATGTGCCTTCACGCGTGAATCATAGTGCAAAAGCCTTGTTAGGGTAGCTGCTTTTGGTTTCCTTAAATTATGTATGGACGCCTGTAGAAATGTTCGGACAACACTAGCCCATGTATGCAGGGGAAGGTTGGGGGATAATAGAGGGGGGGGGAGGGTGAGTAGGGAAAGGGGACCACTCAGGTGAAACAGCAGCGGCATCTACATGGAACACGAAGGGTGCGACTCTCTCCCCCCTTCCCTCTCCCTCCACCAATCGACGTCCTTCATTACCTTCTCGATCAGCCAGACCTGTTACTCCATCGACTGTCGAACATAATACAAGGTTGTCTATTGGGAGTACGGATAAAAGAGAATGAAGGGGTTCAGTGGACGGATTTCGCATGGGGAATGGGACTGGAATGGAGCTGAAGACAAACGAAGAAGTTTATCCGTGAGGAGACAAAGTGAAGGTATTGCTTGCCCTATCCACTAGAAAGTAATCACGTATTGGCATTAAGCATCAAGTAAGGAGAGTCCCAATACGTCATCAACCACTCCTGTCTACTCGCCCTCCTTCCATCCCTCCCCTTCCCTCCCCTCCCCTTCCCCCTCCAATACTCCTTCATCTCTTCGTCCAACTCGTCTATCTACAGCAGAACAATTCCCGATGGGTGCTCCAAAAGTCCTGGATACTCCTCTCAAATTGTCAACGCCTCCCAATGCTTCTGCCGCAGCCAGGTAATACAATATTTAAGTTCACTACTTTTATTGTTTATTGTTTCAACAATAATATAATAGTATGGTTTTCTGGTTACAGATCAACCTCGAATATTATGAATGGACGCAATGGACGAAGTGCTCTTCCTCTTGATGTTTTCAGCAGTGTCATCGAAAGGGTTGGTTACTGTAGTGAGGGATGGGAGGGAGTACTGTATTTACAGTTATGCAACGAAATATCGGAGTGCAATTCGATAATGTCGGGAAGTAAGAAGAATGGGAGATGAGACCACGGATGGAGTGAATAGCTAGTTGAACTGTCGCTCTGCCATAGTTGTCTCTGTTCCTCACATAGTATTCCGATTAACCCTTCTTTTCACATCGCAAAGATCTCATTAATGTAGCTATTTTCTCTCAAAAGATTATTAATAGTACAGAATATATTTCTGAATTTGAATTATAATCAATTTTTGTATATACTCTGATAATAATTACTGCTTTTTTGCATTTACATAATGTCGATGATAAACGTATGTGGACATGGTCTATAATTCTGGAACAGAAGTTTGAGAAGAATGGGTTTGGTCCTTACGATATTTGTATGATACGGTATCCATATCCCATATCTTAAGAACTTGAGCATCTGTACGAATTGTCAGTGATCATCGGTGATTTGCGTAGTGTTGGGTGATTTGCGTATTATGAGAAAGTCGGAATGATCCGTCCTTATGTTGTAGATAGAAACTTTCAGACCTAACAAGGAGATGCCGCCAACACTCCGTAAATCTATTCGAAACGACCACTGCGACTAAGTAGGGTATGGTTACACAAGTCGAAATCAGTTTTCGAAAACTGCTTCTAATTCCTGGTGTTCGAGAAATAAGCTTCCAAAGTTCCTGTATGGATCCGCACTTACCCCTTGCGTAACTCCTGTACTCGCATACCGCCTTCTCTCAGCGTGCTCGGGTGGTCGAGTGGATAGAGAGCGCGACCAGTAGTTTTTTGTCCGGAGTTAAACTCCCCTTTTGGACATCTTATTTTTTTGCAAATTTGGCGAATGCTGAATATTTTGAAAACAGTCTATTTAAATGTTAGAACTGCAACTACTCCATCTTACAGCTTTCTATCACAGGGCTGTACTATCAAAGTAAAAGGATACAAACCTTGGACACGGTAATAACGTCCTTAATTATTTCTGCTATTCTAGCTGATGTTTATCCGACTTAAAACCTAACACAATATTTAAAATCAGTCGGTATCCATTTGGCAAAATTGCATAAATAAGATGTCCAGAAGGGGAGTTGAACTCGACAAAAAATTACTAGTCGCGCCCTCTATCCCCTCGACCATCCGAGCACGTTAAGAGAAGGCGGTATGCGAGTACATGAGTTACGCAAGGGGTAAGCGCCACTGCAAAAGCAAGACCGCTTCCTCCTAAAGAGTGTTCTGACGCGTTGCGGATGAACGTGACGCCTCAGTTCGACGGGTCAGACTAGGGTTACTATTATTGGAGGAAAATGAACGTTGGGAAATCTTTGCAGCGCACTTCGCTAAATACAGTAAAACTCTCTTGGAAAAATGTCAGCTTAGGCTAATCTCCGGCTCCGGCTGAAGTTTTACGGTGGTTAGCGGAAAGAACTGAGCAGCTCTCTCAACGTTCTTTTTCCTTTAATAATATGTCAGTAATTTTCGTCGAAACCGAAAACTAGTCTTGAATTTTGTTGAATAAGGTCTACAATACGCATTTGAGTACTGGAAATCATTATTAAAGCGGAAAATCATTTAAAACATCATGTTTGCATTTCACCTTTGACGCGGAACTACGCAAATTTGATTGATTCTTTCACATAATGCCTAGCACTTGTTCTAAACACTCAGATCAGAAGAGAAATTAGTGAAAATAGACATTAAAATGGTCAAATCCTTCAAAACTTGACTAGCGAAAATACAGCTTCAACGCGTTTCAGAAAGTGCCCTGGTTTAGAGCGGAGAGTTCATATTGTGAAAAACGGTAACTGACAGTCGATAGAGGATGAAAAACTGTCCCTAAATTAGGCATAACACATGAAAAGGAATATGAACTAGCGGAGTGCTTTAGCTAGAAAGAAGTGTTAGATTAATAAATGTTAAAAAAAAACGCTAATGTTAGATTTTCGCCAAATTTAGCTACTACAAACTACAAAATTTTGACAATTGTAATAATGCAATGTAATTCCTACCACGATTGTTGCGTTACGGTAAGATGAAAAAGCTATTTGTCCTACCTCTACAGCCTCTACAAAGGGCTGTTCTCTCCGTGAGCGCGGATCCATACAGGAACTTTGGAAGCTTATTTCTCGAACACCAGGGATTAGTAGTTTTTGAAAACTGATTTCGACTTGTGTAACCATACCTTACTTAGTCGCAGTGGTCGTTTCGAATAGATTTACGGAGTGTTGGCGGTGAACATTCCAATCACTGATTTAAATTAAATTTAAATGAAAACTTAAATTTAAATGCGCGCATTCTTTGCATAACAATTTTTTTCTCGGAGGCACGCACTGTCAGCCGTTCACTCAAGCTCGTGGTGTGATCTCGCATAGTTTTTAGTCAAAAGTGAGATTTGTGAAAAGGTGCACGACAATACACCAATTAAGAAAATTACAACGCTCAAAATTTTGAAAGCTTCTTATTGCTTCGTGACAGCGTTTTCCTTGACATTACTAAAAATCCAATGCATTGTATTCCGAGGAACGATCTTTTGTTAGACGAAGAATACGCGAAATTGGCCTTAGCAATTTGAATCTTGTTTTAGATGTGCACGTTAATACGGTAGTGGTAAATGGATTTCTTCGTTTTTTCCAGCGCATGAAAATTGATTTAATCAGGGGATTTTTAAAGTGTTTAGCTACGAATGGCAGTCCGTGCTGAGGTCAATACGATATACGCGAACCATTAAAAACCGGAAAAAATGAAGCAAGGCTAATTTTTTTTCGAAATTTGCTTACTGTCGTATCTATGCGCTTCTCTTGAGAAGTCTCACATTTGATTGCAAACTACAAGAAATGACAATAATGGCTTGCATGAACCGCTGAAATTGCGTACCTTTAATAGAAGATGTTAGTGTTTAGAATGAGAAGTGCCGCAGTGGTTGTTGTGGGAGATGTGGGAAGGAGTCCGAGGATGGTCAACCATGCACTCTCCATTGCCAATTCCCTGCACTATCAGGTAATCTCCTCTCCCTATCCTTCCCTCATTATCTCTCCTTCCCTTTTAGGTGTACCTCATAGGACAAGTCGAATCAACTATTAATGACACAGTAACAGCGCATCCTAATATCAAGTGAGTTTTAAATTTCTCACTATTCATCTCTCCTTAAGAATAGTCAATATCCCATCCCCTCCATCTCTTCAACTTCCTGAACTCTTCTATCTTCTCTTTCGCTTTACGTGGACTGCCTGTATTCTCTTATTCACACTTCTTTTTCGTATTGGATTACGGTAAGTGAGTGTATTCCGTACAACCGTTCGCGTTTATTCAATAATGAAATAAAATATAAATTCCTTGAGCGTTAGTAACAACACGACCGTTTTGCACCTACATTTAAAAACGGCACACACTTTCAGCATACTGTAACTGGAAAATTTAAAAAAAAGTGCTACCGTATCGTCATAATTGCAAACTACAAGAAATCACTGTCACCACGAAAATGGGCGCGTTCGTACGCGTCACGCCTCAAATAACTTTGGAATGTATCGTTTCTATCGCAAACTGAACTACACTATCGCGAACTGAAGTGTGCCGCTTCTAACGCGCAATGTTAAGAACACAGCATCCAGTAAAGAGAAAGGTAGAGCCGGAAGAGGAAAAAAATTGCGGGAAAAAGATTTTAACATAGCAGGGTAGCAACGCGGCACGCGTATGAGGTACAGGTTAGCTTCTTCGCGTAGAGAGTACGGCCTGGAGCCATTCCAAATCGTAGTGGCGTAATTTTTGGACTACCGTGATCGCGTTTCGAAGTTAATTTATTCCTTATTTTTTGCTATTTCTTTCTCTTTTCTTCTGTTTTTTTCGTTTACCTGGGGTTCTAAACATGGGCATATGCTAGATTGGTCTGCTTTGAGCGAAATTTTTTTATGATTTGGATACTGTATTTTAGCCGGAGCCGGAAGCGAAAAGTGGGCGGAGTTTTCCCTTTGACATTTCGTGTTCTAAAGCATTTTTGATGTCTTAGCTCTGCCCATATAAACGGTCGTGAACAATGCTAATATGCGATAGGTATTTGTATATATTTTTTCACCAGGCAAACCAAAGTGAAGCATAATTATGAATAGAAGTGGGTATGTTTAAATCTCTTTTTCTCAGTTTGGACTTTGTTCTTCTTCAAAATCCCCCCGCTCTTCCTGCCATTGTTATTGCTTGGATGGTAAGGAAATTTTCACGTTGATAGGGGATTAGAGAAATGTTTGTGAAGTATGAATGAAGCATATGCAGAGCAGTCGTATAAGAGGGGCACGGATGATCGTGGACTGGCACAATTACACTTGGACTATGCTAGTGGATCGGTGGGGAGTGGAGGTGGGCGATAATACACTGTCATCGAACTACTATTTCAATGAAGTAACCATCATAGGCTTTGTAGATTACCGAACTGGAATGGCCAAGCCAGAAACTATTAATTGTGAAGTATGATTGATTTGAAACTAATAGTGAAATGCGACCATGTTGTGGTAGTTAGAAGAGTGATTAAAGACTGCATCGAGTATCGAATCGTTGCCTCCTTCCCTATTGAAGAAGGATAAACGGGGACCAAGGAAAGGCAAGGGTCGAGGGAAGGATAAGTACTGTACTCTTGTGTCCTGTGCATCCACACCTAACCCTCTCAGATTCGTCGAATGGTCTTGTTATCTGGAAGGATTATTCGGCCGATTTGCCGATTGCAATCTCTGTGTGTCCTCTTGCATGAAGGCAGATCTTCTGTCTCGTTGGTCCATTCAATCTTCCGTTCTTTACGACAGACCCCCCTCCTGGAAGTTCCCGTATGTTTACTATGGTAGCTTGTGTAATGGGATAATTTAGGGATGTGGATCTGGATAGGATACACGAAGTGTTGTGGAGATTATCGAGAGATGAAGATGAATTGAGAGGAGAAGAGCCGAGTGGAGAAGGGTGGGATGAATGTGAGTGGAGGGAAGGAGTGGACGATGGATACCATATTATCAGATACGTGCAAGACCATCCGTCAGTCGGGTACAGTCTCAATGCGCAATCCCCGTCCCCTCATTCTTGTACGTTCTTTCATTTCATCTCATTATCAGTCTTTTCTACCTTTTATTTAGTCTTCTGTATCCATCCGTCAGTTTTCTTCAGATTTCATCTACAAGTTGGACTCCGGATGAGGATTTCTCAATCCTTTTAGATGCCCTCATTCACTACGATCAAGTTGCGAGGATAAGTCGAAATAGGTATCTTCATTATCGACTTTGCCCTTTAATGTGCATGAATACGGTGGTGTCTTGAGCACTGCTTCATCATCCATTCCTCATGTCGTTGTTATCATAACGGGAAAAGGACCGGAGAAGGAGTACTACATCAATAAGATCAATAGGGTAATTTATTGCAATTAATATTAGGTTGTCCAGGAAATAATCCAAGTATTTTTCCGGAATTTTTTCACTCGGCCGTTTCAACAGATCACAATCTTATACATGTACTACCTTCACCTACGGTCCTTGAACTTTATTATTACCCCAGACTTGGACTGGTGCCTACTTTTACAATTTGGTGGTAAGAACAAACTCACCAAATCTATCTACACCCTTTGGGTCGCGCTATTTTCACTGAATGTTGATGAACATTTCCTGTTGTATCCTCAACTTATAGAGCAAGAACGTCCCTATGTATGGGTGACAGGGTTTGGTCAAACTTGATCGCGCAGAGAAAATAATAAGGAAAACATAAAAGGGTTGCCAAAACAAGTAGCGGGCTCCGTTCTTTCCACTTCTCAAAAGTGTGGTGCATCGTGAGGCGAACTTACCTGTAGGGGATTGAAGAGTACTTTTTGAAGTATGCATCTATATCTTTATTATTTAATTTAATTGAGATTTAGCATAGTAAAAGCGTAGCCTTCAAACACAACAGGTACCGCGGTCTTAGGTAAGCTCGAGGGCAGGGAACCCTTTTCGGACAATGTTTATTTAACATGTTTAGGATGATATCTGAACTAAGTATTAGCAATATGTCATAGGCAGTAGTAATTCAGATATTTTTGCGGTACCATCGCTTGCTTATCTTTCACGGGATTTGAGAAACTTTTGTTTTAGAAAACATCACCACCGAGAGCAATTCATTACCGAAGTACCCTAGGTTCAGCCAATTTAGACTAGTCACGATAATGTGAAATACGGAAGGGCCTAAGCATCCTAAGACACTAATACTTATTTTTCCCTGAGCTAAGAAACAAGAGAAAGGTGCAAAGATTCCAGTATCACTCTACTTTTCGCAGGGAGTTAGCTCACCCGAAGTATTTTCAAACCAAATAAAAACATGAATTTGTACTCAATCTAAAGTATACTAACATTTTTAGAAACCTTGCTATACATGTTTTTGGTAAGTGGTGTTTGGTCTCAATCACACCACCCCTTACAGTAGAATGCCACGCGAAAACTACCCTTGAAAAAATCAGGTGTCCTTGGTTTAGAGTAACATACCAGGAAGATATCACACTGTGAGCTTCTAACAACTATGTCGTTGAGTAACACATGGACACATGTATCTACCACTGCCATCTTTTGGCTAATAGATAATGCCTTGAAGGCATACATTGGCGCGATTGTCCGATCGGACGTTAGGATGGGAGACTGCATCCCAGAATCGTAAAGTAAACGGCTTGTTAGGATTGCTGCTTTTGATTGTCTCTAATTACATAGGTTGCCTGCATAAAGTTGAGGACAACTGTAGCCCATGTATGCTTGAAGGAAAGAAAAAAATGCTAAAAAGAAAAATTTCTTGGATTACTTTCTGGACAATCTAATAAGTTCTGCATGATAGTTCTTTTGATGTTTATCAAGCCATGAAATGTCACTTTAGCAGGGCAGCCTGAACGTAATAGCTGAAAGAACTGCACTTAATAGGCCGTGAGATGAGTATTCAGCTGAGACTGCCCTCAGTGTCGTTCGTGACTCCTTGGTTAGAGTCAGCCGATTACCCAGTTGTTGTCTCCTCCGCGGATATCGGAGTGTGTCTACACACCTCCACTAGTGGTAATTCCCCTTTGTCAATTTGTGTCCGTCAAAGACGATAACAGTCTATCTTACATGGAATTAAACATTGATCGGGTAAAGGCACTATTTTTGTTGGTTTATTATTCCCTCTCAGGTCTCGATCTCCCAATGAAGATTGTCGACATGTTCGCATGCGGGATTCCTGTCTTAGCCAAAAGATTCGCCGCTATTGGAGAATTGGTAGAAGAAGGGAAGTAAGTTTGGAGGGAAAGATATCGGGGAGTACGGTAATAGAGACAGGGGAGTACGGTAATGGGGAAGAGTAGTGATTGATGTGCAGGAATGGATTGTTATTCGATACTCCGACTGAGTTGGGTGATGAATTGCTTCGATTGTCAACAGGACACCCTGCACACAATGAGGTGAGTACACTATAGTGGAGAAAAAACGAAGATATAATCGGTCCAGGGATCCCCCGATGCCAGGCCCTCTAGATAAAACAGTGTTTATGCGCGGAACGATATATTCTTCCCGGGAATTTCGCGAAACTGTAGAAGCTGTTATAGCGGTCTCTTGTTTAATTTCGTGTCATTTCTTATTTTCTTTTTTTAATTTGAGTATTTCGTCATAATATCACACTCATGAACGAAATAGACCACATTTGATATTTTACCAGACCGTATTTTCGAATTATACGTTCCGCTTTTCTCTACTATAGATGACCCTCTTAATCACCGTCTTTCTCCCTTCAGACTTTGTCTTCCCTGCGAAAAGGAGTCGAATTGTCTCGATCTTCATTCTCTTCATGGGAGTCGATATGGGAGCAGTGCGCACGTCGTTCATTTATCGATCAAAGTGATCAAGTTTTCCAGAACATTATTGCTTCCAACTAATTGTACAAGACATAGTTGTTAAATTGTTTTTTTTGCTAATATACGTGTGCTAGTCAAACATGGTTAAACTTTTTTTTGGATATCTGCTTCGTCAAAAATAAAATTAATTCACGCTTTAATGAAGGGTTGGTTACAGTATCCGAGTTGTTGTGAACTTGTGATATTTATTACATAAGTTATTGCTGGTAAAATATTCTTTTCAATGATGCTTATTTTTCTGTGAATGGTATATTTCCATATCAATCTATCTCTGCCCGCGCAAGACATTTTAAGGGATGAATTAGTCTCCGACTGATTTGACCGCACTAGGCCACTTTCCAACTTTGCGCATTTGTCTGGACCATATTGATTTTATGCCAAATTAGGGTTTTTTATATAAGACGGTCCCAATGAACGCTAAATTCTAGGAACCCACACTGATTATAATTTCTGGCGTATTCGTTTCTGGTAAAAAATGGAGATGATTAACTTAGTTGAGATAGAAGAATATGAATAGTTGCTAAGATAATCGATAGATAGTTCTTCGCGAGTTCGATCGAAAGCAAATTTCAGAATAAAAAAGATTAGGAGAGGTTTTATGCGCATTTTCACAACAGCCCGAGAAAAGCCGTTTCCATTATCCATGGTCTGTTGATCCTCAATTGGCACCAACAAAGTTGTGCACCTTCCTTTAAAATCGGCACACACTTTCAGCATACTGTAACGGGAAATGTAAAAAATCGGCCACCGTATGATTAATTCTCACGACGAAAATGGGCACGTAAGTGCGTGTCGCGTCTAAAAGATGTCTTTGGAAGGAAGAAAGGAGATGGCCACGTTCTTTATAGGCGTTCTGAAATGAACAACGGCGAAGAAGATTCTGGACGAATTCGTATGGTCATTTCCAGAGGTTCGCATTTCTGCTGCTGTCTTGCCCATTTTTGTGCTAATTCTAATACGAACATTTATTTAGGCTTGCTCAATGCACTGAAAATGCACCAGAAAGGCCTCAAAATTGAGATTTTGGTTGAAACATGTTACGCCATTACCACTAGTTTAGAAATGTTTCAATTCAATTGAGTCTGGAAATTTTCACGATTAGCGTAAATTTTTAACGGTATACGAAGTCGCGTTACAGTATCCTTTCAGGGTGTGCAGTTTTTAGATGTAGATCGATAACTTGTGTGTCTAACAAGGGAAGTGGCTTTAGGCACCGTGGAGTTATGGTACGAGAAGTAGATCATTCGAAAGGTCTCGGTTAGAGTTGGCCAGTTAGATCATGAGCGATCTAGATCCTCCCGCTCATTTCTTCAAGAGTGATCATGAATGAAGGATCTAGGATCTGATTGTAGATCTTAGATCCTAGAGTGTAGGAGCGGGATCTGGAGGATCTAGGTCATTTCATTCTTCCCTCTCCCTCGGTGATGGTCGCTTGCGATGAATGTTTCTCTCCTTCTGCCTTCTGGGACTATTTTAACCTCGATAAAGGAGAAGATAAGGCCAAGTTTTTAACTTTTCTTGTGTGCATTTGTAAGCGCACAAAAAATTCGTTCCGAGATACTGTATCGCAGTAAAATTGATTTTTCTTGTTTTTTTTCTTTTTAGTATACTATGTGTCCCAATACTAATAAAGATAGAAATTCTGAATCACTACTAATTTCTAAAAAAATTTCTGTCAAAATTGACTCATCGAACAAGTGCTACAGTATCTTTGCTATAGTATCCCCACATTTTTTTAGATATTGCAGCTTTTTTAAACCCATAAAAACATGATAAATGTTCGATGATCTGCCCTCCAAAAACAGATCCTAGGATCTGGGGAGGAATGACGAATCATTCTTCACCAGATCATTGATCTGAGGCGGGAAATGATTCGCGAATGATCTGACTGGCCAACTCTAGTCTCGGTCAGGAGGGTCCGAATATCTTTTCCAAATCTGCTGAACGCTCAATCGCTAAAATTGCAAAAAAAGCAGATCGGAATCTACTCGCCGAAAGCTTTCGAATAGCATAAAATTTAAAAAAAAGTAACATAACCGAACTCCAATGTGCCTGAAGCGACCTGCCTTGCAAGAAAGTTAATTTTCTCAGAAGGGGTCGTAAATAGGTCATCTGAAATGTGAAACTTTTGCTCAGAAAGTAAGATAGGAAGATTATGGTATATTCATTCGATTCATTTTTATTGCAGTAGGAGATAACCACATGGTGAGCGAATCGACTTCACGACGAAATACTGAAGAAAGCGATGATGAGGAGGAAGTTGTTGAGGTGAAAGGGGGGGGGGTACGGTAGAGATGGGGAACTAGAGGATGAAACATTTAAACCTTACAGTAACGGGTATTGTGGGAGTGTACTAAAAAGATGGCCATTATCAGTAGTTCACTACCACAGCGCAGAGAGGACTGCTGCTTAGACATTACCCTTTCACAAGAATCATACCATAATTCATTGCCTGCTCACCCGAATGGATGCCTAACCAGTGGTTTACTAAGGAGAGCACGTAATGTACTAACTAGTGTACCGGCTAATACAACATTAATGATCTCTTTAGTGCGCGACTGCAATGTGTTCGTAGAGAAATAGCAGAGAATGACGGACATTGAGGTGGCTCCCCGTCCGCATGCAATTCCCACTTCTCGATTGGCTGGTCTTCCTCCGAGCGTTGCACTTAGTGAAATCCGATCTCAGGTATGTACGCTTTTATTGATTGCCAACTTTGAAGACCACGTACCAAGATAGAGTCTAGAGATACTTACAAATGAACTTCGCCAACCAATGTCGTTCAAATATGATTTATAAAAGACACTTGATGACGGTAATCTTTACGCACACTGTAATTCTCAGTTAGTTTTCCCGCTTAATGACTAGGGAAGACAGCCCTACGAATAAATCGTTCCGTTTTCGTTACGGAAGGTAGGTCTGAAGCTACCGTATTTAAGAGGCGCCGAAGTGATCACCGTTTGGAAGCTAATTTCGCCGTAATATTGCTTTAATTTTCAATTTCTGTTGCTGGGGTTGTGTGCTAAAAGCTTCAAGCTATATAAAAATGAAGATGTTGATTTTCACCAAAAGCTGAACGAGAAGCAAGTGCTGAAAGGTGAAAAACGACACATCGAAAATTGAGCAATTTTGTGTACTCTGATTAATTTTACTACAGTTATATTTAGACAATTAAATAAGCATTCAATTGCAGCCGATGATGAGTGGAATTGGCCGAAAGAACATGCAGACTCTTCCACCAACTCCATCTCAGAGGAGAGAGATAATGAATAGAGTGAAGCCGAGGGAAGAGAAGAAAGAGGATACGAAGGAAGAGAAGACTTCGCAGAGACTGGGGGCTAAGGAGACTGATAAGGAGGTAAGCACTCACTACTCTTGAACAGTTCACGAATGACAAAGCAATGAAGAAATGCTCGCCCTAAAATTCGCATGTTCCGTAACTCAAAGCGTTTGTTTACAAAGTGATGAATGATGGATTAAATGTATAGTGATCCCCTTACAGTACCTCATCCGATCCCTTCCCTCCGTTTCCCTTCCCTCCGGCAATGCTGTCGGTTTTGATACCCGTAAAAGGGAATACGTCATCATCGCATCTCAATTGCCTGTTGTTCCACGTAAAGTTTACGTTGAACGTACGTTTTTCTTTATATTCTTATTATTCTAATTAAGACTTTTCCTGTTTATGTGATAGAATATTTCTGTATCTACCTAGTTTAGTATTTCAACCTTTGACACATAGATCAAATAGTACGTCGGAAACGACGCAACCAAGGCACTTTTTGTAGCGAAAATTTAGAAAATCAAGGCATTTTGCGCAAATTTAGCGCGCGCAATACCCTTTTTGTATCAAATTATTCTCAATTTCCAGATCATCAGTATGAATCAAGGCACTTTGTTCGTTTCACCGTACAAAATCAAGGCACTTTGAAATTCAACGACGTCACTATTTGATCTATGCTTTGACAGGTACGATAATGCTGGATCCGGGATGCTGTATTGGAGGAAGGAAGAAGGAGGTTGTAACGAGAGAGAATAGACAGACATGGAAGGGAACGAGGGAAGATGAAGAGGAAGAAGTGGAAGTGTTGGGGGTAGAGAAGAAGAAGGGGAATGAGAGGAGCCAGGCCTTCACTTCCACTGGTCCCCCTTCCAAGACTACGGCCGCTGATAAACAGAAGTCTGTCGCTGAAAGAATATCCAAAGTCAAGATGCAATATAGACAGAAGATGGACGGTATGAAAAAGTATGTTTTTTTTTCTCTTGTCAGTTTTACATTGACAGCAATAGCTTACTGTAAGGTATTAAGCTCGCCGATCGCCTCCTCTCTCGCCCCTTCTAAACCTTCGGTCAGAATGGGAGCACAAGGAAATGTTGCATGGGGAGCACTGCTTGACTCGGTAAGGAATAGACGGGTTGATGGAGAAATAGAGAGATAGAGAAGGAGTACTCTTGAAGGACCGTGTGGGAATGTCGAGGGACGTTGAAGAGGACGTGAGTTCCGTAGCAAGAGGGGTGGAAGTGAGGGAGACGAACCCCTCCACTGACCCTGTATTTGCATGTCCCGCACTCTTGGCGCAGTTCAAGTAGTACACGAGGATAATACCGTATTCCTTTGTTTAACCTAATGAGCTATCTCACCAATGAGCTGGTTTTTAAACATGCGGGAGTGTCTACCTTACCCATTCATTCGTTTCACTTTTTTCCTGTTCATCAGCTCTTGATATCACTTTTAGTTTTTGTATTTTTCTCCCGTTTTTTTTTGCCATAAAGTCGGAGCGTAATTAGTGTGTGACTAGTAAATCGGTAGCCAGACCTGCATTCGCTCCTTCTATTCATCCCTCCCCCCCTCTCCTCCTTTACAGCTCCGCCCTTATGTCTCTCAGAAGTAGAATGAGATGCGGGTGAAGACTCGTCCCCTACTTTCCTCTTCTTCTCATCTACCAACTATCCATCTCATTGACTACATTCTAGTCATCTCTTCCTCTTTCCTCATCTACATCAATTCGTTGAACGGTGACTTTGTCTACGATGACCAGTGAGTTGTAACTCTTTCCTTATCTTACCCACTCATCTTCTCTTTTACCCCTTTCCTTTCCCACCCATTAACCTCCCAATTAATAAGATGGAATGGCGACAAGATAGAATAGTCCTATATTTATCCTATATTTATCCTATTACATCCCTCTCCATTCTTCACATAAGCTATATCGCTTAGTCCATCTTCTAACTCTCGTGAGGAAATGAGAAGCGAAGAGGGAGGAAGTGACTGAGGAGAAGGGGTGTAGTGTGAGGGAGAATGGGTAGGGTAAAGAGGAGGGAATGAGTAGGATATGGTGGGGGAGGGGGTAAGAGGGACTGAATAGACTGACAGAGGAGAGCTGATCTCGTCTCTCTTTGATATTCTCAGCTGGCTGAAGAGGAGATTGATTGAGTGGACACAACTACTGAATATTATGAGTCCCCTGAGAGAATAGAGAAGGGAAGGGAGAGAGATCGGGGGGGGGCGTGTCTTCTACACTCTTCCACTACCTTCCCAGTTAACCTTGTTATTGGCATGCACTCTAGAGAGAAGATCTAGTAAGATAAGTGAATCTTGAGAGGAAAGGATACTGGCATATAGGGTTACATTTTCTTGTGATACAATGTTTTTATTCTTTTTTGGTAGGCCAGTTATATTGCATACTAAGCGTCTTAGCATAACAAAAACGATTGAAGCGAAGGTTAATCATTTGTGACCGCATACAGACAAACAGTGACATGTAACATGATCTCTTCAATGACAGAATGGGATAAACAATTGGGGACAGATTCATACATGGGCAGTCTTCCCCGCAATATTTTGAGAAACGGGCCTACCAGTGTACGAAATCAAGCCTATCAATTGACATTTTGTAGGAAATATAAGCCTACCAAAGTAAAATTCCAAAGAAATATGGGCCTACCACCCATACTTCCGGTCCGTGCCCACGTATGGACAGATTAAACCAAGAATGACTAGCATTCTGTTTTATCCAGTGTTCTTACCTTATCTTCAGCGTCGCTATCGTCTCTAACCCAGTGGTATCTTCGCTCTTCACCTCGTCATTCGACGCGTCCTTCAATTCTCTCGTTTCACTCGATTTCTGGGCTCAACCTTTGTCCCACGAAGGATCGCACAAGTCATGGAGACCCCTGAGTACTCTCTCCTTCGCAGTCAACCACTTCATCCACGGAATGACTCCATTCGGGTGCTATTTATCCATTTTTTTTCTCAAGATAACTCATCTCTTCAGGTTTCATGTTGTCAATGTTTTGATCCACATGATGTGTACAGGATTATTTCTGCGTCTGTCCAACATTGTCATCAAACATAGAGGTAAGATGATTAGTAAGTAATTATTCAAAGCGAATTTCAGTGCCAAGTCTCATATCGTCTCTTCTTTTCTCAGTCCACGCAGTTCACAGTGAATCTGTATCGAGTATTGTCGGAAGAGCGGACCTTCTCTCGTCTCTCTTTGTGTTCATCGCAATCAACAATGAACTAAGAACGAAGTCACCTCGGGATCTCTTCACTTCTTCCCACGTGTACGCTGTACTGGCTCTTCTTAGTAAGGAGACTGGTATCGTTCTTCTCCCGCTACTCGCTGTTCATCGCTTCTTAATCTCTCACAAGGTAATATCTCCATTATCCTCCTTGCCCATTCCTTGTTCCTCTAATCGACCTTCTTCATGCACGAATGCACCGTTTTCGTTGCGAGAAAAGAGAGGGTGTCAGGAAGGAAGAGGAAGAGAGTGAGAGAGAGAGGGCGGTGGTAATAGAAAGGGATGGTGAAGGGAAAGAGGAGACCTTAGCGGGACCTTGGGAGGTGCGAATGATGTGAGAGGGGAGTGACAGCAAGGAATGACCAGGGATAGATGGGAATGAAGGGTGGTAACACCCTATACTCACCAGTACCAATACTGCGGTAAACTTAAAACTAATGATACTTGTGGGATTGATGGTGCCTCTTGGATCATTAGAGGGAATATGTGGGCATATTGGCAGATTAAAGGGGAGGAAGGATGGACTAATGGATGTGGTGAGGGAGGATGGTCTATACATTTGGCTAATTATACACTCAATACCAATAAGATGCAGAGAAGAGACAGGATATTATGAGAAGGGATAAGCGAGTTACACTCTCTGCATCCCATCTATATTTAAGTATTGGGCCATGTCCATCCTCCTCCCTTGACTCAATTCCTTTGTCTTTACAGAAGAAGGAAATTTGTGTTCAAGTGACTGGAAGGGGAGGACTGCAAAGGACTGCTGTTCTATTGAAGAATGGGTAGACCCTGGGAGAAAAAAAGGAATAGGACAATGGGTCTCGAAAGATGAGAGAGGAATGAGAATGTGTCGAAAGGGCAGAGGAAGGGTCAAGGAGGAATGGCCCCAAGAAAGGATCAAAGAAGGGAAACGAATGATTACCTTTTCATTCATTGCACCAATTAACCGTCTCGACAGTCTACTTTCAGTTGTCGTCATCCCTTCCTTTTTTGCTCTCCTCATCTGTTGTGCTGTCGCTTCGTCTCTCCCTTCATTCCTTCTCTTCTCCGTTCTTCTCTCCATCAGACAATCCGATCGCTGTTCATCCTTCTTTTCTCATCCGAACTCTTTCCTTCTTTGTTCTTCCAATTCGTCATCTCCGACTTCTCGTTTGGCCGTCACAAGTAAGCTGTCTTGCTCTGAAGTATCTATCAGTGGACGATTCAGCTATGCTTCGATTGGTCAATGGATTCAATCCCTGTGGTATCTTCTCCTCTGGATCCAGCTTTCCTCTCTTCATTTGTAATATACTCGCTCCTCACTGCCCTCATTGTAAGGTGCATCAGACACATAAGTAAATCCGCGGCTCCGATACATATTTCAGAATGCAAAGTAAGTGTGCATAACTTGCATGAATGATAGTGCATCTCAGAATTCAGCTCTTCTCTTTTGCCTATCAATCCTTATTCTACCCCATCTTCCTTCTTCCAAT
Organism: Micoletzkya japonica; assembly: GCA_900490955.1. Taxonomy (NCBI): domain Eukaryota; kingdom Metazoa; phylum Nematoda; class Chromadorea; order Rhabditida; family Diplogasteridae; genus Micoletzkya; species Micoletzkya japonica. The sequence goes on along the minus strand of LS936711.1, from coordinate 226,044 downwards.
ATATTTCTGTACACTGGATTTGTTATTGCGGAGAGGATACTTTACCTTCCTTCTGCTGGATATTGTCTTCTTGTTGGCATCCTTATTCAGACTCTTCTGAGAACCTTTCCCACGTACTCTCTTATTGTCTTAATCATCTCCATCTCTTCTTTCAGATACAAGTCGGTAGTAATTGCATTCTCATTATCCCTTATTCTCTTGATGTCCACTCGCCTCTTCAGTAGAAATAATGACTGGAGAAACGACATTTCTCTATATGAAAGTGCTGTGGAATTGAACCCAGCAAAAGGTACGCTAACCAGTAAAAAGCGTGTATAGAAACCCTATATTTCAGCATATGCGAACCTTGGTCAAGCTCTAGCTACGAAAGGATTGAAGAAAGAGGCAGAAGAAGCATACACAAAGGCGCTACAGAAAAAAGGATGCATGGCTGATGTTCATTACAACATGTAGGCATTGATTAGAGTTCGAGAAGAAGTACTGTCTACAGGGGAGTTCTACGAGGGGAACAAGGCGACCATTCAAAGGCTCTTGCTCATTACTACAATGCTATACGATGCAGACCTTATTTTGCACTTGGTATTCATTAATGTAGTCTAGCAACGTAAAATAATTGTTCAGCTCACCTCAATTTGGGCTTGTCCCTTAAACAGCTCAATCGACGAAATGAATCCTTATCCATCTTCCATCGGTGCTCAACTCTGGATAGTTCCAAGACAAAGCGAGTTGCACTTCAAATATCGTAAGTCTAAACAATAATAACTGGAAAAACTCAACTTACAATTATTGTTGAAGGGCTCAGATGAGTTGTGCATTCAATCGAGGAGCTATGCTTATGGCTGATGGAGATAACCAAGAGGCGATAAGTGCTCTTCTCATGGTTCGTTAACTTTAGAACTACTGTCATTCTCTGCGAGAAGGCGAGAAAATCAAAACCTTAAGGCGGTGTCGTTTTCGTCGGTTTCACATTCAGTTGACAAAACAGTATCATCTATCTACGTTATGTTAGCCCATTCATATGCAGCTATTGGGATGGATGAAAAGGTAAAAAAATTAATCAGAATAATCATACCTACTTAACCAAAGTAAGTACAAATAGAAGTTGACTTAGAATAACTGTGGAATTATAAAAGCATATAAGATATGTTTATTATGTACCAGAAAAGCACAATGCTGCCAAAGGTTTTCTGCTTTTTATGTAAGGCGGACTAAGATGTTCCACAACGTCTTGCTGCGTAGAATAGATTCGTATGCAAATTAAGAGAGTGGAGGCGAGAGAGCATGGAAATAGGAGAGACGCAGAGACATTCGCAATTTCGGAACGCGGACTGGTAAAACGTCGTGTGCTCGGGCAACGCTTGTCCAGCTACACCTAGTTTCGCATTTATTTACAGGCGGAAAGATGGCTGGAAAAAGCAGAATATGCAAGCGAAGAGCGTACACGAACTCTTTTCACGCTATCGTTCATTCGACTAAGACAGGTTATTTATTTAAACAATTGATATATACTTTGTATTTTAACTCGTTAACTCATGATACAGAACCGAACGAACGAGGCATGGTCCATAATAAAGAAATTATCGAATACATCTCTACAATCATCCACACTTCACTTCAATCTAGGACTAGCTCTAGAAATGTCCGGGAACATCGATGCTGCCAGGTGCTCGTAGCTTTTAAAAGTATACACCAGCAATCATCTGCAGGATACAGTTTCAATTAGCGATAAAATTGTACCCGGAAGGAGAGGAATCTTACATAGCACTCGCAAATCTTGAACGAAAAGAAGGAAGGAACATGGACGCCGAAGAGGTATTAGTTTTTCTTCCCATTTTAACAGTATTCAGAAATATTCAAGGTTCTCCGAGACTATGTAGCATCTTCTCCTTCGTCGACTTCTCATTCTGCTTTTGCTGCGCAACTTCACGCAAATCATAAATACGACGAAGCGAAATATCATTATGATCGAAGTTTGCTACTTAATCCAAATGATTCAATAACTAGAGAAAATAGGGAAAGACTTAGAAGAAGCATGAATAAAACTAGCATAAATGCCATTGAAGGCAAATGACTAAATTTTTTATTACTATGTAGAGAGTAGTATAAATCACCAAATGATTGGGATCTGAAAGAAATTTAAGCATATGTCAAGTTATATCCATTCCCTGCACTTATCTTACATACGCTCTCGCAGCTCAATTGTTAGCGTTAATACGTATACGTTGTATATATATATCATCTACTTAAAGGGACATGGAAGCGACAAACTTTTTGAAACCCAATATGGCAATACTTGTAAAATATGTTTCTTAGACGATAATAAAGATAATAGCGTTTGAAAAATATTCTAAAAAAATTTTTGGAGCGAGAAATATTTATTTGTTCCGAGAAAACCTCAATGCCATTTGCCTCGTTACTATGCGCTAAACGCAGTAAGACTGCGCCTTGGCTGGGAAACGATTTTTAGGATATCTCGCGAAGTAGACATTTTTGTGCAATCTGATTTTGGTTTTTTATTATTTAGGCGATAAACTTTCATATGAAAGCCAATCTTTTTTGGCTTCCATGTCCCTTTAATACGAGTAAGCCAATAACGAGTATTATCAAATACTCAGGTCAATGTCTACGCTTTTTCATAGCTAAATAGTTAAAATAATGATTTTTATAGTTAACAGTTTTTAAATAGCTCACTGATCAATGAAAGAGAAATGTACTGTGACTGCGGAGAGCTATGTGAGAAGTTCTATAAAAGCTATGTAGGCATTTACCTGAGTAAACGGTTGCATGTCACTGCCAAAGCTTTGTGTACTCCTAATATTGATATGAAAATGTCAGACTTCCCATAAAAGTGATTGCCTAAGTTCACCTAATATGTAAACAAACCACAGTCAGAAGTATTAAATTATATTCCTTGCACACGATATATCAACTGAGTGGATAAAAGAGACTGCTTCATTAGCATATGATTTTTGAATTTACAGTAAGAAAAAATGTTCTTTACAGCTTTCATGAACTTCAAATCAGGCGGGAAAAAGGTGTTTGAACACGCTGTGCACGGTGTTTAAAAACCCTGTGAAAGTTAACGAATGTAAACCATGAAGCTCCTTTCTAGATTTACAAAGAAAAATGCATATATAAATTAAATTCCCCAGATAAAAATCGTTACTTTTTATAGTTTTTATATTCTCTCAGTGTATGCGCTAGAAAACTATGTGAGCAAAAAACCGGCTCGAAAACATAAGTAGCTCTCTATCTCTACGCCACAGTATCTTTATCTTTACCATTACACCTTACGGTGTGCGGCAGGGGGGATGAAGAAGGATATCAGGGGGGTGGGAGTGGGGACAAAAAGCTTCACTTGAAAATCTTCACTATGGGGTAGGGCAGCCGCGACAGAAAGGGGAGAGACGAAGAAAAGAGACGATGGCCAACATACCGCCCTCACTTGCCAAGGTGAAAAGAGGGATTCTTCATCTGAGTTCTTGATGGAATATGGCGGAGATGGGGGTGAAAGACGAGAGAGGAAG
>LS936711.1:207844-222417 GCA_900490955.1 Micoletzkya japonica | reverse complement strand
TATATCCGTCTCAATTTGCGAAAAACGGTATAGCTAGTTTTTATTGTTTGTGGTATATACCATATATCTAAATAAGCTTTGACATTGACTGTCCGTTGTTGTTCTCCATGAAGGATAGAACTTACGCATCGCTGCTTCAGTTCGAATGTTTTCCCTCTTGCTTCCCCCCTCAGATGTCAGAATTTTTCATCATCACTTATTTTGCACACCATTTCTCTCTTACCTATCCTCTTCCATTTAAGCAGATTAAAGAAAGACAGAGGCATTTTACAATGCTATCATTCTGAAAGCAGTTGGTCTGATTAGGGCAAGGAAGGTGCAATCGATCGAATCGGTCGTGTTATCAGTAATCGTGCTAGACTGCTTCTTCGTTTTCCTTATCACTTCTCGTCCCACCTCTCTACTCTTCTTCATTCCATCGAACCGACGATGCGGTTCCTGCTTCTATTCTTCTTAATAGGCTTTGTATCTGCTGAATCGAAGGAATCGACCGAACAAGAGGTAAGCCCGAAAAAAAGCATTTAGTTCAGCTTCGTTTAGAACGGAGAAGGTGGAGATGCTCATCTAGACTATACGTATGTCTCCATCTGCGTCAATGTTACGGCCTCTAATGGACTGATTCCTCGGAAAGGAAAAGCCTCCTGTGATGATTATCACGACCAGGTTGCTGTAGGAAGATACGCCAATATGGTTAACAAGACCGGGTAAGACCGTAGAGAAAAAAATGAAAACTGTCACATCAGATGGGGAGTACTAGAAGTGGAGACGTTTCCCGGATTCCCAAACGACGTTCAAGCATTTGCAGCCGGAATGGCCGAGGGTAAGAACATTTTGAATAAATTTAAAAGTTCCTGAGTGGACGATAAGTTGGACAGCATCCTTATCAATTTTGTGATAAGGGGTGCATAGTGATAACTAGAGATGGTAAGAGGAAACTGCCTTAGAAAAGGAGTGAAACGCGCTTCAGGAGAGCTAACCCGACTACAGATCTACTATCACTATAGAAACACGATAGAAGACTTATGCAAAGGATATAAGAAGTACTGCAAAGACCTATATTTGGTACGATATAGATTATATTAGTAAAAATAATAAAATGTAGTACCTAACGAAGCACCTTGACTGGATGAGGGAGCAAGTAATCAAGAACAAAGACGACAAATACTGGCAGCATGTAAGCATTTAAACGTACTTTCAATGTATTTGTAAATTAAAAGGACACTGTCCATCTCATGCAGACAATCAAAGGAAAAGCTATCACTATAGAAACAGCTATGCGAATCAGGGCAATGAGAACTATCCAATGATGTTAAAATATAGTAGATATTGAGTGGAGTGACCTTTAAGGTGAAACTTGTTTTCTCCCAACTCAACGGAATCTACCTTTCATATATTAGAAAGAGAGATGACAAACAGATTAAACCGGAAGTTGGATTCGATCTTCATCCATTATAGTAAGAGCTGACTAAGACCATGTACGTAGTTAATTAAGCATGATTCAACTGTCGGGAGAGCTCTTCGATCTCAACAAGTGGTTAGGAAAGAAGCCCGATCCACAGGAGTATCCCGAAGCCGGTAAATGCTCTGGACTTCTCAAAGTTTCACCAGGATACAAGGTATGTGCTAAACATCTACTTCAAGTGAAGGTATCAATTGCAGGATATGTTCTTCTCACATGTTGCTATGTCTGGGCTAAACACAATGAATCGTGTTCTCAAGTTGTACAAGTTCGCTTATGGTAAACACAGTCTTCGAATAAGTCGAGCGATTTTTTTGAGACAAGACGAGCATTCCGGGGTATACGGTATCCTTCTCTGGATATGCAGGAGCATTGTCATCTGCCGATGACTACACACTCACTTCTGCTGGTCTTGTTAGTACAATCCTTTACTTTCCACTTATTCCTTCTAAACAGGCTTCTATCGAAACTACTCACGCTATCTTCAATGAAACACTCTACAAACTGTACATCAAACCGGAAGGACAGGTATCACTTATAGTAGGCCTAAGCATCAATCCGACTTACAGGTGCACTGCTGGGTGCGTAGTTTCATCTCCAACGCCCTCGCAAAGTAAGAACTGACCACGTAGACAGAACCTAGTAGAAAAATAGCGACCATCTTGAAATATATTTCAGCACAGCAAAGGAATGGGTGGACACATTCGCCAAGTACAACTCCGGGACCTATAATAACCAGGTAGCCATTGAAATCCGGGAATCCCGGCCAACACCAAACATCGAAACTTGCGGTCCTCTGAAAATAGCTGTTTACAGTGGGTTGTGGTAGACTACAAGAAGTTCACTCCGGGAAAGAGGCTACCCGATGCTGATGTTGTTTGGATATTGGAACAAGTCCCGTAAGATAAGCGCATAGTTACCGTCTACATCCTTATTCAGAGGGTACACCGATCAGCGAGATGTAACTTGGTTCCTTAACACCTATTCTTACTTCCCCTCATACAACATTCCTTATCTCAATTCGGTTGGAAAACTAACAGGATTCACAGAGAAGGTTAGAGTACGGTAGATTCGCAGAAGTAAAAATGATATACTCAGGCAAAGACCTACGATTGGTACAAGTGGGGACACTCTCCGAGAGCGAAGATCTTCGATAGAGATCATCACAAGGTCGTTGACATCGACAGTCTCACTCAACTGATGAGGTGCATTAGGATGGAGAAGTGACTTACTTATCTCTTCCGTTTGCAGATACAACGACTACCAGCACGACGAGTTCGCACGTTGCAAGTGCAATCCTCCGTACACAGCTGAAGTACGATTTACAAACACATACAAAATAGCAGCAAATAGTAGAAATAACGCCAAAACAGATTAATTCAAAAAGTAATTAAGGGTGGAATTTCCGCTAGAGGAGACCTGAACCCTTCAAACGGAACGTGGGAGGTCGATTCCATGGGATTCCGTAACCATGCAGGACTTGACTATAAGGTCTGCGCAGACCATCCACCAAGCTTATTTATATTCAGGGCACTAATTTCGAGATGTTCAAAAAGCTGCGATTCCGTGCTTGGGGAGGTCCTCCTTACGACCCCCTTCCCCCCTTCGAGTGAGTGCCATCCCCGATTCCGCTACTTCTCTCTTCAGTTGGAGCAATACTCGTGTAGTAGCCAATCACTATGGTCAGCCTACAGTCTGGAACTTCACATACGTCGACGTTGTGTGGGAAGCAGATGTGGGTGTCGACTTCTTCCGAAAGTAGAAACGAGCACCCCAATCACCCCGATCTGTTTCCTTTGCCTCGGGTATCAGTTGCTCTTGATGATACATTTTATAAGTAATCTTATTCCAACAAGCCAAGGCAAGACAAAGACATTACACATGCACTAAGTTATTTCAATTGACTAGAAAGGAATGATACTGCTGTAGAAAACTCGTATAATGTGATATGTCTATTCTATCTTTTTTCATGCAACGAAAACTGATACATATAGTCTAAGGAAAAAAGACTTCGACACTTAATTTGGAGTAAAAACATGCACTATTTACAAGCTTTCTTTCTTTTGTATTTAGTAGAATAATGGCAGAAGACAGGACAGTTCGCAAAATTACATAAAAAAACGTTCAGTTTCTCACTCTTTCCTTCCTTCTTTCTCCATATTTTCACGTTCCCTTGAAAACTGGAATCCAGCCATTTCAAGGATAGTCTTGTCTACATTGTCGTCCCAATTTCCGGGAAGTGGAACCTGCAAACATCAACATGCAAACCCCTACACTCCTACTCTTTCAGCATCTAATGTTGACTAACTTTGCTATTCCTATTAAAAAAATACAAAACACAAAATATAGAAAACCTTCTTTCGCTGTTCCGTTTGATTCTTCTGCCATGTCTTCAGTTTGTTATGTTCTTCTAGAATAGCCGTTCCTCCGCATCCCCAAACCTTAACGCTCTTTTTGTTTTGCATTATTGGAATAGAAATATATAATAATAATCATCTCTATCCGTAATAATGTTGCACTATTCCTAAACCATAGCTCAAAAATTTTTGAAACTCACCTCCATTTCATAGACTTGAGAAAGATCCTTGTCAAAGTCCAAATCACTCTTCTTCCATGTTAATCCCATCTTAGCAGAACGAAGCTAAACAAGCATAGCCACCCAGGAATCTCATCAATATCGAGTTAAGAATAGTGTAGCATTATTATTGATAGGAATATTCTTCTGCGGCAACCTACCAATACCTTTGAAAGTCCTGTAGTAAACTATCCAACCACGGTACCCATTCTATATAAACAACCCATCTATGTTAACAAAAAATGAAAATGAAAGCCAATAACCGAAAACAAACCTCTAGATTACAGTAGATGTTCGAAGACCCTGTGTACCGTAGTATCGGATTGGGACTCAATCTGGAAGGAACAAAGATGATATTTAATGTGCAATCGTCACTAACTGACAGTACCTCAACAGGAAAGCATCAGGCCCTCCGAATAACTTATCCGAATGTCTCCATTCCACATCCACTCCCAAGACATAAATCGCATTCACTGTTCGTATGAATGTTACAGTACTAGAAGAACTGGTTAGCCAGTGCCATCTCTAATCAATCCACCTGCTTTTGTAACCGAAGACTGAATTTTCAAATCTGCTCTTTGACATTCCAGATGTAGTGGACGAGTATAGGACATTCCTGCAAGCGAAATGTCAGTGAAAAGAGAAGATGAAGGAGAGTACTCCATCATAATGCAAGGATAAGGGACGTATACCATTCTTGTCCCTGTGGAGGTAGATATTGCATGGGAATCGAGTACCTTACGAAGAACATACAGAAGGGAGTCACTATTGAAGGGGTAGGAATACTCTGCAAATAAACGCACTTTTCCCTTTGATACCTTGCATGAACCAAGGAACTTTCAATTCCTACAACACATGGACTTGGTAGAAAACTCTCCGGATTTTAAAAAAAATTGAATAAAATCTAGCTACGGTACTGGCCGTCTAAAAGGAAGGTTTGTCTGACAGTTAGGTTGTAACCATACATGGTACTGAGAAAATGCATCGAATTAGAATCTGCCAAATCTAGTTTGTAGTTCTCGGTACGAAAAGCCGGTGTTTAGGTTGGTGAACATTATATGGAAGGAATGCGAAACTGACCGGGACCGGAATATCACTGAAAAGACTCTCGAAACGAAGACGAAGGGGATCGGCTATGCGAGATGCTTCCCTCTGCTTCCATTCCACACACGCCTTCCAATCATCCCCATGCACTCCCTCAACATACTCTTCCCCTTTCACTTCATCACGATACCAACAATCGACTGTTTCAATCCATCAATAAGCTCAATATCCGTCGAAGAAGGTTCACAATCGACAAGTGATGACGATACAGATAACAGCTTATCAGCATCTTGTAGAATACGGACATAAATATCTGTTGAAGTGCCGAAGAGAGGAGTTGCCTAGAATAAAAGTTTTCCAAGGCTATCCCATACATACATGGGTAACCTCCCCAGCGATATTTTGAGAAACGGGTCTAACAGTACACAAACCTTTTCAATAAACTGATCAACTCCAATTGACGAACTGCCCTCAGAAAAATAACTCCACATACATGATCCGAATTCATCTCCTAACTGTTCCTACAACATCCAAATTAATTGTCCCTTCGGTTTTAGAACTGTGTCATTATTCGAGTGCAAGAGGATCCTAACTCTTGATCCATTATGTCTTTACTTTCATTTCCCGTAACCCACTATTTAATGCTACTTTATAACTTTCATTAACTCGAATAAAAAACGTACGAAGTGTTCAGCAGTGATTGTTTCCTCTCCATTGGCGAGGCCGGAAAAACGCTTAGTCCAGACAGGAGAATGCTTTGATTTTTGCTTTTGCTGAGAAGACGAAGAGTTCCTCCTGCTTTTGTGACCATGGCTGTTGCCCATCTCAGTACTTCTGAACAAATCTTGTTTCAAAACATGTTTCTACCAACTATTAAGTATTAAGTGCCTATTAAGTATTACAGTTATTTATCTAGAAGGGGGAAATTAGAAAACTATAATAGTTTAACCATTTTTATTTTTAAACTAAAAAAGTTAGAATCATGCGACCGGAATGGAAGCCGCGTTTCAGGCAATTCCTTTTCTGCGGTGTGAGACCAATGCACACGTTGCACCACATACACTTCGACGTCGCCTAAATATTTTTTGCTGCTTTGAAAACTCCCAACAGTGTTTTAATTTCTTTTTGTCATCTTTAAGATGCCGTTATGATGCGGTTAAATGGCTACACTCTGTAAATGATTGGATACAGCTATTTCAAATGTCCTTCAGAATGATTCAGAATGGTTTTCGCGAAAAGGGGTCAACGTTTTCTGACAATGTTTCACAGTGTATTCACAATTTTGCGATTATGTGTATTCTCTTGTTGATGTATATGTAAATGAAATGGTTGCAGACTAGTGGATGTCTTTCGGTTTCTCCGGCGAATTCGGTGTGGGCTCCAATGAGGTAATATTACAGGGCCAAACAACTCACTCGAAAGTAAGTCAGAACCGAAAATAAGAGCATTAGAGCCAGGTATAGCGTCTGTGGAGTGAGGCCCGATTAGACTCTTCCGACCACTCTGGATAGTCCTTCCGATGCTTAACCACTTCCACAACAAGTTGATTCATCAGTGAAAATGTGTAATCACTTTGTTTAGGATGTTTCAATGGAAGTGGAGGCAGACAAAGAAATGGAGGTAAAGGTAAAGAAGAAGGATGGAGAGGAGGGAGCAGCCCCGAAGAAGCCTCTCTACAAGGATCTCGTCTTCCAATCCGAAGCTGACGGCTACAAGTACTTTACTTGTGGCAAGTTCAACGTCTGCTGTGTATGTTTTCCTCTTTTTCTGTTTACACCCCTTTATGGGCTACTAGGTAGGACATTTGATTTGAAAATGGTTGTGACGAAAAGATAAAAGGATGCAATAGTAGTGTGATAATTGCAGGATTCGGTGGGATATTGGTACGTTATGGACGAGACTACCGGAAGTTACGACTTGTTCGAATTTGATGAGACTCCCGAGAGTGAAGAAACTACTGCGGTCAGTGGAAGCATACACACCATAGACGTGGAAAAGACCGTCTATAATATGCGTGTAGCCTAACAATTGAAATTTTATGTGAAATATGGTAGAAAATTGAGCACAACATGCATAGTTTGGGTTGATGCCGGCGTACGCTCTAGATATTAAATATCGTGTGTTTAAGGGAAGTGGAGCGAACGATCGAATGATCAAGTACGACGATAGGGGACGGCCCATTTTCCCCGTGAATGAAGATGGACTACCCATTCTGCCAGTGGACGACAAGGGGCTTCCCGTAGGCTATTCACTACTATTCATTGCTATTGATTACTAATCAGTGACAGTGCATGAGTCACCATATGCAACCGTGCACTCCATCCCATATTGCAGGTATTTCCCACGAACAAGGACGGTCATCCCATTTTCCCGATGGACGCGAAGACGAAAGAGCCTTGTCTTCCTCTGTCGGGGGGTCGACCCGTATTCCCAACGGGAGTTCACGGCAAACCCGTAGTTCCATTGGACACCAAGGGTTAGTCACGCACATTACGCACATCCATCCGTACATTTGGCAATTTGGGGAGTGGTAGGTTTACTCTTCAAAGTTGGCCTATTATTGCTAATCACATGGATAAAAATAGTAATACTTTGTAGACTTTACTTCCGAACCGTATTCTACTATATCTGTTTTCAAACATAGGCTTGGTTGTCAGTAGGTAGATGAACGATTCTTGATTACTGTAGTTCCTTTCAGGAATGCCAGTGTTCCCCACCTTGCCTGACGGTAGTTATGTGTTCCCTGAGACCCCTGACGGCAAGCCCATTCCCCCCGTTACTATTCATGGCAACCCCGTGGTGCCAATGGATGCATATGGACAGCCAGTGGTCAGTTTACTCTCTTTCTCATCCAAGACAACTTACAACTATTTCAACATCCGATTTCCCAACCACAATTAGCCTTTTGAACATGGACTATGTCTACCCAACTTGTTGTAGGTACCGTATGACGAGAATGGTCAACCGTATATCTTCATGGGAGGTCTCGAAGGGAATACACCAATGACACATGAAGAATACGTAGCATTTAGCAGTCAATGGGGGACATACTCATACTATGCTTCACTCGAAAATGTAAGTCTACTCTTTATGGTGGATGTGGAAAGGATGTGAATGTGGATTTCAGCCTTATCAATACGTGAATGCAACTAGAGATGAGACTGTCATGCGCATAAGAATGGGCAAGAGTGTGAGACCGGAGGACATAGAACTGCCTTCATTCCCACATGTACGTCACAAACCTTTATTTATGTTTAATTCATTTATGTGCTTCCAATTTTCTATTTGAGCACATTACGAGTATCATAATGTTGAACTGATAACATATGTGCGCAGCCTTATTAGTCTCTAAATCGGACTCCCGCACTTCTAACGCACAATGTCAGTCTTACGGCGTTTAGCGCATAGTAACAAGGCAAATGGAATCGATGCATTCCCGGAACAAATAAATATTACGCGCTGCAGAAATTTTTTAAAAAATTTTGCAAATGCTTTTATCTCGATTATCGTTTAAGAAACATATTTTAAAAGTATGACCATGTTCGGTTTTTGAAAAAAATGTCGCTTCCATGTCCCTTTTATTGAAATAGGAGAGTTGCAGAAGGGAGAATACGATGAGAATATGCCACCTCCACCTCCACTTCCCATGCACAGAGTAGTGGAAGATGAAGACAAAGTAAAGAAAGAAACGGATGAGAAGAGGAGGAGACTACTCGGAATGCAGTTGAAGGCTTTGAAGAAGGACAAAAAGGTGAGGGGGGGGGAAGGGTCACTCTTATACACTCATTCAGGCTGGAGCTGATTCCCCTGAGAACACCGAGGAGAAGAGAGACGAATTTGGTCCGGTGGAAGTGAAAGGTGCGTGGGATGGAAGCGTCGTTTCATATTGAGTAGTGCCATCTCCCCTTCCCTGTCTTCCCTCCCAATCCTCCCTTTACAGGTCCCGTCCCCTCTTCTCACCACGATGAATCTACCGTGTAAGTCGTCCCTCACCCTTACACCCCTCCCCTCTCCTTACAGAATCTCCATCTTCCGTCTCGAGATATCCTTTGTCTCTTTATTTCAGAATGACCCCGTCACTTGGCTGAGTGCCAAGGTTTGAATGAGGCCGGCAGATGAAGTAGTGTAGAAGTGGAGGGGGGAAGAGAGAGGCTTGTTTAGGGAGAGGGAAGAGACGAAGAAGAAGAAGAAGAGTAAGAAGGAGAAGAAGTCGAAGAAGGAGAAGAAGGAAAGGAAGACCAAGACTCCTCTGTATGCTCAGTCTTCCGATGAGGTACCCAAGTAGTCAGCTATTCATTTATTTATTTATCATATACGCTAGTTATATCGAACAACAAAGGAATAACAAATGAGAGAAGGATTCACTTTGTTTATTATCGACACTAGAGTGCGCCTAACGAATGCCATATCTCGATCAAAATCTACGAGAGAGCGGAGAAGAATGAAGAGAAACAGATATGGGGATTATACAAAAACATTGGTTAGACGCACTCTAATCGACACCAAGCAACTGCTTAATTTTGTCAATTATGATAGGAGTCTGTCTAAAAATGGTTTGTATGCAGAGTGGAAGTAGTGGAGAGGAGACGAGTGAGAAGACCCGGAATGGGTATGGAGTGACGGCAGAGAAGAAGGACGGAGACGTCATTCATGCGTTAGCTCTTTTTCCTCTATTTCTCCCATTCTTCGCTTTTCGATTCTGGACACGTTTTATTCAAGTAATTGTTATACATTTAGATTGGAGACAGCAGTCGCGATAGAAAAGAGTAAGAAGAATGAAGAAATGGCTAATTTGGTGGAGGAGGAAGAGAAGGAAAAGGCGAGAAGAGCTGAAGAAATGGAGCGAGTCAAGGAGTTGGAAAGGGTATTTATTTATTTCATTTACGCCGAAGGGTGCAGTCAAGCAATTATAATTTGTGATACAAGAATAGCAAATTAAGTATGCAAGTTTATTGTGAGGGAATGAGGGAGGGAATAAGGGAAGGGAGGTATTGTAGATTCGACTGGAAGAAGAAGAGAAACGGTTGAGAGATATTGCACTCTCGAAGAAGAGGGAAAGGGAAGAGGAAGAGGAGAAGTTGAGGAAGGAAAAAGAGGCATGTGGGGGGAGGGGAGGCAATCTCTTTCTACTTATGCACAATCATTCCCTAGCTAGAATCTCACTGTGCTACAAGGGAAGTTTGGCCAGTGTCTCATGGGTAGAGATATAAGTGAGCTTCCTCTAAGCTGTCCTATTCAGATTGCTGATTTGAAGAGAGAAGAAGAGAATGCGAGGAGAATGCAAGAGGTGAGTGAGGGAGATATAGCTAGGGACCGCAGCGCGCGTCACAGGTCAAGCGTCAACATACAGTACATGAGACCTAGGTCAACTAGCGCGCACACATGATAGCATATTTCTTCACTCTTTGAAGCTCGGTTTCGGCATTTCTTATGCGTTACTACATGATTTTGGTGCTTTAAATGCCTTAAAGATTCAATGAATTTGCGTACTAGTTCTTTATATTAATGATTGTATCACAGGTTAGAGCGTAATCGAGATCGGTAGCTGATATTTTTCGAAAGCTCATAAATTTTTTTGGCAAATATCGATTTTCAAGTAAATCTCTCCTAAGCTTGCCTAGAAGGTATACTTCAAATCTAAAGGCCTCACATATGGCGCAGAGCTCTCAAACAGCTCCTATAAAGCAAAGAGTGAAACGGGGAGTATATCCTGACCAAAAATTAGGGAAATTGATATTACGCAAAATGTGCTAGCGGCTCCAGGTTGGAGTTGACAGGGAGACAAGTGACGCATATAAGCCTTGCGTTCATTTTTCCTATTAGGGTAAATAATCCATCTTAAAAAAAGAGGAATGGGTCATGTTTCCAAGTATCTATAGTTGCAAATCATAATTATGACACAATGCGACCTCAATCGCGCCATTAAACTTACTGTAGCCAGGTGAGCGGCGCACCCTACTTATCGAAAGTTTTGAGGTAGAAAATGAAAACTTTACTTGATTTTCTTTGTGAATTTGGCATCAGCACTGCTGAATTAGTAGGATAGAGTATGTTTGGCAGCAAATAGACACTAAGATGAGGGGGGGGGGGGTGGAGTATTTGTGATTGTTGAGATGGAGGAACGAATACGAGAGAAGAGTCGACAGATTGAATTGGAAAGGGCGAAGTTGGAGGAAGAAATGAGAAAGAAGAAGGAGGAATTAGAGAGGAAGGAAGAAGAGATGAGGAGGAAAGATGCTGAGGTTAGGGGGATATAGAGAAGGGGGGAGAGGGTACGGTAGGGGAAGGGGGGGGGGGAGAGAAGGGAAGGGAAGACGACTGTTTAGGATAGAAGAAGAATGATAATGGAGAAAGAAGAAGAGGATCGAAGACTCAAGAAGGAAGAGGAGGAAAGAAAGAGGAAGAGGGAATTAGAAGAGGAAGAGGAGAGGGAAAGAGAAAAGGAGAGGGAGAGAGAAAAGGAGAGGGAGAGAGAAAGGAGGGAAAAAGAGAGGGAAGAGACAGAAAGGGCTAAGGAAGAAGAAAGGAAGAGAATGAAGGAAGAAGAAGAAAAGCTGAAGATTTCACTGGAAAAGGAGAAGAAGAAGAATGAGGTATGTTGGGAGATTATAGATTGGGATGGGAAGGGAGGGATTGCAGGAGGAGAGAAATGGAGAGATGAAGAGACTGTCAAGGAGTCCAATTGAGAAGGGAGAAGAAGGGAGGTGGAGGAAGATCATTGATGAAGATCTCAATAGGTGAGGGGTCTACTACTGTAGTGATGAATCATCGAAAGACGTTGGGTCTTACTGTAGTATTCTTCATTGAAATTATATCATTGGAAGCTTCAAATTTGTAATTCGAACATGAATTTGACAAGCCCACGCATAGAAAAATCAATATTTTCACAATTGTTTCATCTAATAATTTTTGACCGCGAGCCTTTCTCCGATGACGAAGGAGATGTAGATTTAAAAGAGAAGGAATGAGTGTACAAATTGTAGATCACTCAAAGCTCACCATGCGATTCTCAAGGAAATGAAGAGGGAAAGGAAGAAGATGACAAAGGAACGGAAGAAGCTAGAGAAGTGTATGCATTAAATGCATTAAGCCCTCCTTAGTTTCAATACCTTCAA
This sequence comes from Micoletzkya japonica, assembly GCA_900490955.1. Classification (NCBI taxonomy): domain Eukaryota; kingdom Metazoa; phylum Nematoda; class Chromadorea; order Rhabditida; family Diplogasteridae; genus Micoletzkya; species Micoletzkya japonica. The sequence goes on along the minus strand of LS936711.1, from coordinate 210,224 downwards.
CTTGCTCGATACGCTAAGATATATATCTTTGAGTGGTTCGTGCGTCGCAGAAGCTTCGTAAGGGAGATGAACTCTCTTCTTTCTCTTCTTCTTCCTCTACAGAATCGGAAGACGAGGTGGGTTTCTTCGTCCTTCTTTCCATAGCTATGCATCTCCCTCGATCCATCAATATCATTTGTATCTCGTCATTTCTCTTCCCATTCCCTCCGACCCCCTCCTCCCTCTCTCTCCCTCTCCTCTTTTCCCATTTCATTTTATCCCTTCCATATGTGTGTTCCCTTTGAGTACACAATACCGTATCGATGACAATCAATGAATATACAAAGAGAAGTGAACGACCCCCACAGTCAAAGGAAGTAGACAGGCGCCAGCCGGGTGGTCTGCCCCTTTGACCTGTGTCTCTCTGCCCCCCCCTCCCCCCCTCTACTTGGTATCCACTCTCGTTCTCCCAACTCCATAAAGTGGCGCCATGTATATGTCTGCAGAATAGTGTGTTTCCGGTAGTAATGTGTCCCCTTCTTTCCCTCTTCCCTTCCTCTTTCCTTTCCCTCCTCTCCCCGTATTCACGGCTACTTCTCTCTCTCTCTCTCTCCTCCCTCAATATCACCCCCTTCCAGGGGATAAATACTCGTATTTGAAATTTATTTTGCGGTAGGGATGATTTTCTAGCGGCGGTAGGGTGGGCATGTAAATGGAGAAGTTAGAACAGCGGATGGGTATGGGTCATTTCATAGTAAACTGCGGCCTGCGGGCAGGAGGGGAATCAGCCCGAAAAATAGAATGAAATAGAGTATTTTGCCTGCCCCCTTCCCCCTCTCCCCATTCTTTCGTTATCCCCCTATAGTCCCTATAGTCTCCACTGGCACACTCCTCAGCTGTCCTCGTTTCGATATGGAAAAAGTGTAGAGAATGTGATGGGGAAGGAGAGAAGGGGGTGGGCATGCACAGAATAAGGAGAGGAGGAAAGGGAGAATTACGAGGGAAGGGGGAAGAGTCTAAGGAGAGGGAGGGGAATACTTGCAGAGTCTGTTCCCGAAGTCAGTTCGGCACTCGGCCAAGTCATCGAGGATAGGAAGTGCATCGAGGTAAGAGAGAGCGATAGGAGAGGGAAGGGACTGGAGGGAGGACGAAGAGAGGCATACTGTATACTCGACCTTCTCGCTTTCTCCGATTCCCATATCGAGTACGCCACTTCGTCTCCCCTGCCTATCTCCCCCTTCCCCCCTTTCCCTGCTCTCCTCCCCCTCTCTACCCGTACCCCTTCCCTCTTTTAGCCGCAATGCTCGACGCACCCCTAATGGGCCTATTAGAAATCACATTCATCGCGAAATTTATCGTTTAATTGACAACGGCGAGAGATGAGAAGAGGGAAGGGAGGAAATAGAGAGGGGAGGAGGAAATCGGGGAGGGGGAGGGGTGAGGGAGACTGGGAGGGAAAGAGAGAGAGGTAAGAGTATGGGAGTTGCAGAAAGAGACATAGAGTGCAGTCGCCGGATTTGTTGGAGGAATTGAAGAGAAGACTAGAGGAAGAGCCAGAGGCTGCAGTGGGACTCCTTAATAAGATTCAGTCCAAGACTATTTAACATTCCTTTCGTTCACTTGTTACTCGTATTCACTTTGCACTCTTGTTGCTTTTCGTTCGTAAACTCGGAATAAAGTCGTTGATTTCATCTCCGTCCTCTTGTCAGTAATCACTCCGTTATCCACGCACTCATCACAGCGTGTTCAAATACCTTTTTCCCGCCTCATCTTCATGAAAGCAGTAAACAACATTTGTTCTTACTGTAAATTCAAAAAATCATATGCTAATGAAGCAATCTCTCTTGTCATGGCCACTTTGCATAGGAATTAGACTGATCAATGGTCATTTGCATAGGGAATTTAGCAAAATGCCATGAAACTAATCAGACAGGCGGGCAAGCTATGCTCATACTTAGTCAAGAGCTGCCCCATTCTTCCATCCCCACCCCCACCCTTTCCCCATAAACTTGTCCATTACATTAGTATGCATGTACACACAAGAATCGCACAATGTCTTGTCCACGAATAATTTTACATAGTGAGCAGGAAAGAAGAGACCGGGAGAGATAAAAGAGGATGTACACCATATTCCCAAATCGGTCATTTTACCAAGACCAGCGAACCACCATTATCTCAAATCGGTCATTATCTCAAAACTTGATACGTTCAAGGTGATAGTGTCAAGTATTATAGATGGCAGTCTGCAGGTTAGAGGCAAACGTCGCACATAGTTGCTACTGGTTACAGTATTACTTGATAGTTTCAAGATGATAGTGTCAAGTTGGTGGCACTGTGCAATGAAGAGTCGCGCGCTGTGCATACTTGATACTATCAAGTGACATTATTACTTGATAGTTTC
>LS936711.1:192581-205355 GCA_900490955.1 Micoletzkya japonica | reverse complement strand
GAAACTATCAAGTAATAATGTCACTTGATAGTATCAAGTATGCACAGCGCGCGACTCTTCATTGCACAGTGCCACCAACTTGACACTATCATCTTGAAACTATCAAGTAATACTGTAACCAGTAGCAACTATGTGCGACGTTTGCCTCTAACCTGCAGACTGCCATCTATAATACTTGACACTATCACCTTGAACGTATTAAGTTTTGAGATAATGACCGATTTGAGATAATGGTGGGTAACCGTTTTGGGAAAATGGAGGTTCCCCATAAAAGAGGGAAGAATGGGGAGGAGAACCCTGTACTCTCTTTCCTAGAAGGGTAAAGGGAAGACCCGTGGAGTGAAGGGAAGAGAATCAGATATTGGGAGGGCAAAGGGGATAAGTCATGGGGTACGCAGTGTGAGGGGGCCAAGAGGAGAAGGGATGAGAAGAGAGGAGTTGGGAGGGGGGAAGAGACCACTTCTTGTCGTCATCGAGGGAAGGGGCGGGAGGGAGGCCGGAGTGCGGGAGGGGAAGGGGTCCTTTCGAAGGGGGAAGAAGCGTCGAGTGCTCCCCTCCCTCCTCCATACGGTGCTTCTCCTTCTTAGCCTTCATCCTTCTATTCTGGAACCATATCTTAATCTGTCGATCAGTCAGATTCGTCTGTAGGCGAAGTTCCTCTCGTTGCTTCTTAGATACGTAAGAAGACTGTTGGAATTTACTCTCGAGAACGGAAGTTTGGTATCGTTGATACGTCTGTCGACCCTTCTTCGATTGAGCTGAAGAGAGGGATGAGGGGGAGGGAAGGGAAGGGATGACTCACCGTAAGAGGGCCATCCTGTCATGCTTCCATAGCACTGCGTTGGCCACGCTGAGAAGGCCGTCGCATTGAGAGGCTGGCCGAATTGTTGGTAGTAGTTTGGCCATGTATATCCTGAGGGGGAGAAGGATAGAGATACAGGCAAGCTAGTAAATGTGCGCCCAAAACTTTCCCCGCGTTTGACATAATTCGGTTCAAATTGGTCATAGAGATTTCTAGTTGGTTCCATTCGATTCCTGATGGCAAGATCTATCTTTGTGACGAATTTGATGATAACTTTGAAGGTCAAAAACGAGCCCGTTTCTACCTCTGTCTCCCAAATGTTGCATAGGTCTGTGTACCCTATCCGCTCTCTTATTTCGCTACATAGAATCCTTCACCGTGATCTATTTTCTGTCAATCTTGATACATAGATAGATCTCATTGTGAGGATTCGAATGCGACCAACTAGAACTCTGTAGGGTCATTTTGAGCCGATTTATGCCATAAGTGGGGGAAAGTGGGGAAAGTTTCAAATTTGGGCGCAAATTTACTAGCTTAACGGTAGACTAGGGGGTACTGGGTGCTGGGTGGAAGAGAGTGTTGACAAAGTCGGGAGAGATTTGCATTTTACTCGAGAAAAAGCGGTGAAGAATGATGAGATGCAGAGATAAAAGGAATGGAAATAAAGCAATCTCTCCTGATTTTGCCAACATTAGTGGAAGCAGATGATGCAAGTACAAAAGTATATGATATTACCGGGAACATAGGCAGCGGAGTAAAGAGGATCGGAGGCTGTGGGAGTGGAAGTGGAAGTGGAGTCGGAGTCATCCTTCCCTACTCCCTGCAATACCATCCATCACACTCCATACTCATACCCTTATCATTACGCCTTGTAGCTCAAGCTCCGTCCAATCTAACCATCGACAAGTGTTAAGTCGTCCCTGCTACCCTTCCCCTTAATATCCCCTCTCTTCCCAATTCCCTTCACCTGCGCTAAGGACGCAAGTCTCTGTAGATGGTCATCCCCTTCCCTCGAAGTACAAGCATCAAAAGGAGTTGTAAGGGAAGAAGAAGCTGAACAAGTCGACGATTCCGTCCCTGAGGGTGGTCCCGGCACGTTCATCTACCGTATCCCTGACGACGATTGGTTGGTGAGAGAGTGGGGGGAGGGAGGAGAGACAAAGGCATCGGGAGGAGGGGAGAGAGGGGAGGGAGAGGAGGGAATGGACAGAGATGGAGAAAGACCTTGAGAGGGAGGGAGAGGAGGACACTTTACGATGATTCGAAGAGCGTGGTATAGGGAGGACAAGAGAGGGATGAGGGGACAGAGGAGTCTTCCGGTTGGGAGGATGGAGACTCATGGGTACGTTCATGGGGAATACATGGGCAAGCTGTCACTCGGCAAAAGAACAGTCACTTCGCATCGTACGCGCATAGTTACATAATTTTCTCTTCTTTAATAATCTCCCCATGAAAATCGGATGTTTCCACAAATGTTTGTTTTTGTAACGAATTTACATAAATGCATGGCATGTTATACTTTCGAGGCTAAAGCATGACAAGCAAAACGACCCGAATGACATGTTTTACTACCAATTCTTAGAGTAAAACGCAACACAACGAACTATCACGAATTTTTTATCAGGGTGAGATGAATATAAAGAAAAATTGCCAGTGGTAACCAGTGGTAATATCGCATTATGGAGAATATTTGAGAGGAAAAGAAGAAAAGAGAGGAAAGGAGAAGGAAGAGAAAGGGTGAGAATACGATGTGGGTGGTATGGGAAAAGAAGTACAAACAAGTCCCGTGCTATTCCCTTCCTTACCACATTCCATCCCTACCCTATCGTCCAATCTTTTCGTATCATGTTCCTTGCTCCTCGATACCCATACTCACTATACTTGTCCAATCCTTTTTCATTCTCAACTTCCCTTTAGTGTACCATTGTTCCTGTGATTCGTGCTCATATCTTGCATAGAGAGAAATGGAAGGACTAGTGATCGGAAGGGGGAAAGGGTTACGGTAGAAGGGAATGAATGACAAGAGAACCGCCCCTTGTTGCAGTGGGAGGTGACCTAATGGGAATTCGAAATGGAAGGGGGAAGGGAAGGGACAAGAAAGGACTAGGGAGAAGAAGACATTGGAGAGCAGGGGTAGAATGGAGGGAAGGAAAGGGGAAATGAAGAAGAGAAGAAGAGGAACATCGATTAGGGAAAATGGGAAGGGACTGGGAAAGATAAGGAGAGATACACACAGCTGAGGGGAAGATAAGAGAAGGATTGGAGGAGGAGATAGGTAAAGATAAGGGGGAGGATACGGTAGGAGGGGATATGCATGGAAGGAAAGGAGAGGAAGGAAGACATTCAATGCTTCTATGAATGACAGATTGCAGAGAGATTGCACGACACTCCCCACACTACCGTAAGGGGGGAGGAGATGAGGGGATAGGGGAAAGGGGAAGAGGTGGGGGGTGGAAGATAGGGGGAGTCAATATGGACAGGGTACTCAAATAGGTTCAAGGGAAGGACTACTCTAATCTCTCGTTATCTTAGCACTGTCTCCTCTAACGTCGATGGTCTTCTACATCCTCCATTGACTGCCCAGTCTCCCCTCGATATTCCCCTTCCCTTGTAGACCCTATGGCTCCGTCTCTCATCAAACCCACCAATTCACCCCCTTTCTCCCATACCAAATTACAGACGAGACATCCCCACATCTACTGCACATGACTATCCTTCCCTTCTCTTCTACCGTTTCCCTTTCCCCCTAACCCTCCCCACTATCACCTAATCCCCCCCGTCTACTCTCATCTCCCAAATATCTTTCCACTCTTCTCTCGCTACCGTATTTTCTTCTCTTCTCTTCAAAAAGAAAGCCGAAATGTTGTAAGGATAGAGAGCAAGAGGGAAAGAGCAATATGTGATAATTTATTTATTGAATGATTTGGAAGGAAGGAAAGGAGAGAAAAGAGTGATAAAGGGAAGGAGAGAGGGCTATTGAGGGCGACACTTTTTGTTAGTATAATTGAGAAGGAAGAGAAGACGTAGTGAAGAGAAACATCGAATCGAGGACAGAGTGGGGAGAGTTGCAAGGGAGAAGTAGAATTAGAGCAATTAGGCACGGATTCACGAATTACAAGAGGAATAGAGCATATGAAGAGGAATAGCATATAACGAGTAAAATAAAGAGAGGGAGAATAAATGATGGATAACGGAATCATGCTGCACTGAAAGAACAACGAGGATGGGCAATGTATAGAGTCTTATCTATCTGCAACAGTCTTTGGTACTTATGTTCCCATCTCAATCGAACAATTCATATCTATATATCTCAAGTTACTCGTGATTATGAGAAGAAGTCGATTTCACATTACAAATATAAAGAGGACGAAGGATAGGTGAAGTTATTAGGTTGGAAAGGGAATTGATCATGAAAGAGAGTAAGGATCTCATGGTAAACAAGTACAACGAAGGTGAAATATTTAAAGGTATGATTCAAGCGAAATAAATGAATGCGAAATGGAGTGAAAGCCGGAAGATAGACGATTAATGTCGGCATTAAAGAAGAAGAAATGAGGAGGAATGAGTGAAAGTCGCCCGTTGAAATCATCGCTCACAAGAGTCATCAATCGAGATTTATCGTACCTATCCATGAGGCCATTTGCTACTGACGAAAGACACGACACGACTCTGTGGAGAGAGAGAGCGGAGGCAACGCAGACCCGCCCCTCCCTCTTTCCCTCTTCCCCTCCCTCTCTTTTAACTGCACTCTTGCCTCCCACCAACTTCCAAGATGCTCTTCTCCAAAGTCAATTGTCGACACGGTACTAAATCACGTGAATGAACAATAAAAGAGGTGATTCGTCGTGAGTTTGACACAACGATTCATGGAAGATGAGGGAATGGGTGAAGAGCAAGGGGGAGGGAAGGGTTTATGACTGATCACAACAACCTTTTTATTACTATGGCAAGATTAGCGATAGGTGAAGAAAGAATTCAGGAGATATGTTGAAAGAAAAGATAGAAGACTACCATGGAAGGGTCAATGAGGGGATTATACTGTAGGCAGTTATCCCTTTTGACGTTTCTTAGAGACGAAATGGTGAAAAGGAGAGAAATAGACAGGAGGAGGTGGAGATGGGAAAAGGATAGGGAGAGGAAGGAAAAGGACGGGAATAAAGTGGAAGAAGAGAAGGGAGAGAGTCTCTGAGAAGAAGACCAAGCCAGATTCTCATTTGAATGATAAAAGGATGGCTCACAAATGGGAAAGCGAAGGGTGTAGAGAGAAGGAAAGGGAAGAAGGTTGAGAGTGAGGAGAGAATGCAAAGGAGAAGTAGAAATAGAAGGAGAGACTGTCTACATGGTAGTTGTGGAAGGGGATGAGGGGAGGGAGGGGAGGTCGCCTATTCAACTGGACGACACTTTACAGCTACTATGAATACAAGCAACCCTTGCTAAGGTGAGAGACCGGACACACTAATAATTGTTCGCTATTTCTTTCCAAGACATACGTGGGCAACGTTCGTAATCATTAGGGTTTGAAAACCAAACCTTTTAATCGCATTATCAGACCGAGAGAGTGATGAGGAGAATGAAAGAATGAAGAGAGTCAGACGATAAATACTCTAATCGGGTTTGGTTTTCAAACCCTACTAATCATATTTTGAAAACGGGTCAACCACTTCACAATGTCCTGCTGCGTAGAATAGATTGGTATGCAAATTAAGAGAGTGGAGGCGAGAGAGCATGGAAATTGGAGAGACGCAGAGACATTCGGAATTTCGGAACGCGGATTGGTAAAACGTCGTGCCACTTTACAAAATCGTGAATTATCAAGCCTACAAGTTGAAAGTTTCCATCGAAATCGACCCGACTGAAGTAAAATTCCTCAAATATTTGAGCCTACTACCCATTGGGGGCGCGATGGGTCGGTGCCCACGTATGTTACCATACCTACTTGGTTTGTATTCACTAGGAAGTATCATCCCTCACACCGTCACCACGTATAACATGAATAAGACCTCGCTTCCTTTTGAGTCAATCCACTTTTATCTTTCTATCTCCGATACATTCCGTAACCATAGGCCATACCAAGACTACTCCAAGTGTTCCCTTTTTCTCAAACTCTCTCCCAGTACTTCTCCCCTATCCCCCACCCCTCTTCCCCCTGTACTTCTCCCCTTCCCCCTCAACTCTCGATGTCGGACTCATCAAAGGGACTCTTCTCACTGTGCAATCGTCGACTGAGGGCACAGCATAAATCAGAGTGAGAGGACCCCTCACCTGCTCGAGAAGAAGACTCCGAGTATCGCATCCCTCCCTCCCCCTTCGACCTCTCTCACCCCAATACTCACATCGTTTCAATCAATGCATCTCGAGGCAGAAACCATCTGGAGTAGGAGTGAGAGTGTAGAGAGCGAATCGAGAGAGAGAGAGAGAGAGAGAGAGAGAGAGAGAGAGAGAGAGAGAGAGAGAGAGAGAGAGAGCCAACCGTAAGATGGTGAGTATTTCTATGTTCTCTTAGTCCACTCTCCATTCCTCCACTCCCTCCAACCAGTTGTGAAGCTTCGAAAGGGAGCGACTAATAAACGATCGTCGTTTTCTCATCACTTCACTTCTCACTTTTTTCATCGCTTTTAGACGACCGCCAAAAGGATATAAATTAGAGCGCAATATTAGAAAAGTGAAGAGAGAAGAGGGCGAGGAGAAGCTGAGTAGAAGCATACGAAGAGACGAAGAGGGGGAAAGCATTGGAATCCGGAATATGCAAAGGTTGAAACATACGTAACAGATAGAGGAAGATCTACCTGTGCGCATGTGCACACCGGCGAGGGAAATAAGCAATTTACCCCACGCGTCTTTCACTACCGTATACCGTAGAGATTCGATGAGATAAGGGACGAAAAAATGAAGGGCCGCAAAGGGCCATTATTGGGTATAAGGGGAAGGAGTATGTATGGGAAGAAAAGGGGAAGGGAGGGAATATATGAACGAAGTCGAAACGAGAGGAAAAGAAGATGGAAAGGATTGCAGGAGAACAGGGACTGATTGAATGCATAATAGAAAGATACACCTGTTGCTAGTCATAAATAGAAGATGATTATGAGGTCGAGAAGGGTCACTGATTATGGCAATGAAAGAGAAGAGAAGGTTGTAAACGACGAATTATGGAGATGATACATCAAAGGGACACTGCAGCTGCTACGGCACACATGCACAAGTACACCGGAAGGGTTTGGGGATAGGGGGAGGGAGAGGATAGGGGGGAGGAGGGGGTATTAAGGGAGTGGATGGGGTTGTAGGGGTGAGCGGTGACAGGGGGGATAGGGGGAGGAGTTGGTTTGGAACGTACGTGAGCACTAACGCGATATTCTTGACGTCTAAGCTTGGTAAGCTTATGCTTGTTTAAAATGTATAATACACTACTATACAGGAAGGCCTATTTATTAAAATATTTTTGAGAAAAAAGCTCCCCACTTATGCTCCAAATGGATTAGAACGACTTGGTAATGGAAACTTTTCTATGGACCTCATGGGGTGGGGCTCGATACCTAATTTAAAAAAAAAAACAACCTTCTCATTTTCGGCATACTTTTCTCCCTTCATGCAACTTTTTGAGTAGACCGCTCAAAATGAAAACTGCTTGACACCTAAGATACGATGGCCATTTTTTTCACCAGAGAATCCGTGTTTCTTTTAATGATATTCGTCAAGACCGATATAAGTAAAAGCAACTCTTTTTGTTTTTAGCTTGCCAAACACAATAAAAGAGAGTCCGCGATCCAACCGAGTTAGTTCAAAAGGTGAAACAGCGGAGGCGTGTACAGATTTGTCCTCGCTTTCATCTCTCCGACTTGGTAATGGGAAATTAGTGAGAAAGAGTTAGAAAGATTAATAGGACTGGACTACGACTGGGAGGGAGGTACAAGGGAAGCAAGTGATATGAGAAGGAAGAGACAGGCAGACAGAGATATGGGATGGGAGGAACAGATACCATAGCTCAGAGCTTCCCACGTACTCATTTCGCGCGATTCACAACACCATTCCCACTGCTCTTAGCAAAAAAGCGAAAGTTGTGCAGTGGTGCAGCTAATGAGTGAACTGTTAGGGAAGTTATATTCTTATTTAAGAGTAAGACAAGTAAAATAATGAATAAAATAAACACCTGTCGTTCCTGAGAGACTGCGAAGAAGAGGAGGGACAGAGAGCGGGAGAAGAACCACACTCTCCTTTCATCCAGCCGCCTCACAACGAAAGAAGACTGAGATTACGGTAGAACTCATATCTCCAGGCTGCTTCTCACACCTTCCAGCTGGCTATCGATTGAACCTTTCTGAAAGTAAATAATTAATCATATAGAAAGAAACACAGATTGGAAGATGACGAAAGAATATTACTACTATCAAAAAGGAATACAACTTAAGATCTCAATATTCTAATATTGAGATCCGAATGTCTCAATATTAGAATAATGAGACATAATACTTTTCTGTTTTCTTTCTAATACTTTTCTTTCTTTCTTTATCTTTTCATCACACAAGGAAAATAATAATAAATAGGCTATAATTGAAAATAGCTATGATGTTGTACTTGAATGTTTGATGGATGCTATATGAGACGACCGAATCAAGACGCTTCATGTTTCGCTCTGGTATTTCTGTGCCAGTGGCATGCCATTGGCGCTGGTGGCCCATCGCTGACGTGCCACTGGTACGGTCTAGGTGGTCCCCCCTCCCCTCCCTTCCTTCATTCCCCTCCTTCTTCAGGGTATTACAGGAATGCATACGCAAAGTAATATTTATTCCATATTTTTTGTCAAATTAACTCTATAAAGCAGAGAGAACTTCACTGCTACAATATATGAAAAGGGACACAATAAAGAAGTAATGATGATAAGGGGGAAAGTTGAGCTTACTGGACAGTTCAACGCCCAGAAGATTGGTTGCTTGACGAACGGCATATATTGATCACAAAGAGAACGGCTGCTTCCCGGTCCTGCAATTGAACTAATTAGTCAAAGCGAAAACGTACCTTTTTGGGTTGCTTGTTTCTTGAGTCTTCTTATGATTTAGGTATATATATTGACTTGAGTCCTCTCATATGATTACGGACTCAGACTCGACTGCAACTGCGACATTTAAAATTATGATTTTGCTATCCATGAAATATCACGCGGCATTCAATTTCGGAACAGGAAAAAAGTTAATAAAAGTCAAGTACCAAAAAGTAAGCGATTCTAGAGAAACTCACCAAATACAAATCGTGGTTCACGTAGTGCTCACAACAACATGCGTCGCTGATGTAAACGCGCTTGCAACTTCACGTTCTTGCGAGAATAAGACCTGAACAAGAAAACATCATGACAATACGACGAAAAGTCTGCATTCTAGAGATTGGACAAGCATAACTACAGGTATACAGGATAGCGGGAAGATAAACCAACAATAAAATATGTTTCATAAACTAAGACAAGCTCAAAAACACTTAAAAACGTAAGAGCTAAATAAAAGGAGTTCAAAAAATCTCTGCAGCCAGAGTCACGACCGGATGATAGGCATACCGTACTTTCGCTGGGTCAGATTCATTACCAAGTTTGCCACTGGCATGCCACTAGTAGCGATTATTCCCTCTGCGGCGCAGTGGCATTCCACTGGTAATCCCGATCTCTTTGGCATGCTACTGGCACAGAAATACCAGAGGCAGTGCAAAAGAAAGTGAAAATCAAGAATGCATGGTCTAATGTTAGGCTGGGCAGACTAAAAATTATTTTTTCTTCAAAAACAATTTTTAGTTATTTTTTCGTTAAAAAATCATCACAAAGACTGGAAACAACATTTACTCCAAAGTTTTTAACGGAAAAGTGAAAAGAAGGAGAGAAGTATGTGAGTACGCCCAGAAGCGACTTGCGAGGAAAGGGATGGAGTGAGAGGTAAGAAGGATTGTCGTGTTAATGGGACTTTGACTGCCCGCCGCAATCTTATCGTCAGCATCTACAACACCTTCCCATTCCATCCCACCCTCCCCCCTCCTCTCACCCAACGGCTAGCTGGCTACAGCTATTATTGCATACAACATGCAAAACAAAATCTGAAGTATTTAAAAGTAATATTAATAAATTTTTAGTATAAACTATTTTGTGATTATAGATACCACTTAAAGGCTCCTACCGAACAAAATTCACCTTGAATGTAGGAATTCTTTGACCCAGCTGCCCATAATGCAAAATTGGATTGTTTTCTCAAAGTTCTCGGTATTTTCAAATGAACGGAATCTTGAGTTTTCAGTCTAATCTACGTGGGAGAGATCAAATAAAGAGAGTGATCCTTTTAAGTCTTACCACGATCTCTTACCACCCACTACCATCACCCAAAACGACATATCTGAAAAAAAATTGAAAACTGTACACTGGCCCTCCCGCTATTACAGAGAGGGCCTTTTAATGATCATGCTTTAAACTTGCCTCTTCCCTGAATGCCAATATTATTATCATTATATTATTATTAGCATGTGTATAACTAGTGCACCAGATTATATCCGGTGGGATGTAATCTGTTCCTGCTGAAGACGTTTGTCAATTGTCTGGCAGCTCACTTTTTGAGGGTTCGATTATACATACATATTTCTATGGCGAAAAATTTTATTAAACATTTTTCGTGTGTGTCGTGACCATGGGCCTGTTGGTTGGCATTCATGGTCAGTCTGTAGAAGGGAGGGTGATGAGGTAGAAGGGGGAAGACAGATACAGAAGAAGACTAGTCAAGAGAGATAGAGAGATGGGGAGTTGAGGAGCACGAGGTTCGTGATTGTGGAGCACAGGGCTCGTAGTGGTTGAAGTGTGAAACGAATGGGCTAAGTTCTGGGTAATAGTCCCACTGTTTATCGAAAGCCAGCTAAATACAAGATCTGGCAATTGCCAGGCGAGTCAGATGGAAGAGTTAGGGGTACGAGGGCGTTAGGGGCATGTCAGAAGGAGGCGGGATAGAATGATAACAATTGCGAAAAGGGGGAGAAGAGATGGGATGGCCTGATGGCGGTGGGAAAGTGAGAAAGATGGGATGAGCGATAATACGAGAGAGGGCTATGGAATGCCTAGGGGGACATGTATGCAAATACAGATATGCGAATATAATATAGTACAATACGAAGTTCGCGTAGTCTCGACACATGACTCCTACCTCGTCAAAAGAGCGTCATACTAATTGCCATCCATAGCTTTTACTTGGTTTTTATAAAGCTGAAAGAACAGTATATTAGTGCGGAAATGTGTGTAACCCTTGTGACCTGTGTTATATCGACATACAACGTGAAAACGGTAAATTTTAAGGAGAGTGTCTTGATTTTCTAAATTTTTACAGCAAAAATTATATGGTAACGTCGTTTTCGACGTATTTACTATTTCTTCTATGATGATACATTTTCGTACATTTTTACAACATTTTAAATTAATTTTTAATACATTTTTACTATTAAACATTTTTGAAGTAATCATAATTTTCCACAAGACAGCAGTAAAAAGCTAATTTTCTTAGGCTTCCATGTTCCTTTAACCAGATACTGCTAGAAAATCGTAGTTGGGTTAGCTACAAGACTAAAACAAAAGCGAGAGACCGTGTCGCGTTGTTGAAGAAATGAAGAGATAAACGTAGACAAATGAACTCAAATGAATAGCTAAGAAAGCTAATATAGAAATGTTACCCTCTACCTCTTCTCATCCCATTCCTGTTCAATATTTGATCGCAAAAGCTGCAAAAGAGTCTAAATATGAGTCACAACATTATTGAAATCACATTTTCATGTCTGCACCTCTTAATAAATTATTATTACGGAGCGCGACGACCCAGGCGATTGGAATAAGAGTTAGGGCTGAGATCAACAAAAGTCATAGTCTAAGAGAAACAAAAATATCGTTATCTCAATGTAAGAGAAAATGCTACATACGTGCGCTAAGCACTTATGTAGCATTTTCGTTTGCAGTAAGCATAACTCTTAAGTATAATATACATTATGAATTACGAAAAATCAAGCTTTTCCAAATTTTTATAGTTTAAATTAGGAACCGCAGCGTCCGAGAAGAAAATGACTGTTGCCGAGTTATGTTAGCATTATGCGCTAGAACAGGTGGACCGGGTCACGAAAATCATAAGAAAAACTAGTAAAACCTAAGAAAGGCGAAGAAAATGAGTGAAGAGGGGAGCCTGAAACGGGGCAGAAATCGCAGCGGTGGTGGCGCCGAGTCAGATTCGTAATAGAAAACTACGGTAGCTGCTTTGCGAATTGCACGAAAAGTAGTGATTTATGGGTAATTCCGGGGTGGATAGTTCTGATTTTGGTGGGTTCTAGAGGTCGAATAGTATGAAAAAAATGCTAAAATTAGAGGCCCCGACGCACTCCATCGTAGTAAAATATCGCTTTTTGTGTTTGCAGTAAGCATAACTCTTAAGTATAATATGCTTTTAACGCATTTTCAAGCTTTCCTGATGGTTTGGTATCTTTAGCATGCAACGACAACAAAACCGATTCAAAATTAAGGAATAAACGCATGAAATAACTTTTCAAATAGGGGACACTTTGGGGCTTCTTAACTACGGTACTTCCATTGCAACATTCGTCAACGGAATCGCACAACAATTTAATCAGGCTGCGGTCCCTAGTTTAAATTTAACCTTTTAAAAAAACACGATTTAGAATTAGAGATGAGAATTACTGTCCGTTACGCACGTACTTCCACGCCAAAGCAAAAAAACCAGAGTACTTGTAAGGCCATCTCATACGTTTTCCTGTCTCGAACGGAAAACCATGAGGTTTCACAACTCGTGATACGGTATTGAAAGTACGGTAGTGTACATTTTCAGATTTCACTTTTTTGCCTAATTTTTCTTAAATTCCTTTGTATGTTTCGGTTTTGTTTGTTATTTTCTTTATTTTTTAGTGCTAGACATGTAGGGCCGATCTTGTAGGTGGAGCGTTCGATGCGTCGATATTGACCATTGAGG
>LS936711.1:143412-190679 GCA_900490955.1 Micoletzkya japonica | reverse complement strand
ACCACTTCGTGGCCGAGTTCAAGAGGAAGCACAAGAAGGTTTGTGGGGGGAGGGATTGGCTGGTGATTTAGCGTTGGCTTGTGAAAGGCGAAAATGTGAATATGAATACTGAATGAAGAAGAAAGAACACCTGAAATCGGTGTCTGACAAACTGTCTGACACCTTGAGAAAAGAAATGATTACTGTAGCCAGGGGTCCTGGGAAGCAAGTACTCTGGCCGTTTGGAAGTACGTGATTACACCGGTAGCCGTTCAAGGTGGTCAAAAACAGTCAATATTGTTTCAAGCAAAATACAGTAATATCTTCTCAAGACGTAATAACGAGCACGTTTAATTTTTATCGTATTAGTTATTTTTTAAAAACTGTATTTGTGGTTGATGGTTTTGATTATAAGTATGTGTGTGACCACACTGTGTAGAAAATGCAAGAATAGAATACCAACAGAACCCAGAAAGGTTTTCAGGCTTTCCTCGGGGTGTTACACAACATTCTAACCCTTTGGAAAACTAATAACATAAGCCTTCTGGATATTTTTGCCTTCTATCGCTACATAAGGTCTCAATCTTCCTTTATGATAGTAACCGTTGCATAGGCCTTCCTCTCCTCCTTCCTTATTTGACGTTGCTGGAATACGGCACTCTACAGGGTTGGGGGAAGAATGATTTTTCGCTTTCTATAAGTTGTGCATTTGAGAAGAATGGTGGTCACTCTACATTTGAAAGTTTTTTTAGATAAGAAATAATTATCATATTCCAAACTTTCTCCAATGCTCTTATCCTCTCCGGAATGTTATAACAACAATTCTTTCCAAAATACGAAAAAAATCAGAGCATCTCATGTGAATGAGGTTTTCGTAGAAGAGGAAACAAGTGCAATAAAGTAGATTAGATACGATTTAAAAAGTCGTGTGGTATGCGATCGCCCACTGAACCTCTTGTTCATGGTGTTAGAATGCGATTTCCTATAGTAGTAATTAGTAATTACGATGCATTCAACATCTCGTCATACTTATTCGACCATGAATTCCACTTGCCAACGTAGTCTCTTATGTCCAAGTTGGAATGTCGAGATTATTGGGTTGAGGGACCATAAATAAGTATTCGAGAGAGTCTTTTCATCGTGCCGCGCTCTTCATCCCAGTCCCCCGTTACCCTCTCCCCTTCCCTCCGCCTCCCTCCCCTCCTCTCCTTACCCTCCCTCTCCCCATTGCTCTTCCCCCCTATAGTACTGTCCTTCTTCACATTTCATTCTGTCATCTCTGTCTAGCATATGCCAAAATATTTTATAAGTCAGCATGTCCCTTTACTCTTTCTTTCTCTTCTCAGTCTCTGTATTCGTTATCTCTTAGTTCACTTCTTCAGCTCTACACCCCCTATCTCTTCCCTCTTCCCTCTTCCCCTTGCAATCCCATCGCAAGTACTTCTCGTCACTCATTCTTATGGGGTGCTAACGACAGAGGAATGAAAGGATGTAACCACTGAGACGAGTCCCCCCGATAGTTAAGATTAAGGGGCTTTCTTCGATCAACAGCATAGAAAAACGAATAACAATCCATTTCGATGGGTTCTAATAATTTCTAATTCATTGATGTCTGCGTATTTTTACGTAATAGATAGCGGTTTTCATATTTATAAACATACCATCTATCGCCTAAAGGAACGATCGCCTCAGGAAACGCACGCGTACACTACATTATACCAGTCCGAATTACGCTCAATTGCGACTGTGTCTGCGTCTCTCCAATTCCCATGCTCTCACCTCCCCTCTCTCCCTTTGCAAGCATGATCTAACCTTTGGAACAGAACGTAGTGCGCGTATAATTGCTATTTCGCTCTCTACACTCTCTCACTTTGTACGGTGTCGCATTAGTTATTATAAACATTAGTTGTTAAAACGATGCTCAAACGTATATGGAAATAGGAATGTCTGAATCAAATGGACTATCCATATGATGTAAAGAGTAACAAGTGAGTTGTGGTCCCTCTAAATCAGCATGTATTTACAAAGCATTTAAAGTACAGAGAGAGAAAGAGAGCAGCGTTTACAACATCATTTTTCCTTTTTCAGGAAATCCGATTACGGTATCTGGCCAACAGTTAGATTTTACGTGATGCTCGCGAATATTAAAAATGAATGCTTCAAACACTTGATTACGCTTGAAAAGTAAGACAGTAAAGCGAAAATGTAAAAGCAACATTGAGAATTAGAATTAAGAATTTGACGTGATGATGGAGAGTTTATTCTTGTGCATGTAGATCCTGTACACCTCATAATACATATTCATCTTGAACACCTCAAAATACATCTTGTGACTATTTACACCTTCCCTTCCCCTTCTCTACTTCGCCTGTAAGAGTATTCGTGCTCTTCAGCCCATCATCTCCTCAGAGCATCAAATGATTTGTAGACACCATCTCCCCTCTTCCCCTCTCCTCTCTTCTTTTCCTTCCCTTCACTTCACTTCACCTCCCCTAACTCCAGCCCTTGTCTCTCTTACCATCTCACTCCAATCTCTCTCACATTACTCCTCTCATCTACGGTATTATTCTTACACACCCACTTATATTGTACTTCGTACGTATGGAAAAATAGGATAAAAACTTGTGTTAATTTGCATGTGCTAAAGGCCCCTCCGACCACTTTCCACCATATGCATTTCTAAAATCACTCAATAGTTCTCAGTGCTCTGAGTTCCGAGTAAAAAATAGAAACTATGAAGATTCAGCACTCTCTTGTCTCTCACAATCAATTAACCGCACGTTAGTTGGTTGTGTATATTATTGGAGGAAAGGGAGCGTTGAGAAATCTTTGCAGCGCACTCCGCTAAATACAGTGAAACTTTCTTGGCAAAATGACAGCTTAGGCTAATCCCCGGCTCCGGCTGAAGTTTTATGGTGTTTAGCGGAAAGAAATGCGCAGCTCTTTCAACGTTCGCTTTCCTTCAATAATACATAGAAATAATTGAGATGCTCATAGGGAGCCTTTAAGCTTTCTTTTTTCTTAAACGGTCCCTCTGAGCATACCATTCATTTCAAAGTATCTACAACGAATTAAAGGGTCCCTCCACCCATCTCATTCATTTCAAGAGACAACCAATTAAGAGCGGTTGCTTGATTGCGAGAGACAAGAGAGGAAAGAAGAGACGCAGGCAGCGAGATAGATCTTTGCACAGCCTTTTCTCAGCAACGGCGAATTTTCAACTAAAAAGGAGAGAGTATGACACTCAGGACATTAAGAGCTATTCAATGATGTCAAAAAATGCATATGGTAGATATTGCCTGGAGACCCTTTAACGTGCAGTTTATTGATTGTGAGCAACAAGAGAG
Source organism: Micoletzkya japonica (assembly GCA_900490955.1). Lineage (NCBI taxonomy): Eukaryota > Metazoa > Nematoda > Chromadorea > Rhabditida > Diplogasteridae > Micoletzkya > Micoletzkya japonica. The sequence continues at coordinate 187,353 of LS936711.1, read as the reverse complement.
GAATGAAGAGAGGCAGATAACGAGAGAAATGTTTCCACAGCTTTTTATAAGCAATGACGAAGTTTCATAGTTTCGCCTTTTAAATCGAGGCTCAGGATAGTGGAAGCTATCCAATAATGGCGTATGTTATAATAGAAAGTGATCGGAGGGGGGCCTTTAAGTTTCTTTATAATATGAGGAATCATAATGAAAAGAGGCAGACAATGAGATAAATGTTTCCGCTCTCACAAGTATCATTTAAATGTCTCCAAATAGTTATTTATTTGTCTCTTCGGCCTTCCTCTTCTTGTACCTTTTCTGTTGACTGCCTCTCCAATTTCTTGAGATTCCTGAAACCTGATAATTATTTACCTCTATTGATATTTTTATTTTCTAAGCGTGTTCTCTTTAGCACGGGAAATTGCACAATTTGTATAGTAAAAGTTACAATAGTATATTATATTTTTGTTAATATATTTGCGGAATACGTTGAGGCTAAATTTTAATGGAAAACCAAGTCTTTGTGCACCCTCGTTTGCCAGCAATGCCACGCTAGTGTTTTTTTTAGACTAAAACTCTTTCATCTTGAAAAGAATAGGAAAAGAAGTCGTTTGAGCGCTTCCTTTCCCAAGCCTAGTAATGATCTGTTCTTACCGTCTTCTCCCTATCATTAATCAGTTTTCCCTTCCCCACACTATCTCTCCCATGATTCCCCTCCCCCCTCGCTACCCTATTACCGAGTACATATTCTTCCTTGGTGGCCTTTCCTTCCTACAGTATCCTTCGTCCTTTGAGAGGAGAGACAAAGCATAAATCAGAGTGAAGGGAGTCAAAGAAAGGAAGGAAAGTGGATGGGAGAGGAGATAGAGAAATTGGAGGGACTAGAGGGGAAGTGCCAAGTTAGTAATACGGTCAATCACTTACTCGTCTCTTCTTCTGCATCAATTCCATTGACTGATAAACGAAGAGAGAGAATTAGTGCTTTATTTGGACTCCTTCTTTCCTTTTTCATTCTTAAGCACAGCTTTTTCAGGTAGAAATACAAATAATTCTCTATTTGTCCTATACTGTCACAACATTCTGCAATATCAAAACGCGAACAAGATAGATCCACAAAAATTAATGAAAAAAACTTAAATACAAAGAATGTGGGTCGTACGATGATTTGGTCTTACGATCGTGTACGCTTTTTAACATGTTTCTCTATAACTTTCTTGTGAAGGCTACAGTGCGTGTCTGTAGCCAAAGCAAAAATGGAGTTGATAAAAACGATGAAACTTTCCTTGACATTTTTTTAGATAATATTTTGGGAATATTTTAATTCCATACTTATAAATCAATATAAAGAATCCGGAAAGAGGGCGACGAACGAACAACTCAGTCTGTAGATGTAGTCTATCCGCTCCGATTACAACTGTCCAGCAAATTCACCTTCCGGGCCAAGAAAACCTGATCCACTTACTAATTTTGAAGCAAGCTGTGCCTAAGCAACTATTCGTCGCCATTTACACTAGAACAACATGGTTTAGCTTAGCACACAAAAAGCATTGCGCAAACAGCATAACGATTTGAACGGCATAGAGATTTCGGAGATTATATATAAAAAAACAAAGCACGGAAACATAAAATAGTACAGAAATTCCTCCATGGTTGTCAGAAATATAAACGTAGTCTTCCTTATCCCTCACGAGGAATGCATTCTATAAACGGCCTCTTCCTTCACAGAATTCCAAGCACCATAATAGCGAATGGCGGTTTCCGCACATAGGATCCGATCCTGTAGGCGAACCAGTAATAGAATATCCATGAAGTAAAAAGTTCACCTCTATGAACTCAACATTAGAGCGTTTTTTGATGAATAAGTTTCACCCAAATCTATTTAAGCGATGGGTCTGCCATTCCTCAACCTTTTTGATATTATAATTTACTCGCTTTTGAGGTTACATTTTCAATTTGATTATATAACACCTCATTCCATCAAAGGTGTACCGTCAAACTAGTAAATTGTGGGCCGTGTTTGAAACACTTGAAACAAGGCCATATCTCGGCTGGGAAAGGTCGTACAGAGCTCTGGCTGGAATTTTTGGAATTCTCAGGACGAGATCTACTTTTGCATTAAGTTTGGTGATGCTTTGACAACTATAAACCGGTTAAAACGGCTTTTATCTTAGAAATTCTGGCAATACCTGTTCGAACCTCTCCAATGCCACCTTTTTACGTTTTAAAGGTCTTTAAACTTGAGAAATCGTTACCAAAAACGAATCGTTACCGATCTCGTCCTGAGGATTACAAAAATTCCAACCAGAACTCTGTACGACCTTTCCTAGACGAGATATGGCTTTGTGTCAAGTGTTTCAAACATGGCCCACAATTTACTAGCTTGACGGTAGATGTAAAGCCTAACTGCAATTTGGCTGATTTTGCAATCGTTTCTTTTTTTGCAATGACCTATGTTCAAAAAGGTGTGCAAACATTTCCCTGTTGTCTGTGTCCCTTCATTCCTCTATTGTATATCACAATCTATTAACCGCTCGCTAATTTGTTATAACTAGAAAATATGAGATGGTCAGTGGGACTCTTTATTAATATGTATTATAGGTTGCGGAGAAGTTCCCAACCTTTCGTCATACACTTATGAATTGCGGTGATTTCTACATCTATCTTATTAAATTGATACAGAGCTCTATACCCAGGCTCTATACTTATTTCTGTCCTCCATATGTGAAAGTTTTATTGGGCTAATGGCAATAATGTTAGAAGTATACGATTATGACTACCGTACAATGTGTGTGCAGTAAGAGAGAATTGGAGGGATGAGAAGAGGGTTGTATGTAATGAATGCACAGTGGAGACGGAGGGGAGATATATGGGAGTGGTGGATAGGGTAGAAGGAAGGATGGAAGGATGGGGAGGGATGGGATAGGGGAAGGAAAGACTCACTTACTCTATCTACAATATATTTGCTTGTTATGCCCTTTACCTAATCTATCAGTATCGCGTATCGTCTACATTTTACATTTCATGCGAATTCTCGATTTCGTTTTCTTTCCTTTGATATTTTCTTCCTCTACATTCTCTATACTAAGTCTGTTTTCTCTTCCATTCACTCCTGTTTCGCTGTGATCAGTCCTTTACTCCTATTGATATACTTGTTATTGATATACCTATGACCGTAGCTTGAGTCCTCTCCCTCTCGTAACTCTCATGCTCCCCCCTTCATCCTCATCTCTTTCCTTCCCTTCCTCTGCCCTCTCAATGATAATTCTCGCTCCCGCACAGCCGGCCATCTATGAACAAGAATTTACGACATCGTTTTATGAGTATGAAAGATGAAAGAGACCGCAGACGGGTGGCTATTGGCTGTTGAGAAGAAGGGGGCGGGGCTACGGGACGGAGGAGGGAGAGGAGGGGAAGGAAGAGACAGAAAGAAGAGTAGTATTGGTACAGACGGATGTACTCGGGATGGAACGGAACGGAGGAAGCCTCTTCATCCACCACTACTTCTTCCTATTGGTCGACTCTGCCCTCCGGTCAGTCCCCCCCCCTCACTTACGACCCCATTCACCTCCCTTTATTGGCACTTCTCACAGAACCCTCTCACTCTCTCACTCTCCCTCTCTCTTTTATTACCTCCCTCCCTCCATCCATTCTCCCATAAAGTACTCAGGTGCTGCAGGCAATGTGTCAAACAAGACCCCCTCGACGATCTCCTACGACAACCCCCTTCTGTATCCCACGTACGTTAACAACATGAAGATGTTGCATCAATGGGCCGAGAATACTAATGCGTGAGTATCTTCATTTCATAGCTGTCTTAATGTTGTATGTGTTTCGAATGCAGTGAACGGAGATAAGCATAATAGTATTACAAACTATCTTAGATAAAAGTAAATGGCGCTTTGAATTACTGTACCAATCAGTTTGTGATTCGCAGCTCTAATCAATACTGTCTCACGTGCTTGCGAATACTACAGCCTTGCAAGCATTTACTTCTTATTTCATAAATAATAACCGTGTATGTTCGTTATAGTGGTTTGATTGAGCTTCGTTCCGTATGGCCTTCCCTCGGCTACATCCATTTCAACCACCACCACTTCCCTTTCAACTCAGCCTGTATTCCCTTGGATGAAGATGTCCGGTACGGAATTTGTGCATGTCTTTAATGCGCTGCGCTATTAATAGCCGCCCTACGAAGGGAAGGCCTGAATTCTAATAGTGTCGCTTAACCGAAAAGGCGAAATGCTCGCCCTTGCCCTACAGCTAACCAGTTAGTTTTCGTGTCCATTCCCTTCTCTTTCTCCCTCCATTCGATCACTTCTTTGTCTTCTCGTTCCCCCTCTCCTTCACCGTATTCTACCATCTTTCCGACTGTCTTATTCTCCTTAATACTTCTCTGCTCAGACTCCTCAACAGTTCCTATCAATAGTGAAGGTCACTCTCTCGCTCTTTCTCTCAAAGTTAACTGCCTACCCTTCGCTTTTTTGTTCATTTAATGACGGTCATTAATTAGGAGAAGGTGAGAAAGTGAAGAAGAGAGTAATGAACTAAGTGGACGAAACGAGAGGGGGCAAGCTGGAAAGGGATAAGAAAGGGCTGGGATTATACACTAGTCTGGAGAGATAGATGGGGATAATGTGATAGTGCAAGTTGATCTTCTGCCAGCTGTATGCATCAATACTCTCTTCCCTTCTCTTCTCTCCTCTCTCACTTCTTTCCCCCCTTATCCCTCAACACAACTGCTATGCTGTCTCCTTCACAAATTGTTAAAATATCACTCCTTTTGATGTTGCCGCCAAGAGGCGAATGGTAGCATATATCGAAGTGGGATAAGGGGGTGGGGTGGAGGGGGGATTGGGTGGGGTATGACGTGGGACAGTTGGCGACAGTTATCAAGTTGACACCTCGACTGTACCCCAACAGTTGTCCCGTGTCTCCCTTTGTATGGCACCGCCATTACCCTCTCTCATTGTCCATACATTGCATATTCCGATTCACTCTCTCATCTCGATTGCCCAAAGCATTTTTGGAGCGAAAATTTATGAAATTAAAGAAAGTACAGAGGAGGCTAGAGCATGTCTGTTGCATGGAGAAAGAATCACAATAAGAATGTGTTTCCATCATGACTATTTTGCTAATGGTTAGCATAAGACAAGGATATTGTAGTGTACCTTAGTGTAAAGTGTGTATCCCGTTCCAAATAGTCAACGACCCTCTTTCTTTCCCCCGACCCCCTTCGTCTTTCTCTCGCCTTCCCCTTTCCCTCCTTCGAATCCTCGAATACAGCTCAATTCTCTCGTCAACCAAACTGCCAATTGTTCTCTCAAATAGTCGCGAGAATACTACTCTCTCTCATATCCCCTTTCCCTTCACATCATTCTCTCTTCAATCGGCTTTTTTCTGAGCTTTCTCAAAGGAAACCATACTGTTCCTTACGTATGCAGTAAAGAGAAAAACATTGAATATCGTGGATGCGGTTTAGAAATTAAAAGACTGTGGGGAAGGGAGACGGGGTAACGGAGAGGGTAGAAGGAGAAGGGGAAGGGTAGGTAGCACCTCATAGCCATAAATCTGTACATAATGGTCCCCTTGCATAAGACGCGTAGAGATGAGAGAGATAGTGAAGAGGAGAATAAGGGAGAAGAGAGAGTGCTCCTTCGCCATGTTCTCATTGTGACTCATTCAAGGCATACTCCTATCTAAGTATGACTAACTCTTCGGCGACGAACATCATTACTCACCTTCGTGCCTGATTACTCACTTTAATTTTAGCTTTCTTCGATCTTTGTGAATATATATCAGCGCTATTTGCTATAACAGATTATTTACCATTTAGTGTATCTCTTGGAACAGGTGGTATCTATACGAGAAAGCAGGGACCCAAAATAATTGTGCGATTAGTAATGCTTATTTATTATTAGAAAGCCCGTACAAGTTATTATGTTATATTATCAACCACCGTAAAAACGCCATGCCGATGTAAAAGGTATGATTATGATATGAAATAATACGCGGACCCCTTTCCAATAGATAATCCCCTAGGTATTCCCCCTCCTTCTTCTCCTTCTTCTCCTCTCTCACCATCCATATTTCTTCCCTTGCGTGTTCTCTCTTCGAATTGCCTGTTTAATTTCGCCTCGAGTACTCAACATATATCTTCTGCCTACAGTTCCAAGGAGCATGGGGAATTTATTAGGTAGGACGGAGGGGATACGGTAGCAGCAGGGGAGAGAGGGAGAGGAAGGGGGGGGGGATAGAAGAGAAGGGAGGGAGGAAGGAGAGTCGATCGATCTTGCTTACAGGTGTCGATATGGCAATAGAAGGAAGCTTACACTAGGGTGAGAGATTTAGAATGGAGAGGGAAGAGGAGAGAAGAGAGGAGAAGGGGGGAATGGAGGGAGGGAAAGGCGGCTACATGAAAGAGATGCAAGATGGTTGTCTCCTTCTTAGGTAGAACAAGACGCGAATCCATGAGGAGACCCTCTCCTTACTTAGTTCTCTTCATTCATACTATTCCATACCGACGAATCTAATTAAAAGCAAAAGGTATAATGTATGTATAATGGAACGTAGACCTGTCTAGATAGTCAAGAGTTAATGGCAGCAAAAGTACTTTGTACTGAAGTAGAGAGACACCTACACGCTCAGCTGGCATTGCTAAGCGTGAATTAATGAATGTAGCATTGAAGTTGATTAGTTCATTTCAGCTTCGAAGGGAGGAGTGAGCAAGCGAACGAGACAGACTTACTCGAGGACACAGACTTTGGAGTTGGAGAAGGAATTCCACTTCAACAAGTATCTCACGAGGAAACGGAGACAGGAGATCAGCGAGAGTCTCCAGTTATCAGAGAGACAGGTTAGCCAGACAACCTAGCATACCCAATGCTCTAAGCTTCACTTTCAAACATTTGTACTTACTTTAGACATCAAATAAGTTTTGCTTGTTTAGTAGATTTCTTCCAATTTTTGTCATTTTTAACCTAAAGCCCGCCGGCATATCCGGCTGGATGACTAAATTATGTGTTCCAGGTGAAGATTTGGTTCCAAAACCGACGAATGAAGCACAAGAAAGAGTCTAAGACCGATGGGGCGGAGAGTGGAGGGGATGAGAGTGGAAATGAACACAACGACTAGACTCATTAGCCAGATCACTCCTTCCTACGGGTACACGCTCATTTCCTGTCTTTTCGTATTCTACTACTGAGTCCTTCGACAGATCTCCCCTTTGTGTATTGATAAAGTGAATAGTGGACACTTGTTTCTGAGTGGACAAGGAGAGTCGAGAGAGATCATAAAGAGGGGACAGTTGTATACCCGTCTGGCAGATACCCATCCTTGTTCTCTTCTCGACAGATACACTATACAACCTTTCCTTTCCTAAAGGCGATGGATCACATTCACTTGTTCATGTTGTTACTCTGAGGAAATTGACATGGTAGAGATACGAAATGGCTAATTTGAGCAAAGCACAGCCTTTTCTGTGACGAATTTTTTTACTACCGTAGCTATGTTAATTGAGGCTAATTTGCACAGCGATAGAGAAGCGCAGGCGGTCAAGAGGAGAGTGAACCTTCATTAGCATGGCCCGCCTCTCCGCGGGGAGAGGGAATAATGAGCGAAAACCACCCACTTTTTCGATCATTAAAAATTTGAACAAAACTCGACGCTATCTTGTAGAGCCGCTTCTCAGCTATCGAACACATATTGTGGTTTGTGTGTATCTATTGCCGCCCCGGATCCTTTAGGCTTTAAAGATCAACGATTTTTCAGAATTCTCTGCATTTTGGCTGAAAAGCTGTATATTTCATGTGTTATTTACACATAAAGTACAAGTGACCGTAGTCAAATAGATAGTACGGTAGAGAGGTTTGATATGCTGCACGCATAATTCTCCGCGAATTCCAATAGACGTTGTATGGAACTGTTCTGCACATTCGGTTTGCTTCTGACTGGGTTACCAAGGACTTTCTCTGCAGCTGAGAATGACTCTTTCTTAATCCCAGCACGCTCTCATCACAACACGTCTATTATTTCCTTTGAAACAGGCACGAAATTGATCCAAACTGAACTATCTTATTGGTAGACGGGGGGGGGGGGGATGGGAATTCGCCGTGCAGCATAGCAAACCTCTCTACCGTACTATCTATTTGACTACGGTCACTTGTAGGTACTTGATATGTAAATAACACATGAAATATACAGCTTTTCAGCCAAAATGCAGAGAATTCTGAAAAATCGTTGATCTTGAGAAGAGAAGAGAAAGGTTCTCTCAAATGCCTTCAGGAATCTTAACAGCTTACGGTCCAAATAAGCCTCCTTTAATGTGAATTCAGGACAAACATTTCAACCGGCACTTTACCCGAGATCCGAGATTTGAGAAACCTGATTGTCAATTCGGCTGTCGCGTATTGGAACGTGAGCGATTTATTTATAAGGTACTAGGAATTGTAAGAGATCAAGGAAATCCAAGTGAGAAACTACGCACTCGGATAGAAGAGACAACTTTGTTACCTTTTAAATTAAAAAAGTTAACAATCAATTATTTTGGCACCGAATTATATGAAGCTTTTCTCTTAAATACATGAAAATTTGCCAATAAAGCATAAACTTATTATGATAAATAATGAAGAAATTGATGTATTTTGCAACCAATGAGGGCTGGCTGACGGTTCTACGCATGAAAAATGAAAGATATTCAATGACATGGATCCCGCACAGCCGGACGGCCACAATAGACTAACCCCCAGTCGATCACACCATGAAAATGGGCGATTATTTCAAATGTTACAAATCATGCTTATGAATTAGTAGGAGATGCGGTAGGACGTAAGGAGTAGGTTCCACTTTGTTTCCGGTCAAGTTTCACAACGAAGTCTGATATCCCATGAATTGTGTGGTTTTGGCACCGTGCCAAAGTGGGGGTCCCGTCGGCTGTGTCCTTTATGTCACAATGTCACCTCTCCTTAATTCTGTTATTGTTCTTGACTAAACCCCGTTCACTTACGAGTAAGAATGTCGGCAGTTGCGCAGGCAGGGGCGATACTCCAGTTGGGACTATGGCCTTCCCCCAACCAATCGAAATCCTGTAATGTAAGAGTGAGATCCACGGGAGTTGTCCTCAAAAACGGAGCGATTAAATACTTTTGATTGAAATAACAAAATATTCCCGCTGATTACGCTGTCCAATTGACTCTTTACGGGTTACTATGGCAGAAATTAATAGAATCGCAAGAAAATTGGATCCGGTGAGGTAGATCAGCGCGTATTTGCATAGACAGTTCGCTTTCGTTTGCGTACTTTTCGCCAACTTTTGTGGAACTTGTAATAGCACAGCTAATAATCTTTCCATTGTCCCTCATAATTGATCCCTTAACAATGTACAAAAATTGTAAAAAGGCAAGAAGAAACTATGGAGACTTCCCCAGAATCATAACTTGTACAGCCACTTTCGGATGTAGCTTACCTTGACATCTTTCCATTCGTCCCCTTCGTGCACTTCTATCTTCTCTCCTCCTCTCGTTAACCTCAAACAATTGATCCAATCGATTCATAGCCAACAACTACATAGTATGACACATCATACGTATCTATGAGAAAGATGACGACTAACAAACAGGGTCCGACTGTAATGTCTGTACAGGATTCGAGTATCATTCCTCCCTTCTTACGAAGAGAAACAAAGAAGGAAGAATGAGAGACGTCGTGTACTCGCAGTTGATGGCATTCAACGAATACGCGAATACTGAAAGGAAATATAAAAAAAGATAAATCTCAACTCGAATGCTCTTTCATATTGCCTATTTCAGCCTTATCATCATAAATAGCTAGGAATATTGCCTATTTTAGCCTTATCATCATAAATAGATAGGAATAACTTACGATAGTAAAGATATACTTCTATAGTATATAAAAGAAAATAAACCTTTTGCAGTTGTACACGAGGACACTAGTAGCTACAGAGAGCGATATGATGAGACAATCGGAGAGATTATCGAGAAGGACAGTTGAGGGATGGAAGGGAATGCAGATGGTGCAGCGACTTAAATCACCACATTACTATTACAATATTCACAGAGTTTCTCGCAAGTCGGATTCATTGTTTTGCTCGAAAACAGCTTTTCATTCTAGGGCAATGCTAAGTACTGTATGTATGCCGGCTATGACAATGTTCAATATACCGCTTTTCAATAATACCGTTTCAAGATTTACATAAATACAGGCTATTTCCCAGCTAAGGAAGTCATCAAAACGGAACGTTTAATGACAAATTTTTGAATCTTGTAATATCCACACTTTCTTCTCCTACTTTCAAAAATGCATTCTATCCATGCTTAACTTAGCAAGCCCTACAAGTAAAAATGCCCTCACGATAAATTGGCTAGTCGCACACTTGAACCATCCTTTCCTTCGATCAACTCGTTGACGTCATTCTTCAATATTAATGTATTTTTTATGAGATATCTCATGCATACGTGGGTACAGACTAGAGCTCGCGAATCGATACCAGTTAATCCAATTATGCAGTTTTTCCAGGGTTATGTTTCACTCCGTACGTATTAGGAGATGTAATTCCGACAATGCTGGTAGTGAAACGTAACCGGTGAAAATCGGCCATCGGCATCGATTCGCGGGCTCTAGTACAGACCCGAAATGGTAGGATCCTCTTTCTGTTAAAAACTTGACTTGGTAAGCATCAGGTTATATCAGAAGCATCACTGGCAGGCTAATCAAAATCTTATTAGGTATATTGATGTGTTTGACCCATACATTTTTATGGTTGCGATTGATTTTCCCACTTCTTAGAATATTGTAGATAAAGCTTCCCATATATGCTTTAGTTTCTGACAATGCGTATTGTCCAATAGTCCAAATACCTTATCAGTAACAGAAATGTTCCTGTCACTATGCATTTCCGTCGTGCCTTCCACTCCACTTTGCTCTTCTTCCTCATCTTCTAACTCATCAGATGATTCGTTCGGAAGGGGGGACGGGGGTTTTGCCTGCATTCATGGCATACGGTCACTTTCCTTGGTCGTATTTTGAGAAACACACACCGTCTAAGCCTGTTGCATTGCTTTCATGATAGTATCATGAAGATACTAAGCCAAATTCCCTAAACAAATGACCGTAAATGTAGCTACGGTTTTAAATAGTTTCACTCAATTTGGTCTAACCCCTAAGCGGTCTCTAAGCATGTAAGCGCATACATTATACTGCAGGGTTAAATAAAATATAACCTGTCCTCGAAGTGGAACATTTGTGATTCCTGTGTAGAAGGAGAAGGCAGCACGAGTCTGAACAGTCTGATATACCGTCACGTACGTTCATGACCTACATCTAAGAACGGCACACACTGAAACTACGGTAGCTCTACCGTACACTGCTAAAATGCTCTTCAAACGTGAATATCTCATTACACATTCCAATTTATTTATTTTTATTTAGAAACTAGCAATATTTGGAGATGTCTGCGGTTCCTTTAAATGAACGGTCGTGACCGTCTTCATACTATGCCATACCCTCCCCCCATAAACCATAGCTCAACGTAGATAGTAACCGTCCAGAGCACCTGGGTGTCCTTCTCAACGATGGCCCTTCTCACTTGAGATAGAACATCCCTCAGTCGCACTTCGTAATAAGGAGAGGGACCGATGGCGATGGCATCAACTAAAGAGAAGACTACAAACGAGTCCATGTACTGCCGGACGGAACCGACACTTTCGCACAGCCGGATGAAAACCATAGGACCTATCCGATTATTGTCTTGAAAGGAAAACAAAATTTTGCTGGATACTGTAGCATTTTTTGCTTATGTTCGACCTAAATTTGAAATTCGGCAAATTGCCAAGTCAAAAGTCCATTCCAAGCGAGGGTAGGACGACCGGTAGGGTCATCCGGCTGTGCTTTGGCACGGTTCCAAAATCATGCAAAAATTTTTCAAATCACATTTGAAATAATCGTCCATTTTCATGGTGTGATCGAGTGGGGTTAGTCTACTGTGGCTGTCCGGCTGTGCCATGATCTGACGATAAAGGCCAATGAATACAGGTGTCAGATAGATCAAGAACCTATGTTCCTCAAAGCCAAAAGTAGAAAGGAAAGAAACCAAGCCTCTTCTCGGTCATGTCGTTCACTACGTTAGTACTCAATTCAGTCTTCGTATCTTCAATCAATTCGTCCCATTCCTTCTCTTTCCGTCCTCTATCATCTGTAATACCCTCTCTGCCTCACAACCGTCCCCCTCTCCTCCGATAGACTGCCCCCTTCCCTCACCCTTCTTCGTATCTCTTTCCGTATCCTTTCCTCTCGCTTGTAACCGTGCAATCATAGCCAATCTCTTCTTCTCCATCTGCTATCATGCCATTTCCCCAAACTCTCTTCACCTAATAAAATATTTCATCGGTCTCAACCGACAGTGTCATATCAACGACTTCTCATTACTATTTATACAACTCGACTAAAGCTCGTAATCTAATTGTTTTTATCGTAGTGGGCACGTCGAGGGTACCAGGGAAGGAGGATCTGAGAGAAGGGCCGGCCGTTGCCTGAATGTAGTATTCACTATTCCAATACCTCAATTAACCTCTTTTAACAATTACTAACAGAGACACACTACTGCAACTAAAAAAGTAGACTTGTAAGTTATATAGATGTGCAAAATAAATAATAGTGAGACATACGGTCTTTGAAGTGATCGAAGTCATCGGGATGGAGACTGACATAATGCTCAACAACCGCGTCTCTTAATACATTATCTTCAGTATACATATATTTGAGTTAGTTTTTCGCAAAGGATAAGCCAAAACCTCACTCCCCTTTCGCGTCCCAAAAAAAGTTATACATCCGCAAATCTCCTTGAAAATCAAGTTTTCTATCTGACCTCCCTGGAAAACGAGGTATACTGTAACGCCTTTCGTCAAATTTTCGAGAGCAACGATCAGCTTCGCTTCCCGAACTTCGCGAATGCTTTGATTTCTATGATGTTTCTTTATTACTTTTGCAATTTAACTACTTCTGAACACTTCTAAGCTCGCTTGGCTCAGATACCATCACTTGTCATCTGTTTTCCGCCATTTCCAAATTGCGTATTTGCTTTTCCTCCATTCTGATCGTTTTTCTTACGAAGAAAGCTTATATTTGCCACGCATTGTGTTAGATATGACTATCCACGTATTCTACTTGCTTCATGCAATGGTTTGGTCTTGCGCGACGGCGATTTCCGAGCTTCAACTTCGATCAGCTTTGGCTGAGTGCTTTATGATGTTTATTTGAGCCGTTTCGTTCTTAAACAGGCATATTGTTTCAATATGGCAGGGAAAAAGTAGTTGACAAGCGGTAATCTTGTCGACAGTTTGAGTTTCTGGCTTACAGTAAAGTGATTCATCTATCTGACCCAGCGTCCGACCTCTTACGCTATGACCCCGCATCCGAATTTGTTTTAGCGATATTGCGCCATGGTTTTACATTATTTTTGGCTTTTATGTAACTTTTTGCAAATGGGGTATGCTTACCCGATTAGAGTATCTGAAACAACTCTAATCCCGAAATAATGAATTTCGTCAAAGTCGCTGCCCTCCCTAAAGCAGAGTTGAAGTTAAATATGTTGGAATTTCCCCCATTTTTCTTTCAGACTGAGCAGCGATAAGGATAAGGTTGATAAGGCAATAGTCGTGAATGGAGTAAACGAACCTGGTCTTGTAGTGGTGCTCCCTCATCTTTCCCATCCCGTATCCCATCGCAGCCACAACAGTCAATGCAGCCATGCGGGGGAATAGGGCTCAAACGATACTCTAGATTGGCTGCTACTACCAACATGTGCACGTGGCTTCTCTAGTCAACATCGCTATGTTCTAGTTAAACAGAAATTAGCCAACCACTGTATACTTGGGCACGGACCCGAACTTCGGGTAATGTGGATAAACGAGAACTAACCGTAATAGTAGGGTTTCTTGTTCCACATATTGGTCAGATACAGAGCAGCCAGTCCGATTCCCGCAGTTACTCCCGCTCCCTTAACCAATTACATACAGTATGTAACATACTCACATTATTTCACTCCTATATTCGTAGACATCGATTAACTTACTTTTAAAATACTAGTCTTTGTGTATATATTATATTTTTTTCTAAATTTATCGTTCATAAACTACTGCTCTCATATTTCGGTAAAAAATTTTTGCGGTAATACGCATCGTTTTGAGATAAATGGGTTTACACTTTGGAATAATGTAGACTCAGAAGTAGACTTCGGTCGTTCCCAGAGACACCCAGGATGCTACCAGGGCGTCTCCCAAAAGTGTGTGAATAGATACCCAGGATGTCTCTAGGATATATCCCTTTTATTGGAGATATCCAGGAGACAAGGGTTATACCCAGGAGATATCCTGGGTGTCTATTTCCACACACTTTTGGGAGACTTCCAGATAGCATCCCGGGTGTTTCTGGAAACGACCGGAGCGAGGGTACGAATCGCATAATAGTACCGGGTACCGAAGCGTGGACAAAAGGAATGAATGACTCTCCCCTCGAGTACAGGAATGAGAATGAAGTACACGCTTCATCATTCGTAGACAGCCTGTACTAGAGATTGCGATGCGAGCCCAGTCCCCGAAGCAGTCCCTCTCATTCTTTCCCTCTGTCCCCCCTTCGCCGCCCCGATTCCTCGAATGAAGCGGGCACAGGAATGGGCACGAGTGCTCGCATCAGTGCCTGTGCCCGCATCACGAAGCGACCCCTTTTCGCCCAACACTTTTTTCAAAAATTATTTTGAAAACATTTATTTTTCATCAAATTTTTGATCGATGCATGTTTTATGTATTTTTGATCGATGCATGTTTTATGTTGTCATATCATTCATACAGAGAAATAACGTGGAAATTACAAAGCTGTAAGATTACATTTTCTACCTAAAGTTTTTCTTAATTTTACCAAAACCTCTTGGCTTGGCTTTTATCTGTCTACCAATCCATTAGAACATAGATCAAATAGTGACGTCGTTGAATTTCAGTGTCTTGATTTCGTACCGAGAAACAGACAAAAGTGCCTTGATTCACAATCCAGCATAATTTGGTTTAAAATAGAAATCCAGCATATTATTGGAAAACGAAGGTTGAGAGAGCTGCACAGTTCGTTCCGCTAACCACCGTAAAACTTCAGCCGGAACCGGCTTTTAGCCTAAGCTGGCATTTTGGAAGTGAGTTTCACTGTATTTAGAGAAGTGCGCTGCAAAGATTTCTCAACGTTCCTTTTCCTCCAATAATAAATTTTGAGGTCAACGTGTCTTGATTCTCAAATTTTTCACAGCGAAAAGTGCCTTGGTTACGTCGTTTCCGACGTACTGTTTGATCTATGCATTAGAATAGCGGAATTTCAAACAAAGATAAGGAAAAATCCCAAAAATACGGTACAAATAATAAATAATGAATGACAACAATTATTACTACTGTTATGTATGGGAAACAGAAAACACGGTAGTCTCCTTAAAAAATTTTTTATAAACTTTTTTCTTAAGAAAACAGAAAAGGGATTGCATCAGTCTTACGATGCGGTCCCTGATGCGATCCCTTTTCCTCATTCTGCCTTGGGCACGACCGTTTGCACCTACATTTACACACTTTCAGCATACTGTAACGGGAAAATTTAAAAAAAGTGCTACCGTATGTCGCTCTCACCACGAAAATGGGCCCGTTCATACGCGTCACGCCTCAAATACCTTTGGAATGTCTCGTTTCTACCTCTATCGCAAATTGAACTACACCATCGCGAACTGAAGTGTGCCGCTTCTAAAGCATTTTTTATGTCTTAGCTCTGCCCATATAAACGGTCGTGCTGGGATCGATCGCCGCACGGGAAAGAATGAGAGGAGAGAATGTGCCCGCATAAGGGACTGGGACTGGGACTGGGACTGTCGTACTCTAGCCTGTACATGAATGGGGTAGCGTGTACAGGGAGAGGGAGGGGAAACTGCTCTTACATTGGAGATAACTGTCATGATTACAAAATGTTCAATGGTTACTTTACTCTATTGTGGCATAGCGATGGAATACGGTATAAACCGAAATCTAAAAAAATTCAAAAATCGTTCAAACTTTGTCAGAATTGGTTTTGGGAAGGTGGGAAACATTTTTTTTGGAAAAAAAGTTTTAAAAAAAATTTTACCCCTCCACGCCATGTCAAGCGCCCAGTCCCGCCCATTCGTGGTGTACTTTGTTGTGCTTCGCGTGCAGTGCTTTCTGTTATTTACATTCATCGCCAATCACTGTAGCCACACTGATGCTCTCTCTAATTGTAGCGAAACCCATCAAATATCAGCGATCTCTTCTGTCAAAAGCGTTCAAATAATAAGATACAGTTAGGTAGTATGGGTGATGGCCTTCCAGCCGTGTGCAAGTTGTCAAAATCTTTACTCATTGCTGTCAAGCGTCAAAATACGAGGGTGAAGGAAAGGTGATAAGTATGCCGTCGATTATGCTTTCTTGTCCGAACGCCTTATGTTCATGATGCAGAATGAAGATCGAAGGGGTCTCCTGAACATTTAGCTCACTGAATAAACACAGCAAAGGAATGAAAGCAGCATGATCTCATGGATCAAGTTTACTTATTTCTCGTGAAGAAGAGCCAGCATCTACAGTTCATGCTACTGATAATCATGGCATTCTCTGCGAAATCTCCACACACTCTGAATTTTGCGTACTCTTGTTTTTCTACCCGCAGTATATTGTGTCTACATTAGTCTACATTAGTGCTCACCTAATGAGAATGTAGAATTGCCCGGGTAAACTTTTCATGCAACGTTCATGTAATCTCGGATTTCATTCATTATAGATACACGACGCACTGATAAAGCAAGAACTTAGTTCTGAAAGCGAAATTTCATAAAACACCGAAATAGTTAACCATTCGCATTGTCTCTGGCCCTCCATTCGTCAACAGAGAGTAGTCGTTGAAGAACGCCATCGAGCGATGCTGCTGCACGATTTCTCAACGAATAAATGTAAAAAAAGCAAAAAGAAAACAGCTAACAACACGAAACTTCGAAATCATCAAGTGAGAGGAATCAATAGTTGGCAGAGTTGGCAAATTGCCAGGGCTCAAAGCTACCGTAACTAACGTTGAACGCCTACCCGATGAGCATCAAACTGGCGCGGACGCGTGAAATGCGACACTTCGCGCGAAATAGATTTAAACGCAGATTACTGTAACTGACTGGGCTGACATATAGTGCTTGACATAGCGTGCCCCTCTGGACCCTAAGCGTGGACACGTGTACAGGCTGTCCACCCTTCATTCATTCGTGGACAGGAGGGAATGGTCGGGGACACGACCGTCGACCACAAAGGACGAACGTCCAGAATGAGTACTCGGTACACGATTCGTATCCTCTACTCAGAAGGACTTGGAAGATACCTTCCATGGATAGGACCAAGTGAACGGATCCAGTACTTCCCTCTCCCTCTGTCCCGCTCTTATATACGACTCCCTTCTCTTCAGTTCTTCATCACTTACTCGAGTTCTCTCCGACATGTCGGAGAGCCCTACAAAGTTACAACCATAAGGGACAAGGTTAAACCAACAATTAGTATTGGATCCATTTATATATCATAGTAAGTATTAGCAAGGAAACAAAATACCAAGTAACCAGGACGCAAGCAACGTCTCAATTCTTTGTGATACTCGCATATCCATACACACACTTTATTCAGTCGTACCAATGCAGTACTAGCTATGAACTGGTATAATCAGCGAATCAGCGGTCGAACTTGGCGGGGAAACGACCCTCTCCGACGAGTTCGTCCCACTTCTCCGTCCAGAAGCCCGGGCAGAAGTCCTCAATTCCAATATTAGCTACTACTACATACTAATCCAACACCATAAACAGGGTAAGTCAGAATTTCAAAGTCACACAGCCGTATGAAAACAATAGGACCTATCCGATTATTGTCTTGAACGTAAAACTTTTTTTTGGATACTGTAGCATTTTTGGGTTATCTCTGACCTAAATTTGAATTTGCCAAGTCAAAAGTCCATTCCAAACAGGGGTAGGACAACCGGTAGGGTCATCCGGCTGTGAGTCAATATATAGAGAAATTGTGAAATTTAGCTGAGATATAGACAACGATCAAAACATTCGTGTCTGAAAAAATTCATATGAAATACTCTAACAGAATGTATTTATGATACATACATTTTTATCATGACAAAATGCTTACCTTGTAAACGTTCTGGAAGAACTTGCACGGCTTGTAGTCTTCTCCCATCAGCTCCTTGCAACGATGGAAGTCTACGTAGTAAGCGAAGCACTGACGCTGCTTGCGTACCTTGACATTCATTTTTTTTCCTTGACCTTGACATTACTAATATAATTACACTTCAACAAGCATACAACCAAAGCGAATTCTCAGGAATATCTAGTGCTCGTAGAATGGCATGATTCCCTTCAATTACCTGGGGGAAGCGAGCATCGTAGGGTGCAGCCCAGAGAAGTTCCTTCTTCAGTTTCTCATTCGTCTCCTTGTTGAACCACCCCGTAGAGTCAGGATGGCGGAGTACGTCTCCTCCCTTCTCCTTGTGTGCCTCGAGGCGTTCGAAAGTCGTCAGAGGAACTTCGATATCGGCCGGCATCCTTAACAGCGGTTATCAGAAGATGAACTACTAATACACCGAGAAGAGAAGTGCAAGCAACCACGCTGAAATGAAATATACGAAGAATGAATGATATGAAGAGAAGAATTCCTCCTCGAGGAGTGAAGTCTAAATAGTAATTAATTAATAGCGAAAATTTCATTTTATCGAGAGTATTGAGTATATCTTTTTTATCCAACAAAGAGAAGATTTCTGGAAGATAACATATATCCACAACAAACAACAAATAGAAAGACATAAACTCTTTTAAACCCCTCAGATATGCACTTTCAAGCTCATCACGTAGCTTGCTGCGGACGAGCGTTGTCGCTTACAGTAGACTTACAATCCTGCTGAGAGGCCACCAACGACGTTTTTGCTGGCATTTAGCCAGATTTGAATTTGGCTTTGTAATTTCAAATTATGAAATTTGGCTCTCGATTAAACACTTTGTTTTACAAGTTTTCATTTAATGGAGCTTTGTTTAAAATCTGGCATATTACATGCAATGCAATTTTTGAGAAAAAAATTACCTCGGTGTTTTTTTTGAAATGCAACATGCTGTTTTTTCTTAAATTGTACTGATCAGCTGAAACACATCTACATTACGCCATGTCAAGCTAGTGTCACGCTCAGTTGACCAATAATCAATGTTTTTAGCAGAAAACTTTTGACATAGCGTGCTACATTATTAGGCAGAGCACAGTACCTATTACTATAATTGCGCTTTTGTGGTCGACCATGGTCGTGATTGTGCTCTTAATCTTACGTTTCTTTTCGTTTCTGCATGACTCTTGCCGGATCATTTATCACAAATGAGTTTGTTGCAGGCACATCTCGAATGAATTCTTAATGGCGCTCTCAGAAATTGTCAAGTTCTGCGATTTCTGCAAGCTTCTTCGCAGCTTGAAGAACTCCACCGGAAACGATCGGAAGCGTAAGTTCGATGCGTTCTTCAAAACTTTAAACGCTGATATCGACTGGAAAAGTGATGAGTTGCTCCCGTTCATACGACTTGTGTTATCTACTCTCGACAGCGATCGAAAGTTGGATATTAAACAGGTTAGATATAGTAAGGAATTAAGAAAGTATGCTAAGCCAAATTTATGATACCGTGGTTAGCGATACCTGGCTGACCTCTATTAGTAAGGACACATTCTGTTCAGAAGAAGCTGACCAATCTCGTTGTCAAATCGTTTGATTTACCACGCTCTAGACTGCCATCCGATGTGGTTGGGGTATGTATTTCCTCTGATTCTCATTTCTATTTGTGCTATCTTCAGAGTTCTCACTCAACCGTCGAGAAATTAGCGGCTGAAGTCTCAAGTCGGATTACTGTAAGGGAACCTACTTTGACAGTGGAAGACGTCAATTCTTATCTGGACAAAATGTCTAATACCTCCGGCGAAGAAAGTAAATTTTATATGCTTTGTATAGATGTCTGAATTACGTCTGAAGGAACAATGACAAATGGAAAGTTATTACGGTTTATAGAAGAGCCCCTGGCATAACATAGATGTGCACGGTTGCGGTTACCGTAGTTGGCTAGCTTGCTGCAATTATTTTTACAAGTACTGCCTTGTCCAATCTGTAGCTGTTTTTCATATGGGTTGTAGGACTTCAGTGTGGAAAAAACAGCCTTGTATCGAGATTTATAACCTATCCCAACAATAATCGTGATGAGTTCATCTTGTCTTTGAGGAGAACGTCTCTTTGAAGAAGTCATAAAGTTTTGTTCGGAAGAGGAACTCATCTGGATCTTCAACATCATGATTCGAAATGTTGAGGTACAGTTTGAGCAAGGTGATCAATCACTCATATCTTTTTTTGTCTAACGGCGCCATCAAAATATCGCTAATTGTAAGCGCACATTAATTTCGTATAATTTTTTTATGCTGGAATGCCCCTCATCTTGCAAAAGTTGAGATATCATATTTACTCTCGCTTTTCTTCGATCAGTGGAAGGTTAATTGTCGTTCAGTCATACATCGGAATGTCTTCTGCGAATCTTCTCAAGATTATCGATGAAGAGGCTGATGGTCGATGGAAATTGTGTCGTAGTTTGTCAGGTTTGTCTTCACTCTCACATCATTGATTGAGTGCAACTTTTTCTTTCATTCAACTGTAGTCATCGTCGTAAGAGGAGAGGAGTTTGTAAGGGATAGGCCGTGCTGTTAAGGGGTAGTCGATGAGTTGTCTAGCAAGGATCTGCTAGGGAAGAACTTCCGGCCCATGCTTCTTGCTCGATTGCCTGCTATTACTGATTGGTGGACCCCTGTACGCCTTTTCTTAACTTGGACGATTGGGAAGACTGATTTAGATTGCTGAAAACTGTGGAAAGGATTTCTATGTAGAGGAGAAGTATGATGGAGAACATGTAATATTGCATCGGATCGGGGGACAAAGATACAAGTGAATAACTAAAGGTGAAGAGGGAGGGACTAGAGATACAGGTACTTCACTCGCAATGGAAACGACTTCTCGGAGGATTATGGAGAGACGGGAGATACGGGAATCGTCTCCCCCCGCCTTCACTCGCTCTTCCTTCCCTCTTGCAATGATGTCATTCTAGACTGCGAATTGATGTTATGGGACAAAGCGAAGAAGGCATTATGTAAGTTGGGAAAGGGCTTGAGACTAGCTGACTGAGAAAAAAGTTTTAGTGATACGCAAATAAATACATATGTCTCTAAGAAACCACTTTCTAATCTGGTAACCACTTCTCTAGTCTGACCATTTTATTACGGTATGTTCATGTGTAATATTTTAATATAAGGTAGACACGGTCGAAAGGCGAGTGACGGTCGCGTGCATTCATTTCGATATGTAAGAGACGAGAGTACCGTACATATCGTTGTTGTTCTCTTCGATGTTCTCTACTACAACGGAAAGAATCTTCTCAATGTTCCTCTGAGCGAGAGACTCAAGGTACGAGGTTGGCTAACTGCATCATACGTGGGCATAGAGGGCATGGGGGCCCGATGGACCCGATGGTCATGCGGTTGGCCCCTCATTCTGTTAGAAACTAACTTGGTAGGCACCGCATACCAGGTACCTCATTGGTAATCTTAGCAAAGTCTCATTCTATACACTGAGACTGATAAGACTGGTAGGGCCCAAAGTGAAATAATCGCCGGCACTCTGCACTCCTATGAACTGCATGTTTACTGCGGGATTGGGAAGAAGTTGGTAGAGTGATGTACGGAAGTCCTCGATAATGAGCATTTATAGATATATTACTTCCCGACTCATAAGGCTGTAGCCGTTCTTGAGGCATAATTATGGAAAAAAGGATCACTTTGTCATAGGAATGATTGAGGTACTGGAAAGAGGAGTTTTACAAAGAGAAAGCGAAGACTCGATGTTTATTGCGAAGAGACTTATCATGAATACGAGGTAAGTAGATGTTGTTCCATCTCCTTTCAATACACTGCATAGGGAAGAAGTGGAGGATCGATTTGCAAGTGCGATGCAAAGAGACGAGGAGGGAATAGTGATCAAGGCATCGTCTTCCCTATATCTACCCGGTTCTCGATCCAAGACTAACGGATGGTATGCTTCATTCTCCATCTCATTAGGGCAACTCGACTGAGAACCTCTCACCTCTTACTTCTGAGGAGCTTACCCTTTCAAAGTATTGATTGAGTGTTAAAGGTTCAAAGTGAAGCCAAACCTTGCGACATGCTCTTCTCTCGATTTGGCGGTGGTAGGAATTCTGAGGAGACAAGGTCAACATGGAAAGGATGCTTATCTATTGGCTGCGAGAGAGGGCGGTGCGAATATCACACTTATTCTTAGTCTATCCTATATATCACTCTTTATGGAATACACATTGTTAAACTTCTTTTAGAATCAGGCCAACTTGTCGTTGTGGGAAGTGCATCTGCTGGACTATCGGATATGGATAGAAAGAGAATATTGGAGGTGAGGGAAGGCGAAGGGAAGAGTAATACTATGGTGTTGAATATAGCAAGAGTATTGTGCTGGGCATGGATTTTAAAAGAGTATAGTTTTGAAGGATGCTACCAGGAACAGTGGACTGGAACGTATTCCTCACTCTTCGATTAGAGGATATCCCGTAGACGGAGAAGGAGGTTACATGGATACAGAGGCCATCAATGTACCTTCCTTTATTCTTTATAGTGTAGTTTTCCTCTTGAGGTGGTGGAAGTTTCGTGTACTGGAGTGAGGGACAACAAGTTAATAGATGTGTCCATCAAATGTATACGAGAGAAGCCTGTGGACGAAGTGGATACAATGGAACAATTGCAAGAGCTACAGGAGGTAACTCGTCTTTCACTCTCAGGTCTAGAGAACAAATGGCCTAAGACCAAATCATGCATGGATATAAGTAGAATACGAAGCAAAGAACATATTTACTCTATTTATGAGCCTATGTTAATGATTTTATCACCGTAGTATGCAAATAATGAATGGTTCATGCTGAGTGAGTATCTGAATAAGTTTTGTGCGCTAAGGTTCTGCGGAGATGCAAACTTCCGGGTAAAGAAGAGAAGAAAGGAATTAAAAGGGAGACTGTGTCAGTACACGAAGGTATTCACCATACCACTGGATCCTTTTGGGCTGAAGTAGATCTGTGTAATTGCAGGTGTAGAAAACAAACGAAGGAACGAAGACAACGGAGTTCTTAGAGGGAAGACTGTCTCTGTGATCGTATGTACTCTCTTTCTTTCTTTTTTCATTTTTTTTAATACCCTTGGCAGTCTCGTAGTGTGCTGCCATTTCTCGGGAGCAGTGGTTTAACGTCTTTATTACAGGGAGTTGAAGCGAAGGAACGGCAAGAAGCTTTTGATATATTGCAGTCATTCGGTGCGAATACTGTATGCAATGCAGGTCAAACTTTTATTTATCACTACGCTGCGTTCTTGTTTTGAGCGTTCGTCGTACGGATGTGTGCTCTAAAACGTCGCATAAGATTGAAATTTTTTATGAAAAGTGGGAAAAGAAATTTTTTATGTAAAGTTTTATGAAATATGCTACTGGAGGGGGCAGCTAATTGTAAGCAATGGGTTACAATTGAAGGAGAAGTTTGATTTCAGTCGTGAGAACCGATTTTGTTGTCGTACTCAATAGGAACCATCCGAAGGCTAAGAAAATAATCGAAAGTAACAGATGGAATGTAGTTATTGTACAGTGGCTATGGAGATGTAAAGAGAAGGGTCGGATAGTGAAATGGTAAGTTGAGGGAGGGGGACGGGATAGGAATAGCATCCTCTAGACAGACAACTGGACCAGTTCAATATATTGCATATAGCAAGACATTATGTAATTCTTGAAAGATATATTGAAATGGATGTGTTTGAACGGAAGAAGAAGGTAAGATTAGACACATACAGGAATGAGGATGAGATTGTGCATTCGGTGGATGGAGCATTCCGAATCGACTGACAATGGTATCCTTTGATTACTATAGTATACGATAAATTGATACGGACTACGAATATAGTATTATAATGTAGATTATACAACTACTCACTCGTTCATATTCTATGTACTGTATAAGAGCATGCGCGCATAAAGAGATAATGGATCCGTCTCTCTAGCTTACCGTATGCTGCGTACGGTATGCGGTGACCATACATAGACGCGGTTGTCTGATCGGGTAGTCCAACTGTATGGGTAAATGGGGGCTAGAGTAAAATGTTTGTTAAAATAAATTGCTCACTTTATGTATGTCTATTTTGTGTGAAATGTATTTCAACAGGAAAAAACCCACAATATTAAGGACAAAGCACATGGAGAATAAAAGAAAGTTATAGGGTAATACTGAGAGATAAACAGATATAAGGGAGCGCAGGGAGAATAACAAATACAAGGTAATATTAATTGGGAACATACAAGTATCGTAATAAAGAGGCATCTTCGAACCTACCTGACCATTGGAGGTGTGTCTGCATTGCCTGCTGCACTAGCACAGTCCTCTTCCCTTCCTCGCCCTCCCTCACAGCCGGGCAGAAACAATAGGGCAGGTCCGATTATTGTCTTGAACGGAAACAAATTTTGCCGGATACTGTAGCATTTTTGGCTTATTTTTGCTCTAAATTTGAAATTTGGCGAATTGCCAAGTCAAAAGTCCATTCCAAGCGACCGGTAGGGTTGTCCGGCTGTGTCCCTCTCCTTTCTATCCCTAAGTAGGTTGATGAATATCTGTCCTTCCCTCTGCCTACAGTACCCATCCTTCTCCTCCCTTCCCTTCTCTTCTTATAACAGTTGGATTATTTTCCCTTCTCTCCCTTCAAGGTACTCCGACTGCTCTCTTATTCTCTTTCCCTCTCCTCCATTTACAATAGATGTACTATATATCGTATACTCATCTGGTACTGCTCGTCTCGTATCATAAACCAATAGCGTATTCCCTACTTCTTATCTCCCTCTTCTCTTTCAATCTCCTCCTCTCGAAACTCCCGACTTCTTCTATCCTATTGCTTCGCTCATAAATCGTTTCATCGCGACAAATGCCACGAATAAATCAGTGACTCTCGTGGCTTCAGATGAGTGAAGTGAGGGACGAGAGTAGCAGATGGGGAGAGAAGGGAGGGAGGGGGGGATAGAGAGGAGTAGGGGAGAGGGGGAAGGTGTAGAGAGAAGTAGAGGGGCAATGAGAGGTAAGGAACGAACTACCGTGGATACCATTGCACACAACGTCACGTATCTTCTCACTTTACATCCTAAAACGGCACACGTTTTTAGCATGCTGTAACCTTTTTTGTTACCGTTTACTTCATCTTTAAAAATCGTATCTCAAGGGGCAAATGTCTGTAATTTTTTATATTTAGAAACTAGCAAATGTCGATGCGCAACATTTTGGTACAGAAAAAACAAGAAAATATTAAAATTTTGCCTAAAAATGGGTTACGTTTTCGTTACCGTATTACTATCGCGAACTGATTGTGCCGCGGTTAGTGTATTTTCAATGTATGGGGTTGGGCCAGGTAAACTGTCGTGAACGTATCTTCTGTAGTGTCTCCTCAAGTCTTCATTCCACTCGTCAATTTACACACCGAAGGTCAGAAGCACCCACGTAACTTGGCCATATCATGAAAAAGAATTGAGGGTTTATGCATATACTCTAGCTCAGGTAGCGGAGACTTCAGCTTATAGCTCACAGTGCTTTGGTAGTAAGACCAAACTTGCCTCCATACTTGCTTTTCACTCTTTTCTAATTCCTCTTTGTTCCTTTCCATTATCCTCATACACACTGTCTTTGCTGTGTGTTATTCGTCATGTCCATAGTCTCCATCCCTACATCCCGTCATATTTCGATCAATCCCTCTCCATTCCCTCCATCCTAGCCTCCTCCCTCTCCTCCCCTCCCTCCCCCGCCTTCCCTCGCTCCTACCGTAAGACACACGCTCTTCCATCCATCAACTGCCGCCCTTTCCATAATACTTGTCGGTTTGAATAAATTAGAGTTACCGTAGTCTGGAGGTGAATGGATGAGTATATTAGCAAATCGATGTTGCGCTTTCTATTCCATTCTAATGGGATACCACCTTCATATTGTTTCGAAATATTTTTATTGCATAATCTTATCCACGAAGAGAAAGTGTACTTGATTGAAAGAAAAAAATATGTTGCTCAGACTTAGAAATTCGTCATTATTTATTCAAGTCTGATACATATAATGCATCATTTTTTAAACGAAATTACAGTAGAAAGAAAAAATAAAGCGATAAAAAGAGGCGGACCTTGTATGTAAAAAGTACGAGGACCTTGTTTGGGCTTATGGGAACCTTGTCTGATGAAGTTGAACCTTGTTCATAGAGGAATGAGAGATGGGGATGAGGAAGGACTAGACGAACAGAAAGATGAAAAAGTACAATGTATAAAGGAATATGAAATGTGAGAGTGATGGCCAATTAAATAAAGTAAAGCGGAGGAAGGGGCTACCCAATGTACTGTGAAGAATGGGAATGCAGTAGAGAAAGAAGAGTGGTAATGAAGAAGGGAGGGGAGGGATGAACAAATGAAGGAGGGTGGGGTTAGAATTGGTTCGATAGAAGGAAGTTACGTTGGAAGGCATTGAGACTAGCGAAGGGAAGAGAAGATGGTGTGAAGGGTAGAATGGGGGACACTATCGGTTTGTCCTGCGAAATTACTCATTCGATATAGAGAAAAGACCACACTACTGCTCTGAGCTTCACTATTCGGGCGTGTGGCACTGACAACGAGAGATAATTTTTTTCTGGTTTATTTATAACTCATGCAAGTCTATCTGGGCTTTTTCGAAATGCGGGGAACATCTAAAGGAAATAATGATATATCTCCAATCAAAACATACCTTGTTCTCCTTCTTGTGCTTCATCCGTCGATTTTGGAACCATATTTTAACCTGAAAGCACCTTTATTATTATAGTCTAGAAAATCGGAACGTATAATTCGTGATTCCGCCGCTACGGTGTTTAGCGATTTTTTCACGCTTCGAAACGATACCATTCCGATCCAAGACAAGATATCAGGAACATGGATAGCTTTTTGAGATCAGTATTACCTAGAGCTTCGCATAGTGCACATTAGAATTTGGTAAGATCAGTTTGAAAGGTACCGGAATCGGCGCTACGACCGGAATGATTATATCTTCCATTTTTCTCTACTATATCTGACACTACCCCAACCTGTCTCTCGGATAACATGAGTGAGTGTGATATCTCGATTCGTCGCTTCCTCGTGAGATACTTGTTGAAGTGGAATTCCTTTTCCAACTCGAGTACTTGATTCCGAGTGTAGGCTGTACGTTGTCGTTTCTCGCCTCCTTTCACTCCTGCAAATACCTCCCTCCTTCTCATATCTCCATCTTCTCCCTTCTCTACAGTCTCCTCTCCATCTCCGAGAGTCTCCTCTTTTCTTTTGATAACATCTGTGGTCCCTCCTCTGTTGTGATAGACGGCAGTAAATCACAGTCTATCGATATCACCAATCTGCTATACGACCCTAATGGCTAATACGAGAAAAGGAAGAGGGTCCAAATGAGCGGATGCTAATAATGATAAGGGGTTTGCATAGGTAATAAATGTAGAATGGGTTTTAGAAAGGTAATAAATATAGAATAGATTTAAAATTAGAAATAGGGTAAATATTTAAAGATTCCATCAACGAGCTCAGCTATTATTACAGTTGATATCGAGGTTATGCAATTGATGTGGCTTCTTTCTTCATCTCTGTATGCTAATACGACCATGTGAAAAAGGCACAGATTGTATAGAGACCGAAAGGGGTGGGAGGGATGCAGAGAGATGGGCTGAGGATATCGGGGGTCTGTCTGTATATTAGGACTCGGTTATCCTTAGGTGACAGTCTCGGAATGCACTCGTTGCTTTCCCTTTGTTGCCTCTCATCCATCAATACCCATCACATCAAATAGACGCCGACCAGGATTTTACAACACTTACTGCACGACCGATAAGGAGCTTAGCTAGGGGAGCGGCTGGTTGGAGAGAGAGAGGGGGAGGGATAGAAGGGAAGGGAGAGATGAGAGACGCTGCTTTGGCAGGTGTCAGCGAAGGGACCAAGTTGCTTAGGAGATTCATCAGTAATATACGAATATAGAGGGTGGACGAAGTTGAATGACAATTGAAGAAGGAATTGAGGAGAGAAGAAGAGGAAGGGAAGAGGAACTGGAAAGGAATAAGTGGGGGGCCGACAAAGAGAATAAGGACTGAGTGAGACAAGTCACGCATTCTACTGTATACACTCATCGATTGAAGACGAGGAAAGGAGACGGGAGGGGGAATGGAGCGTATTGAGGAATGGTGACAGGATTGTGACAGGGACACGACATACTGTCGTTTGATGAACATACGGAGAAGACGAGGAAAGACAAGGAAAGAGACATATGGGAAGGGAACCTACCGGAAGTATTGTGTACACGAGTCATCCACGGATAGACCGGAGTTCCACTCGGAGTCTTCTCATCTCCACTGTCGGGACTGCAAATGGGAAGGTTAACATGGGAGACTGGAAGGCAACTAGATACAACGTCCGTTGTGTTCTCTTCGTTTTACCTGTAAGTAGTAAGAATATACCCATCCTACTCATCCTATGGACTCTCTCTTCAACAACTCATCCCTCATTCTCACTCTTTCCATCGGCAACTTTCATCTCTTCGAGACTCAAACGAAGCGAGTGTAAAGAGGGCCGAGAGTAAGGTAGACGATAATATATACTTTGACACTCTCACAAATGGTCCGTTAAGAACACAATAAGAACATGGAATTACATAAGATTAATAAAAAGCAAGAGACTTACGTCTTCTCTTTTTCCTCTTTCCATTCGTTTTGATGACCCGATCCATACTGACTTTGCAATGCCTGAATTGATGCATTTTAGAATGAGGAAGGACATGAAAAGTACACGGGAAAAAGGATTTAAAGGGAAGGGAGTAGGGAAGAAGAAGGGAGGGAGAAAGAGGGTGGACGTTATAAATGAGAGGGCTCTCCCTCCATCCCTGATTAATTGCTTGCACGGGTGATAAGGGGAAGCATCCATTTGAATCGGGAATGAGGGTGGGATTGTAGTAGGCCGGGGGGGGGGAAGTTGGGTATAAAGGGAACCGGACACCGACAAAGAAAAGACACTAACCGCTTCACTAACTGTCGCTGTTGCTGCAAAGGCTGCAACAGCCGAAGACTGAGCAGGGTAGAATGAAGGGAGGGACGAATCGTAGTAGAACGAGGGAAGGGATGACGACGACGGAAGCACACCTTCTCGAGAAGACTCCATCCACCCTACATCACTCACACTCACTCTAATGCCACGGATACAACTACGGCGCTCATTGGCCAGCACTCAAAAGAGGCGGGGCTTAGACGGAATGAACGAAGAGATGGCAATGATGACTATACGCTCTTTTATGACACGATGGGGACAGTATGGAGAAGTACTGTGAATGATGCCGAAATGGAAGAAGTATTAGTAGGAGAGAATGAGAGCGAGAAGAGGAGGAATGAAGAGTGGAGGGATGGGAGTTGAGAAGACTTGGAGACACTTCAAAGGAGCGCCGACGAATGCTATCAATTGGAGAAGATTTGAGAGACGAGGGCAGACTAGGCAGATAGGAAAGTACGGTAGTGTTGGAATACGGTAGGGGAGGGTACGGTGGGATAATTGAGTTGAGGTAGGAAGGAAGGTGATATGTGTTACAGAAGGGATGGAGGAAAAAGAAAGATAATAAGTAAAATAAAGACGAATAAATAACAAGATAATGCATTATTATTTAAAGAATGTTAGAGTCCTGTGTAGAGTACTACAAATTTTGCATACTAGGAAAGAATGAAAGAGCGTGCGATAAACCTAGCAAATATGTAAAAGACAAGTAAACAGTGGACAGGGAACAATGTGACTTTGATTGAGCGAAAGTTCGGGAGGAAAACTGGGCGAAAATAAGGAAGAGTGAAATTACAAGAAAGAAGGTTGCGTGACACAAAATCAATTTATTTCTAATTATCTTATTTTGAGTCTTACTCTCTTTCCTTTCTATAATTACTCGACATTTCTCATGTACTATGTATATTTTTGAATTAAAGAATGCCGACGCAAAGCAAACTAAAAAAATACATTATAAACGTTGATTTGTGGAATATCATAAAATAAATTGATAATACAAAAGTAAGCTATTGATAGCTATTGATTAAACAAATAAGAAAAATATTAGTATTAAGAAGTAGATATAAATTGGGCTTATCATAGAGGAAAGCGATGGAGAAGAGAGGAGATTGAAGGGAGGAAGGTGGGGAAAGAGAAGGGAAGGTTGGGGGAGGGGTTGAGAAGAGGGAGGAAACTACATGGGAACAAGGTAAGTGGGAGGGGTACATGCATACAGATACCAAATATTCTGGTTCATGGAAAGGATATAAACAAAAATTGTTAATTACGTTTTCTAGCAAGAATTTAACATTTTTCATGCTAAATTCTTTTTCGATTTTTATTCTTGGACCTCTTTTTCGATTTTTATTCTTGGACCCCCCCCCCATATAGTAATACATTATAATACAGCCCTCTTACCCAATTTGGGTTTCCTATCCGCACCTCTTAAAATAATGTACCGTTATTGTAAAAAATACTCCCTTAAGTTTATTGCTTGGGAAGAATCTTGAAGCCGCTTCGGACAATAGGTATAAATTATTAAAATGGCATGAGCTAAAGAAAAAACTGGAATGGAAATGATTTGAATGACTGGGAACGTATTACTTGCTGTTGAACGGGAATTAGCAGCGAAGAGCTAGTAGAGCGGGTGCAGATGAAAGGGCAAGCAAGACAAGAAGAGACGATGTTTATATGAAGAGAGGGGCACGTGTTGAACACTTGTGACTGTTGGTAGCGACAGTCGGGAGAGAAAAAGGGATTAAGAAGAGAGGATAAGGAAGGGTGGGGTGTAGGGCTACTTGTATAGGGAAGGGGGGGGGGTAAGGTTACTTGTATAATGAAAAGTTGATGGGTGGGAGATGGGTTGAGTATGGCTACTTGTATGAGTATGAGAGGTAGCAGGGTGCCTACTTGAAGCTGTGAGACTGTCAGTTCTGAATTCACCCCAAGCATCGTGACACGGAGTTAGTTTCTCCTGTTTCTCGTTTGCTCCTCGCTCCGAAACATTTTTAATTTAAAAATGTTGTTCTTTCCACTGCTTACACATATTTTAAATCATCTCTCTCTTTAACCGATTTTTCTTCAAAGTGAGAAAATTCAATTAATGAAGATTATATCAAATGATAATTTTAATGCAAAGGACACGAAGCTTAAATTACAGACAGACGTAAACGATGAATAAATAAATATAGTGAGCTTAGGACAAAATTGACTAAATTATCGCTATTGATAAACATTAGCCAAAATAAGCCTGGAGAAGAGAAGGCAAAACAGAGAACATTGATTGTCGACGAAGGAAGGGAAGATTACGGTAGTTTGGAAGAAGGAAAGGAAATTGGATGAGAAGGGAGAGCAGATTGATATAAAGGGAAGGAAATGGAAGAGAGGGAAGGATCTTTTTGAGTAGAGCTAGAGAATAAGGAGGGTAAGGCTAATGAACACTACACAGACAGGTACAGGCCGTTAGTTGGATTGTTTTTAGATGAAAGATAAGTTGGGGAGAATATTAGTGGCGAGGAGAGGGTAGAGTATACATAAAGTATAAATGGGTTGGGATATGAGAAGGACGGAGAGACTGAATAGAAGGCAAAGCTGAAAGAAAGAGAACAAAAGAATCGGCACGTGTCGATACGGTAGAGGGAGGAGACAAGGGAAGACTATTAGTCAATTGGGAGAAGGTGACAGGGGAAAGGGGGGAAGGGTATAGAGGGACGAAGGGGGGGGGGTTGAGGGGATAAGGGGATAGGGTAGTGGAAGGAATACGGAGTACAGGTAAAGGGAGAGGTGAGAAGAGAAGATGGAGGGAGGGTTAATGCGTTGACAGTAAGGTGGAGTGAGATAAGAGACATGAGTAATCTGTCAAGGGAAAGGGTAATGACTCATCTAGAGAAGGTATGGCTGGGCTATGCAACATATGGAAGACATATGGGACAGAAGAGAATCAAACCACTTCCGATATATACCTAGTCTACCTCTAGCGGCTATTTAGACAAACATGACAAACAATCGAGGTTAAGCCATCAAAGAAGTCGGACTTTAAGGAATCTTAATTTTTGATGGTAATGTTTCACGATTAATTGATAATGAGCCTATGTCTTTCTAACCTGGGAGCATGCCTATTAGAAGTACCTGAACCGAATGCACTATTAGTAAGGGTTATTCATTCGAATGATAGACAGTGTCTGATGAAAATATATATGTTGTGTTCCCGCCTCAGGAACAGGGGGTACTCGACAGGGGAAGGGGAAAAGAGATGAGAAGGATTCCACTTGGGATGGGTGGAATATGGAGAGAATACAGGGAGGGGATAGGTTTATATGGCAAGAGGGAAATAAGACTGACAATCCAAGTGATCGTAGAGGGGGGGGGGGAGATCACAACAACAACTCAACTAGATATTACGAGAGGAGGTGAGAAGGAATAGCCGAAGAAGAGTAGAGTGAATCTACTCATGTAATCAGCAAATTTATTAAAATTAACCGAGCTTTCCGGAATCCAAATTTTACACCTCGCGAAGCCGGAGAGGAAGATCAGCGCGCGTATTTGCCTAGACAGTTCGCAATCGTTTGCGTACTTTTGGACTAGTCTCGTGGAACTTGTAATAAAGCATCCCACAATGCACTTTCTTGTAAAGAGTCACTGATTAGTTCATAATATGGATCAGATCCACAAATCGGAAACGACACAACCAAGCACAACATTCCAATGTGAATATATTACATCTCTACGTCTCTCCAATTTCCATGCTCTCTCGCCTCCGCTCTCGTAATTTGCACACAAAT
Source organism: Micoletzkya japonica (assembly GCA_900490955.1). NCBI lineage: Eukaryota > Metazoa > Nematoda > Chromadorea > Rhabditida > Diplogasteridae > Micoletzkya > Micoletzkya japonica. The sequence continues at coordinate 154,372 of LS936711.1, read as the reverse complement.
CTATTCTGCGCAGCATAACGTTGTGCACAAGTGCGGTAGTATTTCGAAATCGCGGGAAAAAATGTGAATAAGCAAAGTAGGCCTTTCCGCCCATCTTTTCTGGTCGTTCTTATTCTTAAAATGATCAAAATAACATGAAAAATATGAAAAATCGTTTTGTGTACGAAACGAAGCTGTACCTCATTTAGACTTGTAATATAATATATTCGATTTTATGAAAAGCGCATAGTAGTTTGCACCTTCACTACCGTGAATAAAATCGAGAAAAAAATCAGAAACTCGTGGTCCGACCATAACCGCGGTTTCTCCTTTAAATTTGAGAATCAATTCTCCTTTTTTTCCGAAACTCATTCTGTGCATGATTATCATATATTTTTACTTTTTAGTTTAATCAGGACACTTTAGGCTTTTTGTACCAAGATCTAATTTTCGCACTTTGAAATTGTACGGAGTGATAAGGAAGAATAGTAAAAAATGAAAAGAAAAAAGAAATGATTCTTTGAAATTTTGCTCTACGACGGGGTACTGAATTCAGCAGAAAGGCCCAAGCCAAACCATACGTAGGCACCGACCCGAAGTATGGGTGGTAGGCCCATATTTGTTCTTAATTTTACTTTGGTAGGCCTATTTTTCCTACAAAATATCAATTGGTAGGCTTGATTTCGTACACTGGCAGGCCCGTTTCTCAAAATATTGCGGGTAAGGTTGCCCGTGTATGAGCTAAACGAAATCATTATGCTGTACTACTGTCCCTCGGTACGGAAAAAAACTATTTCATACTGTGAACTTTTTGAATTTTTAATAATTATTTTTATGTTTCCTTCTAAAGTGAAAATGAAAAGTTTTACTACAATTTAACGAAATTTTCTTATCGCTCCCCATTTTGTTTAAAAAAAAGCTATGATCAGAACGCCTAGCTATACGTTCTCATTTTTCGTTAGCTTCGCTAGAACTTTCCTGTCACTCGATTATAAGTTCCACGAGAGTTGTCCAATAATACGAAAATGAACGCAATTGATGCGACTAATTGTAAGTAATTCAACCTTTTGCTGATTTCGGCCCGTGTGTGTGCTCATACCATTGACAAAGTGAAGATAGAACAAGTCGAAAACAAAAACAAGTTTATCAGTTTTGTTTAAAAGCCCCTCTGTGTAATAGCGGGAGGGCGTGTGTACAGTTTTCAAATTTCTGAATTAGAATATGCGGTTTTGGGGGAAGGTAAGGGATGGTAAGAGATCATCAAAAATGAATATTTCAGATTTTTAGAAAAATTCGTAATTTATATATATCGATTTTTGTAAATTTTCCAAATATCTATGATGCCGATGTATTTCTTACATGTATTGGGTACCATTCGATAGAGCGTGAAAAGTTATGTCTAATGACGTTGATAGCGAGTTAAATGTTTTCAAACTAGACTGTAGTAATCGATGAGAAAATGTAAAAATGCGACTTCGCGCGTTTTTTTGCTCCGGGCTAATAGGTGCATGGCGCCTGTGGTCTGTAATCGACATATGTTATGCTCATACAATTTCTCTATCGATATCTACTTGGACTGATGCGAAATTCGAGTGCAGCCGTAACGAAAAGACTCACGCAGTGTCGGCAGGTAGGGGGGGTCAGGTTCGACTCCACCCCTCTGCCAATGTTTTGCAGATTTTTGCAAATACGTTTTACAAGGCTTAGAACATCCTAATAGTGTTTTAGTGATTCTAAATCAAGCTTAAACTGTATAATTATCATCATAAGTCACTATTAACCATTCTTCCAATGTGGTCCTCGATCCTTTTTTACACTTAAACTCCCTCTGCCTCGACTTCCATTACAAACTCGCACTAACTGATGACAGTAATCCTCTGCCGAAGTACATACTATTGCCAAGACGATGATCTCATTTACGATTATTATAGACGGGTCTAGGGAAAGCAACCTCTGATCATTTCTCGGTGTGCTTTCTTTCATAGTTAGGTACAATTCCTGCGCTCAAACTCCAGAGCACACACTGAACCGTTTAGTATAATTGAGAACCACACTTAAATATACTCGTCCCCAAAAGACAGGGATTGGGTAGAGGTACTGTACAGCTCTTCCCTAGAACTACTGTAAATATAATAATAATGCGTCCATATTGTCTATAGCTGCGGTAAATAAAAAAACTCCGGCTCCAATTTTCTTGCGATTCTATCAATTTCTGCCATGGTAACAGGTAAGGAGTCAAATCAGTTCGTAGTATATGTGTCGAAGCTATGCCTTTCGATGGTTATGCTTCGTGCATTATTTAGATCCACATTTCATTATGATGAAAGAACTAAACATGCTCATAACGAGGTGGTATCGACAATATTAGCGCACAACGTTCTGTTACTCCAAATAATCGCCAATTGCGACCGTCTCTGCGCCTCTCAGATTTTCATGCTGTCCTTTCCTGGCAGAGGAAAATACTGTATTTGATTATATTTTTCGTATGGGACCCCTCCTGCCCGCAGACCGTTTTTTTACTAATAAAAGCACCCTTACCGCACCGCAAAATTACCCACACCGCTGTTCTAAATTCTCGATTTACATGCCCACCCTACCGCCGTTAGAAAATTACCCCTACCGCAAAATAAATTTCAAATGCGAGTATTTATCCCCTGTTTCCTGCTCTCTCAATTTTTCATAGCGTTAAAATTTCTTTGTATGATAGTTACTTTTGATTTTCTCTCGGAGACTAATAGACACTATGTACTCTCTTTTTTCTTTATTTTTTCAATTGATTCCGAACACCTAGCAAATTTTATGCTATTTTATGATACTTATAGCTTACACACTTTTAAGTAACTCTTTTTAGTGAATTAGGAATATTTCCTAGACACGGGACTATGGGGAGTATATTTTATTTTTTCCTTACATAGGCAGCTGGGAAAATGTTCTACTTCAACATCATTGAACTGCAGTAAAAAGTAATATAAGATGGGTGTATAGTATAGAATAAAGTCATATAAAGACGTGAGGATAAGCATAGTTGGAGATAAGACTGGAATGAGTATCTTTCCTCTTGGCTGTCCATTCTCTCCCGTTTCCTTTGACTCTCATATTTGCATGACAAGCGAGCATCCTCCCCCCGAGGAACAACTCAAACTCTTTCTCTCTCTTCTCTCCCTACATGTGAGACACCATGCATATTCATTAATGTAATTTAATTATTTTCTTTTTTTTTATAAAATAACGCATGTAACTTCAACAAGTAAAAAATAACAAAAATATATGGACATATATAGGGATACGTGGGATATTTGAAACGGTCCTAACAATATGCGAAATCACTAATTATCAAGCCTAACAATATAAATTTTCTAAGAAATGCGAGTATAGCAAAGTGAAAAAAAGAAAAAAATTGGGCCTACCATCAACAGTTCGGGTAAGGGTTCATTTCAGGGGATCCCCGGGGAGGGGGGAGAGTTTGATGCGGTGTCGAACTGTACGTGGATAATGTTTAATCAAAATTTTGTGTGATGCATGCATTTATAAATTGTTGTATTACAAGTTTCACAAGAGATTTGTGTAATAGTGCACAAATGATAATAAGCCATTTATAGAAATGCGTATGCTGATTCTGTCTCCAGTTGTGGTATGATTCCAACGATCCATGGGCGTACTCAACGGGCCGAGTGGAAGCTGCAAGTAAATGTCAAGATCCAATACTTAATTAAACAAGAGGTTGGACAATAGTGAGGTCAAGCAGCATCGGCTACATTAATCTTAAAACTTGGTCCTGTACCAATTTCCAGTATAATATGTATAAACCCTTGACTCGTTCACACGTAGGTAAATCTAAATACTATAATGCACAACGTTTTGCTTCTTTCATTTATTTTATCAGACGGATTACCTTTAAGGACGTTGTGTATGGTGAAGACGAGACTAAGAGGCCTGGCTGATGCTTCCAGCTGGTCAATACTGGTCCGTCATAGTGGTCCGTCCTCCCGTCTGTCCTCTGCTACAGGTATGCCTTACCTGCACTTTCGTCTCGACCTGTCTTCTTTTTCTCAAGTTGATTACTCATCAGAACCCACTAATTCCGAAACTGGTGAAATTATTTTTATGAATGCATGCTCGAAAAAAATCTGCACTTAATCGCGGAAAAAATGAGTACTTTTTTAAGAATATTTTTTCTTTCTTTCATTCCAAGTATTGTTAATTTCTCGCATTTTCCCTCTGTTTTCATTGCTCCTTCATGTCGCTCCACTGACCTTCATGTCTGATTCTTCAATCTTCTCATCACAGTGATCTGTCAGCGTGTACATTACAATCTTTTTTCCACCTCCCATCAAGTAAGTTTCTACCATTTCCTTGTGTGAACAAGCGGATATTATACATGTAGGGACCACTAATAACAATAATATATATTTTTATTGTCCAAAAAGCGGAAATGCATGCAAGTATGAAACTTGATGAAGCAGTAGTTGAATTTTAAATTGGCAAACCAGTTTCACCGAAACTAAGAATGATAAAAGCATTAGATTCCTAAAGCAAAATGTAAAAAATAAATTAGGTAAATCAGTCCCGTAATTTACATATCCTTTTTTCCTTAGGTCAAATAGCATAGAGTTTCCTTTGTTATTTCCGAATCCTCCCTCCTTCTCCCTCTCTCCCCCTCCCTCCCATCCTTCCTCGCTCCTTCCCCTCCCTTCATGTTCAATCAATGCCCGATCGTTCTCTCGTTTTACGACAGGGTCGGCCACGATAATGGAGAGTTGGCCCCACGACATAAATCAGCCTGAGAGGGCTAGTCGCAACAGAGAGGAGATGGAGGGGACGAAGAGGAAGAGAGGGGAGGAAGGGAAGAGCAGGAGTCGAGTACAAAGGCAGTCGGCATGCAGACGGATACTCATCTACGTACAAACACAACATCAACCAATTTTTTCAACCTGTACATTCCCGAGAATTATGCATTGTTCAATGCATCGATTTCGGTTAAACACAAATTTGCTAAAAAAATATAAAGGAAAGAGCAATAAAGACGAAATATTCTCTCGAAATTGGGACATCTATTAGTATACCGTTCCTCGTTGTATGTTGCCTATTCAACCCCTCTAGCAAGCTCTCTCATCTCTCTCTCTCTCTTCTCCCTTCCCATGTCTCTCCTTAGCCTCAGGGGATTATGATCCGTGATAGTGAAGAATGGCCATCTTTGGAAGGGGCCTTTTGTCATGCAAAGAGTACGTACACACAGAGCAGGACATGAGTAACCAAATTGGGAGAGAGGGAATGGTCAAGAGGAAAGGGAATGACCACGTCATTCAAATGCTATTTTTGTTGAACAAAGTCTCAAGGGTGCGCGTCATTAGGGTGAAGCCTGAGATTGGGTGGATGAACAACAATGATTCTAGAAATGGGTAATGAGTATGGGACTGAGAGACTGAGACAGTATGAGGGAGGGGAATCCTCAGTTGTATCATCTTTTTAGATCTGACCTGTAGAGGCGAGCTTATCGTTCCTTTAGAGATAAACCCTGACTGTACAGGGCAGACACTAAAAGAAATAACAGAGGAGAGAGATGGGTGGTAGGATAATAGGGATGGTGAATAGGTGGCTGGTTTGGGTTAATGTTAGTTTTGGCAGATTAACGAGAGTTTGGAGAGGTGGAAAGAAGAGGAACTAAAGAGTGTATATGGGAGTATGGGAGGGGGGATTGAAAAGGGAGAGGACGCCTCCCACACGAGGTACGCTACTACTTTGGATACTAGGGGAACGAAGCGAATTCGGAAGAAGGAGCATACCGAAGGACGATCCTTATCAAAGGTGAAGGGGGAGACGACGGAGGGGAGAGATGGAGGGAAATGAATGGTGGAGGGAAGAGAGAAGGGTAGGGGAGGGAGGGTCGGTATGGGGAGAAGAGGGGGAGGGCTGTACGGAAGCACTGCGACTAGTTCAATATGGGGAGTGACAATATACGCGTATTTCCATAAATAAATGAACTATTATAATTTGCTACATCGATTCTGTCCGAATACCCCGCAAAACTTTTGGAAAGTAAAATGTTCGTGGCAATTTAGTTCTTATTTGTTCTTTTTATGAGCATCGAATTGCCTATCCTCTTCCACATATATTTAATCGGACTTACGCTATTTACGATAATGTGCGCAAGGCAATAATACAAATAGGAGGAACAGGCGCCGAATTCAATATCTTCGAAACACAAGTTTTAATGGTATTTAGGATCAACAACAGAAGTATAATCAAAATACATGGTATTTTCTAAACTTCATTAGTTTTAACGATGCCCCGGAAAAGAAAGCTTCGTTTTGAAGATTCGAGGGCTATGGGATTCATGTGTATTATCGCGCATCAGAAATTGAACCCGACAAAAGTTGAATTGACGAGGAGAGGAATGTTGAAAGGCTACGGTAGAGAGTCAGCTGTTGAATGGAGAGAGATACGAGGACTGAGGGAGGGAGACACAGGACCCCTCTTCTGGTCCCCCTTACACCTATCTCCCCTTTGTTTAATAACAAACGCTCGACACATCTGATATCTGATAAATGCAAGTGAGAGAGAGTGGGAATGGGAGATGGGAGAGATAGAAGAGGGAAGGGAAAGGGGAGGAGAATGAGGGAAGGAACGTGGACAAAGCAATGGCCAGTTAAAAGGTTAACTAATACTTGGGAATAATTGATAAGGGAAAGGAGTAAAAGGGAGTGATAGGAGAGGACGGCAGAGGGATGCTATCAATATGATACGCTCACTGAGAGTGGACAACGACAGGTACCAAGACAGGCATGCAGGGGGTCTAACTTACTTCTTGCTAAGAACTTGTTGTAGTCGGCGGTTGGAAGTTGTTCGAATTCGTCAGTAATCTCCGAAAAGTATATTGGAGAGTGTATATAAATTCGGAAATTTAGACAGTTCAAAATGAAGGGGAACTTCTCTACTGGACTGTCCAACAGTATCTAACAATGAAAATAGTACAAATATATGACTCGTGACTTCTGGCAAGCAAATGTTCTTAGAAATATTGCTAGGAAGGGCATAGTAGGGCGGCTAGAAGATGAAATACGACGGGGAGGGGAAGGAGGGTTACTCTTTGACTTCCCCCTTCACACAGTCATATATCAATCTCACCCTTCAAAAGGAATATCCGATTCTTCTTATCTTTCTTCTTTCCGATATCCTCATCTGTTTCAGTTATATAGATACCCCACAAATTATCAGTAGCAACATTTCAAAGGCGTTGATAATAATAAATCCCATAGTTGCGGAAGAACATTTTGTGGAACATTGCAACGAGTAATTGTCACTTGTCTATGTAAAAGCAAGGTAAGTATTTCACATCGCAATAAGTAATGGATATCCAAACTAAATATTCTTCTACCTTTCCTATTTTAATATTTAAAAAAAAGTTTTTTTTAGAAATTCGCTTTTCTAGAGATGTTCAGGTTTTGATCATTTTTTTCTAACTAATTGTAAGATCTGCTCAATCTCCTCCTTTGGAATTTTCAACCACAATAAAAGCTTTTTCTCTGTCATACTAGCTTACTTAACCTGAAAGTACTTGAAAGACTGACAAAAGCATCCAGAAGCCAATCAGGCTCGCATTCAATCTTTGTAATTTTGTCTGTTGCGAAATGATGATATCAATCTAATAAAAAGTTAATTGAAAGAGATTCTCAAAATATTGTCCACATTTTGTAAAAGCAGATAAAAGCGAAACCTAGGTATACTTCCCACTCTCTCTATTAAGATTTTTCACTAATAATTGGTTGAGTTACGGATAAGTGGCATGGTATGCAATTTCTTAAGGAACTAACTGGTAATTAATGTCTTTTTTTATTTTTCCTCCTTCCCGCAACATGCACATTGATTTTGAATATCACTCGATATTGTGAACGTGCACAGTTTGATTCCCAATAAAGAAATGTTATGAAGTGCGCGTTGAATGCATTCTTATCCTATGCATTAGCGGGTGTTCTTCTTGTCTATAGATAATGGCAGATGTGTGATACCGCCTTGTACAAAGATGTGAAGATGTATGAGAGATAGCCCACTCTCCTATGGCAATGCCTAGACTGAGAAGGAGAGACTAGCGAAAGAAGAATGAGCAGATTATACAGAGACAAGAACAGATGGGACGACTGGGGTAAAGGAGATAAAGGGGGAGAAGAATGGAGCCACACTGTTATGTAACATATTCATCGGGACTCTTTCATGTCTTTGCACTAGATAATACCCTCTACAGCCTTATTGAACTTTATTGATAGGATTAGCAGTAATGAAAGATAAATGGTGTAGGCAGGAAGGGTCGAAGGAATAGAATAAGAATGGATGGAATGGTTTATCAGTTGGTAGAGATCGAAAGGTTGGACAAACTATGAGGGTAGAAGGGAGAGGGAGAGGAGTAGGAGGGAGATGGATGAGGGTTAGACAAGAGAAGATAGTGATCGAGAGAAGGGTCCCTCTACATACCCATCTCGTCCACTACTATCATTCCCCCAAGCCTTCGTCCCTCTTTCCTCTCCTTTTCCCTTCTTCGTTCCATGCATTCTCCTTCTGCCTGCATTCCTTCCAACTCGTATCTTCTCCTTCCATTCCCCTCATATTTCCCTTTCCCCCTTCTCTTCGTCCCTTCATCTCTCCCTTCCTTCTTTTCTTCCCCTCTTTCCTTCTTTCCTTCCGTTCCCTCTCCAATCACTGTTCTCCTCCTTCTCATCTTGTGCAATTCATTATTCTCAGTGTCACATTTACAACCCGATTGATTAGCAGCCAATATGTGTGGTGTGCTCTCTTCGCTTTCCCTTTCGTCTAATTCCTTCTCTTTCTTATCCTACCAAGGCAGTTCGTGTTTGTAAGTGTGAGAGTGTCATGTATTCATCATCATCTCGCTCTCATTATGCATGCACCTCTCCCTTCCCTCCATGTCTCCCTCCCCTCCTACCGTATCCCCTCTCTCCATTTGTTCTCTCCCTTGTCCCCGCCCCCATCCCTCGTGCCTTCTCTCTTTCCTCCCTCTCTCCCTTCAACCACCCTTTGATTTATGAGAGTGTAGTGATGGAGTGCTCTCGCTTCCGATAATCATTCCTCTAATAAGTATCATTACCCTCTTCATGTCCATTCGTATCGTGCCTTGATTTCCTTCCTTGTCTCAGTCGTTAGTCATGGTTTGTCTTCAGATGAGTTGTACTGAATACGCGGGTTACTACTCGGGAGAGTGGCCGTCTCCGTACTACCAATCGGTACCGTATCCCACAGTGTCCCAATGTCCCCCCGAGTGGACTCCCTCCCCTGTCACCCATTCCTTTCCTCCCTCTACGCACGCAGACTTCAAATGGATGCAGATGAAGCGGACAACAAAAGCTCCAGGTTCGATATTTTACTTCAACCTTCGTTACCACTGTGACAATAATTGGCTTCTAATTAAAAAAAAATTCTTCTTGCACTCTTTATTAACTCATTTTCCAACATTTTTTTAGTTTTGATACTTGATTTACGTTCTTTATTCTGTCTATTTGCAAGATGCTTAACACCTTGTATCCCTAATTCCGTGTCTTCCTTAATCCGCCCAGTGTCTCTGGCCGCGATGTAACTTTTCACATGTCATTCTTACTTCCTTGATTTATCGACCAATTAGCATAGGGGGACGTGTGAAGAGAGAAGGAAAAGACATATGGGGATGGTAGGGATGATGAGGGGTCTGTGAGTGGGGAAAGAAGGGAGAAGGATTGGAGGAGTAGGGGAAAGCAGGGATTGTCTATCGAAGAATCAATCGATGTCTTGAACTGCATTCAATCAAGTCATAGTTTGCCTCTTGTCCACTGGCCGTTCTGCCTTAGTTCTACACGCGTCACTTTCTCCTCTTCCTTTCTTTTGTTCCATTATTTCATCCTCATTTAATATTTTCATGCTCGTTTACTATCTTCTATTACGAAATAGAATTAGCTTTCTATTTTCTAATAGGCAAATTTCAGTAAGAAAGCAGCCGAAGGTAATCGATGACAACGGGAATCGAACCAACTTCACAACGAATCAGTTGACTGAATTGGAGAAGGAGTTCCATACGTGTAAGTATGTGAACAGACAGCGAAGGACGGATATCGCAGCTATGCTCGGTCTCAACGAATCACAAGTAAGCGTCTTTCCTTCTCTTCTCACTATTTATCTTCCAGATGCTTAGAATGATTTCTTCTCATTCCCTGTCTATCATCCTATGATTTAGGTCAAGATCTGGTTCCAAAACCGAAGAATGAAGGAGAAGAAGCGTGAGAAGGAACGAGCCTTTCTCGCCAAGACAAGTCTGTCTTCCTCAACCTCTTCTTCTGAGTGGGAACCCTCCTCATCTTCTCCGCTCACTCCTGAAGAATCTAAGTTATCTTGTCTCTGAAACTCATAATTGTAAGTATGTACTAACGGGTTGTTGTTCACTCGGATATCACTGAATCTCTCGTACCTCTTCTGTGTGTCCCTCGTCTCACTCGTTCCTCTCCCCTCCCTTCTACTCTCGACCCTCTCCCTTCACTCCTCTAGAGACTTCGACTCTCTATGATGGATTACTCTCGAGTCTCTCTCCTGAAAGGTGCTCAAAGGCTCTCCGCTCACCCTCCCTTCCTTCTCTTCCTCCCTTCCCTCTTCCATCCCCCTTTCCTTCCTTCTCTCTAGTATCTCCTTCCCTTTCTAGTCTCTACTCCAATCACTCTCGTTAACTTAATCAAATAGGACAGTGTACGTTTCACAAATTAAGTAGTGTACTGCAGAATGGATGTTGTATTATCCGAAGACTCTCGCGCCTCATTTGATCACCATTCTTCCTCATCTTCTTCTTATGGACTAATCTCACACACATTGATCCTCGATAGTTGAATCATTGTCTCGAGTAAAGAGAATACGTCTCCTTATCGAGAGGCCAAGTGTCATAGATGAAAGGAGCCGACGAATGACAAGGGAGTGCGGGAGTGGAGGGACAGGCAGCCGCTGTAGGGAACGGAGG
>LS936711.1:106963-127915 GCA_900490955.1 Micoletzkya japonica | reverse complement strand
ACAGACATTGAAAATGCATTAGGCACGGCACACTCAGTTCGCGATAGCTAACATTTTAATTGTCAAAAAATTAAAGATTTTTGTATTTTCTTCGGTTTGGGAGTGTTCCACCATCTCCAAATATTGCTAGTTTCTAAATAAAAATAAATAAATTGGAATGTTTGTTGAGATATTCACGATTGAATTGCATTTTTAGCGGTGTACGGTAGAGATACCGTAGTTTCAGAGTGTGCCGTTTTCAGATGTAGGTCATTAACGTACGTGAGGTGATACTACGGGGGAAGGATGATAAGTAAGAGTCGAATTCAGTTCCGATTCCAAGTATTGGGCTGGATGTGGATGGCCCGCTTTCTCCAATTCAGTTGATAACGACACGAACATCAAACGAATCAAGGATGTGTCCCATGGAATGACAAGAACGGAAGTTAGGTGCAAAAAGGTTAGCAGTTTTCAGTCTTTCTATCATCCGATTCAGAAACATGTTTTAGTGTGATGCCCACCTCGGACACGTATTTGACGATGGACCACAAGACAAAGGAGGGGAGAGGTACTGTATAAATAGTGTATCCATGGTATTCGAACCCCTCTCTTGAATCAGCTCGCACTCACTTCTTACGAGTTCCTCGTTCATATTTCGAAAGAAATGATCCTACTTATTGTGATACTTATTTTTGTAATAATGTAAATAAATTTATGAACAACAATAATTCTTTGAAGAAGTGAACAACATAGATATACCCATATTAAGGGAGATTGGAAATTCGAAAGACGTTAGATCTTCTTAAGTACTTTACGGACGAGAGCAAGTCTCTGTTGATGGGCTAGAAGACCCGGATTCTTCTCCGCTGTGGTTGGAGCGGGATTCTGAAAGCGTACGGTTAACTCACATGAGGATTACCTTACCACAACAAGACAGGATCAATATGTATGGGTTAATGCAGATACAACGGGATCAAAATGTATGGGTTAATACACAAAAAAAGTTTTAAAAAGAAACTGACAGGATTGGCATAGAGATTGGCAGATCGAGGAACATGGGGCATTTCGAATGCGATGGAGAGGATCAACTGGACATCTCTGGCTTCGAGTCTTTGATTTCCTCTGTGGGAAACGAGACGACACACTCGGTCTACCAACTGAAGTGAGAGATGAAAGCTACTCTCATAAAGAGAGGACGATACAATCCTCATTAAAACCCCATTACTCAACGGAAAACAATCCATCCGTTATTCCGAAACCCCCCCCCCCCCCCCGACATACATCGTCAACAAACTCTTCGACATAGTCCACCACAGCATCCTTGCATGACTCGTCCAACACAATACTCGATTCCACTTCTCTCGCCAATTCGTCCAATTTCATCTTATCCATCATAGGAGCATCCAGACCCTATGAAAACAATGGAAGCAAATAAACAGGGAAGACTTACAGCGGGAAGTTGAATGGGCATAGGAGTGGGTTTGGAGGGGGGAGGGCGGATCTGAAAGACTCTACTCATTTATTGTTGGCCACAATCAGATTGTATTATATCACTTCATCACTATTACTACTACAGTTTCAGGTATAACCTTGAATGGAAAGTTTTTTTTTCATAAATAGATCAGCGTAACTATGAAGAAGATAAGCAGAACTTACGAATGGAGTTTGTTGGAAGGGAAGAGGACGTGGTTGAGAGGAAGTGCCAGTGGGAGGATACGGACGGACTGAGACGGGATCTTCATTCAACAGGGATACACGTATCCCAGTCCAGCCAGTTGGTACGGTAACACGCAATCTCGTACTATTCAGGTCCGCAAAGCAATTTAACCGTTACGATAGGATAAATAGGTAATATTTCTACAAAACTATATTAGCGGTTAAAGATGATCCTATAGAACTTTGTAGCTCTATCATTTCGCACAAGTAAACGAAGACATGTCGATTTTTAGCTGCTATTTTTCTTTAAAACTTCGGCTAGCAACGTTTTAACTTTAGTCAGAGGTCCGTGGATAGACTGTTGTAAACAGTAATGATGACTTACTCTGTGCGTGTGGGGGTTGTGATGGAGAAGGCCTGAGAGGACCCCCTCCAGGATACGATACATCCTTCATCTGCATGCATACTCATATAATCCTCTTTCATTAGCCATCTTGGCAGTTGTCGAAAACTACAGCAGTACTAATACAAACGAATGGGCATACCTCAACCTTGACTTGTGACATGGAAGGACTGAAAGAGACGGATTGAGACTGCCCGAAGGCTGGCACTCCTTCCTTACTCATTCTCCAACATACAATTATTATCCCTCCGTAAAAAATGCCTCTAGATAGCGAATTCTGCTGCTAACAGTTCGAGTAAAGATCAGATATAACGATAATAAAGGAATATTTATTAACATGATCATCTTTTCATACAAACATATGCCATTTTAGCAATCACATCTTACTGTAGCATACCTTTGATGAACAAAGCTTTGGCATAAAAATCAGAAATCTCATTTAAAATGTAAAGATTGACGACAACAACACAGTGGCGAAGCAAATCGTCGAATAGTGCGGCAGAGGGAGAAGAATGGTAAAAGAAAGAAAGCGACACACGCAACTAAGGACGACCACACCATCAAGCACCTCTTCTTCTGCTTTCTTCTTCACCAATCGTACATGTCTCCTCTGAAATGCACAAGACAACATAAAATACTCTCGTTTCACTTACTTTACTATTCGATAATAGTACAGTAAAGAAAGTGATACAATAGTTCTAATCGTCACTGCACACCACTTTCACATTTCAAATGACTCGCTAATTGCAGCCGATCAGTCACTCGAGAAATATAAATAGCAAACAAGCGGTATAATTACTTTGCAATGGGAGTTGAAGATTGGAAGACAGAAGAGGACGACATGAGATTGTGAATGTACTGTCCTAGGACTTGGTTCTCACTTCGAAGCTTTACACTCTCTTCCTTCACACTTTCCACGCGTTGGCTCAAATCTGAAAAGATTATCGCTCCTTTCTATTATCGACCAAAGGAGACCCATATGGGCATATTATCTGAATCGCGCAACGATAATGCCAATGCCATTCAGAGTAATGTAGACAACTCATTGTGAAATGAATGCTAGATGGGTCTTTTTCATGGGTGTTTACCCAATATTCGAGTTGGACCACATCAATATTTTGAATCACCGTGTTCCATGCCTACGGTGAATAGAAAGAGTTGTAAAAGACTAATCCATTCATACCATCAAGTGTATCCTGCAACTCGAGAACGTGTGCAATAAGTCGTGCTTTCTCCTCTGCATCTTCCGCTGGTTCTTCTTTAGGCAAAGGTTGAGGAAGACGTGGAGTTGATCCAATTACTTTTATCGAATCCTCTCCTTAACCAAGTTATGAGCACGGCCGATCGGCGGCCAATTATGGTGCCTGCCATCTCTATTATCTCCAAAATCAGCTAAACACATTAAGTTTCGACAAGTTTCCGCGACTATACGTTTCCCGCATTTTTGGATAATCTATCGGTGGAGGCGCAACTTTCGGATGAAAAAAAAACGGAAGCCTGATCTTGGTTTCATTCTTACCTATACATCTTCCTCTTCAATAAATACAAATAAACAAGAAACTGGCGCTTGAATAATTTCGGTAGATAGCCTATAAGAAGCGCAGAGCATTTACGTGATAACTCTGTGCCTTCCACTTACAATTAGCCTGTGGTATACTCATTTTTATAGCATTAGTGTGTTCACATTGTTCAGTTTTCAACATGCGTTTTTGGTGGGAAAACAATATAGTATTTCATTATATCCTTATTAACATTACTAGTGAAAAACTATAGCACTCGATTATCGTAAATCCATTCTAAGGCAAGTAGAATTTATCACGTATTCACTTCGTCCCGAATTAGCTCGCAGTGTTCAGAAAATAACTCCAAATCTCTAAGCTAGAGTTAATTTTACAAATATGGTCTATCTTTTGTAGCACAACGTTGCGGTTTGGCGTTTTCGTGGTAAGCATATTACAAGCGCCAAAAAGTTTGACATATTTTCGTTCCGAATTTTCTCGATTCCTACCTATGACGTTTTCTTCTCCTTTGAGAAAAAAGTTATCGTTTGTTTTGGACCTCTTTCAAAGAAATGTGATGGTTTTGATGCACATATAAAACGTCTACGATTCATACACCGATTTGAAACATGCTACAAGTATGTCAAATTCCATGGCGCTTGTAATATATAAAATCAAGACCGAACTTTCTGTTTTCGTAAAACACACCTCCCTCACTAGAAGCACAGAGCACTTTACAAAACAGAATACCTTCATCTGCCAATGGAATTTCGTCGTCCACTTCAACTGCAGATTTACTTGCGTCACTTGACATGATGGGCTCGATCGCTTCCCACTGTAGCGCTACGTAGGCTATATAACAATAATGAAAACATTAGAAAAAAACATTAAAACACGGGATTACACCGAGCGTCAGCTGAAAATGTTTATTGTTTCCGTCCGTTGTGCGGCGAGTGCACAGTTAAGTCGAGAAATCCTGAAAAATCGAGTGAAATACAGTAATCTACACACCGGTTCTCCATTGCAAACTGAACGGTAAATCCACATCGAATTCGCGTAAACTTTTCAAACTCGCTTTTTTTTACATGCGCTTTCTTTACCCAGTGTTTCACGTTGCATATGGATTATAGATGTGTCAAGACTTCATCAGATGATTGTTCGATTATCGTAATCGTTGCAATATGCTCAGTGTACAAGTACTTAAACTTTTACGATTTAAGGTATCCTCAAACAACCCACACGAGTGGACAATCTGTTCAGTTGTTCTCTAAGGAATACTAGCTAGAAGCAGTCAGGTAAACACTTAATTTCTATTTTTAAGCATATTTATACGCGAAATACTTGTTATGCATTACACGTGGCGTTTCGCCAGCTTTTCATCCATACGTGGGCAGGGTTACTGACAATTATTTTGGTTTGGGCCTACCAGAGTATAAATTTTGGTTCTTCATAACCTACCAACAAGGTTTATCGTATAATGTGATGCCTACCAAGTTAATTTTCCGACAAAAAAGGGGCTACCACCCGAGGGTCTAGTGTGTGCCCGTGTATGTTCTCATCTATTCTTCTTATTTTTGTAGAATGATCAGCGACATTCAACTCGGTATTGCTGCCAACATCATCGGCATCGCAGTGTTCATGCTCGTCATCCTCTTCCACTATCTGACTGTCAACCAGTCCCACTCCAAGACTCACTAGAGCTAAGATGGCGTACATGACTATTCCACTCCTTTGTTGTTTTACCTATGTGATAATAATATATTTAATATGATTGTTTTTTCGTTGCTGGGTAAATAATGGTTTTAATTGAGCTGTTTATTGTGATTCGGAATGTTTGAATCAACTATCAGTATCTACCGAATCGCCTGTCTTCATGAAGACTTATGAAATCTTATATGTGACCTATAATTATATTATAGAGCCGGTTTAAAAGCAACTCGTATGTTGCCGAACTATGAGCCAACCAACCTACACTAGAACAAGTGAGTTTTGATCAAATTCAGCTGTGATTACTTTCAGTAGAAGTAATTACGGTAATCAACTTGTTTAGGTACTGTGGGAGGATCTCGAGCCAATCGATATCCCAGTAGCGGTTATTCTACTCCTGGATTTTCTACCTACAATCCGTATGTCTTCCCTCATATTCACTAAATTTACTCTTTTTTCAGTTCGGAAGTCGGTTGTTTCACTGCAGTGAAAATGACAGCAGGAGCAAAGTTGTCTCGATTCTTCCGACGTATTATTCAGGTATTTCAGGTATTATTATGCTCTCTTTATTCTTATTTTAGGTGAAACAAATGGATTTCGAGTTCGCCGCGTCGCAGATGATGTTCCTCCTAATCAATCCACAGAAAGTCTACCGTAACTTCTTGTATCGTAAAAGTGAACATTTCTTTCTTTACATGGATGAAATTCTTAGAATCGAAAGAATCGTGCGAACCTAAAATGTATTATAAAACTTGTATTTTTATTGACTATATCGTTGTCAGGAATTGTGGTTGAAATGGAAAAAATAATAGTTAATAAAATGTTTAGGAACAAAAGATCAATTCGCCCGAGATGACCCTTCATTCCTTCTTCTTCTCTCTGCTTCTCTCGTCGTCTCTTCTATTCTCTTCGCTCTCTCACTCGGTCTCTCCTTCTGGGGATTCATCAGATTCATTCTATGGGTGGTCTTCATCGACTGCATTGGAGTGGGCTGTGTCATCTCTACAGTACTCTGGTAGCTACTTCACCTTCCTCTATTATTCTTGCATTACGACTAAATTGTCATGATCTATACTATAATTTGAAGGTTTGTATCAAATCGATTCTTGCGCAAGACGAAGGATCAAGATGTAGAATGGGGTTATTGTTTCGATGTTCATCTCAACGCCTTCTTCCCAATGCTCATTCTCCTGCACGTTCTTCTTCCTCTCATCTACATCCGTTCGTTCTACTCTCACTCTATTCCCTTATCCTTTCTTTCAGCCTTGATCGACTACGATGGCTTCCTAGCTGCGTTCTTAGGAAATTCGTTGTGGTTTGCTGGGTCGATATACTATGTGTACATCACATTCCTTGGATATACAGGTAGTTGATTGTCTCGGTCCCCTCTGTCCCCCATCCCCCTTAATCACTCCCTTTCAGCCCTTCCAAACCTGCATAAGACTCACTACTTCTTGTATCCCATCACGTTCCTCTTCGTTGGGTACATAGCCTCAGTGACAGCTGGTTGGAATATCTCTCGGACTGCCTTCTACATATACCACGTCAGAGCCGAAAGTTCGCATCACTAGTAGAGACTTGTCTTCCTAGTCCGGCCTTCCCAACTACAGTTGACCGGACTACATTCTGGTCTGTAAACTGTAGCCTCTTGCCCTATCTCATGTTTATTTGAATTGCTGCACATAACAGTCGCGTACGAGTCGTTGGATGTCCTTTTTTACAAGAGTGTCTTCTGTTAACCGTATCTACAGTATCACATACAGCTTATAATAAATAGTATTTATTCAGAAGAGAGAGTGACAAGTTACAGTACGCGCAGAGTTGAACTCAATTGGTTGTCTTTGTCCGGGTGCACATGTCACAATGGCAATATATCCCTGATTCTCAGGGGCACTTCGAATGAGATCCGGCGAGTCACTGATAATAAACAACTAGTGGAAACTCAAAATCACCATTTTCAATCTACTGATGACGGAATTTGAAAGTTCACGATCAGTGCAGTTACGTCTATTGGACTTTCGTAAACTACTAGCACACAAAGGTGGAAAGGGTAATTGAATACCTTAG
Organism: Micoletzkya japonica; assembly: GCA_900490955.1. NCBI lineage: Eukaryota > Metazoa > Nematoda > Chromadorea > Rhabditida > Diplogasteridae > Micoletzkya > Micoletzkya japonica. The sequence goes on along the minus strand of LS936711.1, from coordinate 120,604 downwards.
GGTGGTGTTGACTTCAGCGAGAAATGCTTTGACTCCACTCCTGATAACCCGATATTCTCCATTCTCCAACTTAATAGTGCAAATCTTCGTATCAGCTTGTAATCGCAATGCTCCCTTAATATTCGAATCCCAACCTAACCTTCGATAATGACCAGACCTTCTTTCCTCCTTCCTTCTTCGTCTGTTCAGATCGATTAATACCCTTCTTTCCATTACCGTAATCCACTTCAACCACGGAATAGGGAAGTTCCTTAAAGAGAGACTGGTCTCGCACGGAATTCCACCTACTCCATCGTAGACGAGTACAGTAACCCCACTTGGATGATGCAAGTAAGTTACATTCGGATTAGAGTCGAGTTTAACTCGTTTGTAGATACGATCAACTACCGTTCCATGCATCTATTAAAATGATTACTGTACGTAAAGGGAATCAAAGGTAGCGGAGATGAGAAGAAAACAGTGGCCACTTGCTCAACTTACACTTTTTGTTACAAATTCTTTATTGCAACAAAAAGCGCCAATCTTATGACTTATGAGTACAGCTAATCGACTATTGCTTATGAACGCATTGGACAAATCACCAGGGAAGGCAAATGAAATGAAATGGTGAGTGCAGCGACGAATCATGTAAGGCATTAGGAACAAGCTCGACTAGATAGTGAATGAACAACGGGCAACTACATAATGGAGCACGCATCCGCAGCCAGAGACGCATCTTCTACACGGGGAATTCCCATAGGGGACATTCCGAATCCCGGGGGGAGTCCCCCAGTCAACTCGGCCGGGGGGTATCCATATGACTGCAGTTCAACCAACAGTCGACCGATCTTCTCCATCTTCTCAGGTACACACTCCATTGGAGAGCCTTCACTCGATCCCCCCTCCCCCTCCCTCTTCTCTTCTGATTCCTCCTTCTCGAACTCTTCACAAACCTCCACGATTACCTCAACTTACACTGTGAGATTACACACAAATATTTTTCAGACCAATTAATAATAAGTTACAACTTACTGAATTCAAACCAAAAAAAACCAATGACCCGTACCTTACCTTGTATTGTTTCTCATATCGAGTATATGTATCTTCGTCCAAGTTCGTCTTATTCGACTCCAGGAACTTGGGATATTCGGTTTGCATCTCCTTGAGGGGAGGATACAGAACATCTTTCGATATAAACGCCTGAATCGAATAATGAGATCCAACAGCAACAACAACATTTTATGAACTGTAACTTCGACCACCATTAAAAATCTAAACCTAGTAATAAGATATGTTTTAGATGAGGTAGATGGGAGGTTATGTCGTAGGTAAGGCTAATTTCAAGCGATCAGTCGACCAATAACCAAGATTTTACATTCTTCATAGAATGTCGATCCTATTTTATTACTTAATTTTACTAATCAGTCTCTCTATTTCCATTATGTGAAACGGGATAAACCCATGTAACGGCAATGTAATACCTGCATCATCATGTTCATCATGGGTTCCATGGATCCATCCGGTCCTCCTAATTCGTTCAACTTGGCCACAAGTTCTTCGGGAGACCCAGCATCAGCTATAGCCCCACTGCATGCCATCAACTCCTTCATGGCTCGCATCATCGTTTCTGCGTCCTCTTTCGGTTCGCCAGTCTCCTCCGTCTTCTTCAATGCTTCTTCTTGGACTGCTAACATTTGCTGTAGCATCGACTGGAAGTCCCTTGCTGCAGTCTGTGCTGCCTTTGCGTCTGCTTCTTCCATCAATGAATCCAATTCGTCGTCAGTCGTTCGATTCGTGTTTTTGCTTAACATTAACTATTTTACTTTCACTTTACACCGAACAAAATCACGCCGCGTGCTCTAGTTTGAAGAATAAGAAGAAACCTGAAGCCATCAAGAGCGGAATCCAACAGTTTGGCCAGATCGTCAGGATTAGTGGACGCGTTAGCTTCGCTGTTCTTCTTTGACTCGTCACTCATCTAAAAGAAACGCTGTAGAGATAACAAGATGGAAGACAAATAAGTGAAAGGAAGTTGTGTGGATCGCATGCACCCATCCTAGTCTATTGATTGTAGTCTGTTCCCTACACAATTAGGACACTCCGTATACGGGGCTACTCTCTTAACAGTATAACACAAATCTAATAAAGCATTCTTAAACACTAGGAAAACAGCATATCATACGCTGCTAAATAAGAGCTCATAGATTACGATACGTAGATTAAAAAGGGGATAAGAGAAGAAGAGTTGATCAAACAAAACAATACAGCAAATAAAACAATCATGATCAAAGTATTTCGCAAATTTTCCTTTCAACCCAGATAAGCAGAGCTTTGCGCAAAACTTATTTGCTGCAGTTTGACAGATGCAGTACGGCAGGACAGATGATAAATACGCCTAAAACTAACTAAGCCCACTTGGCTGCTAACGATAAAACATCATAAACTTCGGTAAGTCCAAGAAATTTGTACACGCACTATGAGCCGTTCACTCAAACTCGTGGTGTGATTTCGCGTAGTTTGTAGCCAAAAGTGAGATTTGTGAAAAAGCGCACGGCAGTACGGTAGTACACTAATTAAGAAAAATACAGCTTAAAATTTTGAAATCTAGCTTCTTCTATGAGAATCTTCTTAATTCGTGGCAGCTTTTCCTGTGTTTTGGTGGTTTGCGCTACATTACAAAAAATGCAAAGCATTGTGTTCTGAAGAAAGATATTTATCAGACAAACAAAGCGCGAAAAAAATGGATTTTTTCGTTTTTCCTCCCATTAATTTTTTTTCTTGATAATAGGGGATTTCTTAAGTTTGGCTAGTGCTGACAATGCGTGATTTTTAGCATCCGAGTGCGCTAGGTAATCCTCGTATCTAGATTACCCTTTTAGCGAAGTCATTTCTGTTTCGCCATTTCTCGAACGAGTTCCTCTGCACAATCGAAAATCTATTAAATAATGAGAAATGCCCCGTAGCATAAGTCTATAAACATCGTTTTAAAATGTATAATATTTGGAAAAATGGGAAAGCTTGGTTGTCTTTCTTCCGAATGGTTGCTTAAATACACAGTGAGGAACAAGTGAGTGACCAAGAGAAGTGTTCATACTCCGCAAAGTCTTACAGTAACTCTAATTGTGCTATGTCCAGAATGTCTTACGGTAACTCTGGCTATGATATATCCCAAATGTCTTACGGTAGCCATGTTTGTGCTATATCCCAAATGTCATCGTGCCAGTCTCTTCCCCTTACTTCCCATACTCTTCTCATACATCTCTCATGGGAAATCACTCACTTTTTGCTATTCTCTTCGGTGTTCGTAAGACGTGTGTGAATGTCTATAGAGTGTTCGTTTAGAGTGACCATTCCCTCTCCCTCTCCCTCCTCCCCCCTCGCTTCTCCTCTCTCACAGCTGCCATACAACAGATGCCTCTCCTCCCACTCAATCCCAGTCTTCATAGATATCTTGCCTAGTGTCAATCCACGTGTGTCCTTGTACTCCCTACCAATTACAGACTCTCTCTCTCTTCCCCCTTTAACTCTCATTCATTCACTCTCCCCTTCTTCCCTATTGACCACTCGAATGCATGACCACTGGCATAACAAATGCGAGCTTTCCGCTTCCTTGCGAAACAGAGATGGCGAATAGACGGGGATATGCGAGGGGAGGAATGGGGGGAGGAGAGAGAGAGGGAAGAGGGAGAGGGGAAGGGAGGGAGAGAGTGGAAGGAAGGGAAGTGCGCGAGCCTCTTCTGGGTTAAAGGGCGTTTGGTTGACTCTCCGTCTCTCCCCTGTAATAGTTGTATCATTTAATAGTTGTTCCCTCTCCTAATCTCTCTCATATTCGTGCAATGTTGAATGCGTGCTGACTCACAGTGAATAGTCATCGTCTTGTATCTATTCGCTGCTCCCCTTCCCCCTTATACTCCCCCTTCCCCCATTCCCTCCTAACCCTTCTCCCTTCAGATGTGGTGGTTAGCCTTCCTGGCTCTAGCCGGGTCCTTCAACATCGATACCAAGTCCCCGATAGTCCATTCTCGATCTTCGTCCAAGTTCGGTTACGCCCTGGACTTCTTCTATGAACAGAAGGGACTTCCCGTGTGAGTGTCTCTCTCTCCCTTCTTCTCCTCATTCTCTTCTCCCTCCTTGTCAGTCTGTTCCTCCCCCTCTCCCCTTCAACCCCCTCTGCTCTTTTCCAATGCCTAGGCCTTCTAGCAGGCTTCTTTACACTCTTTCCCCTGGCCAATCGGATCGATGAGAACGGGAGGAAAGGGCTTACACTGCAATGCATATCTTCCATTGTAGACTCATGATCGGAGCTCCTCAAGCAGAATCGCAGAATCCCCAATTGAGAGGAATACGAAGGGCAGGAGCTGTTTATGCTTGTTCCACCACACAAGCAAACACTTGCAAGGAAGTATTCGCAGATTCGGATGGTGGGTAGAGGGGGGGGGGGAGGGAGAGGGAAATAGGAAGGGGATCGCGAGGTGTTGTTTGCATTCGATTAGGGAATGAGAAGGACGAAGTGACTGTGAATGAGAAGCATTGAAGAGGGCAACGAGAGGCGTCTCAACGGATCGAGGATGGTTCCCATCGAGGACAAGAGTGATCAGTTCTTCGGAGCCACTGTCTCGGCCAGTAACAATCACAAGAAGATCATGGTGGGGGAGGGCACGGTATGCGGAGCACGGTACATTGTAGATGTGTGCCCCTCAATACAAATACTTCTTCACGAAGTTTGAAGTGATCGAGCCAGTCGGAGCGTGTTTCTATCTGGAGACGGGGGCGAAGAAGGCATTCGAGTTATCGAGTTGTCGCCAGGACAGTGAGTCACTTCCGTTTTTCTTCCATCTCCTCTTACTGTCCACACTCCCCCCCCCCACCTCCTCCTCATCGTATCTCCCCTTCAGATCAAAAACACGGTCGCCACCGTCTAGGCTACGGTCAATGTGGATTCTCTGCTGCAGTATCAGACGAAGGGGAACGTTCGTTCCTCGGCTCCCCAGGAATGTTCTATTGGCAAGGAGGAGTCTTCTCACAAGCCAATACTAACTACTCCGATCGACTTAACACTTCATATTCCCCGAAGGAATACGATCACAATATGATGGGTATGTCAAGCTATTCTACGCTAACGATGTAAACCGTTGCGTAGCAGGGCTCATTGAGGATTACATGATTAGAGTAGAGAGGGAGAGGGGGAGTAGAGGGAAGGGAGGGGATAGATGGAGAGTTGATTGCAAGAGAGGGGAACGGAGGAATTGAAGGGTACGCTGTTGGAACGGGGGACTTCAATGGAGATGGAGAGGAGGATGCAGTGGCAGGGGCACCGAGGGGAGACGATCTCATGGGAAAGGTCAACATTATTTCCTCACTTTTAAACATCTTTTACTTATGTAGAAACACAATAAGGAAATTAGAACCCGGGAATTTCGAATCGGTATTAGCACAACCTGTAATTTGCAGTTGGTGCTGTATACTAAAATGTTGAAACACATCGTTAACCTGACTGACACATCATCTTCCCCGCAAACAGGACAATACTGTGGTCACTCGATCGCTGTTACTGATCTCAATGATGATGGGTACGTATGACTTTCATTTTATATGCTTGCTTTCATATGTATTTATGATCTTGATTCACTTCCTTTGTCTTTAGAAAAGATGATATCGTGACGGGCTGTCCATTCTTCACTGATTACGTTACAAAGGTAGATGCCAAGACTCAAGAGAGGAAGCCGCAGTACGAAGTTGGAAAATTGCTGGTATTCCTGCAGACTGCTCCTGTAAGATTTCCCTATTGTATCATTATCTAATTTTCTGTTAAGGGTGTATTCTCCAAGCCCCTTGTCATTATTGGAGAAGAGGAATGGGGTCGATTTGGATTCTCTGTTGCTGCTGTGGGTGATTTGAACAAGGATGGATACAATGGTGAGTGCCAAAGTTACATTATTTTAGAAGTTTTTTTTTCTGGAATGTGCTCATAGTTTTAATCTTCTCTTTAAGATATTGTCGTTGGTGCTCCTCGTGGAGGAAAGGACAAGAAGGGAGCTGTATTCGTGATCCACGGAGGCAAGGATGGAGTGCGAGTTAAGCCAACTCAGAAGATCGAGGCTGCTTCCCTGTCCTCATCTCCGAAGGGACTAGGATTCTCTGTTGCTGGAGGCGTTGATGTTGATGGAAACGGGATTCCCGGTTAGCCTCCCTCGCATTGCTCTGCTGCCTGAATACTCATCTTAACCTCTACAGATGTTGCCATCGGGGCTGTGCAATCAGGATCTGCTTATGTTCTGTTGTCCAAACCCGTGGTCACCGTCACAGGATCCACGTCTCTCGATCGATCGACCGTCAGTCTTGATGAAACGAACTGCGAAGTGGACAAGAAGATTGGACGACAAGCATGGTAAGTGGGAGAAGGGAAAGGGAAGAGAAGATGGTTCAGTCGAGTGATAAAGACCTGCCTCAAGTACGAAGGGAAGGGAGAGACTCCAAACGAACTCGATTTCACTCTCACATACAATCTGGATGACTTGGCTGTCGTGCCTCGGGCACATTTCCTGTCGAGACTTATCGTAAGGCATTAAATGATATTCATCTAAACTCCATTCTAGAAGGAAGACCGAACACTCAAAGCGAGTTCTACCAGTAAAACCAAAGATCATCCTACGGTTGTCGAGAGAAGAATTCGACTGGAGAAGGCTAGAGAAAAGTGCTTCTCAATGGACTTCTTTGTATCAGTGAGTTGCATGGGTAGGTTTGACTGAGAGATGATATGATGTAGAGCACGATGAGAGATCGACTGTCGCCTATTCACTACTCGGTCAACTACACTTACGAAGGAAGCACGACTGGGCGATTGAGAGGAGGCAAACTTGAACCGGCCATCGATACTACTGTGCCTCTCGCCTTCGAGGGAAAGGTCAGTGGACATCGAAGACTAAACGACAAACAACCTTCATTCAGCTGAGCATCGCGAACAACTGTGGAAAGGATGAATTGTGCGTTCCAAACCTCAAGGTTTCGGCTTCGACCGACCGACCGAAACTCGTACTCGGGACAAAGGACGACGGACTCGTTCTCAACGTCGACGTCGACAACGCAGGAGAAGACGCCTACGAATCGAAGCTCTACCTTAAGTTCCCTCAAGGACTCGAGTTCGGAGGATTGCAGACTGAAGACGGAAAAGTAACTCATCTTATCTAGAGGGAGTAAAGAGAAGCATGAATGAGCTGTATTTGTATAGGATGATAGCCATAATAATCCTTTACCCCTTCAGACAGCTCCAGCCTGTTCTCCGTCGTCGAAGGCCTCTGAAGACGGTGAATGGGAATGGGAGTGTGATCTGGGAAACCCCCTTCCCGCTACGAAGAATAGCCGCGTTTCTGTGAGACTCGGGGTGGATGAGAAGAATCCGCCTACGAAGGAAGTCACTGTTGTGGCTACCGTCAACAGGTAACACAATCATCTCACTCTTACCTTCTTCGCTTAGCACCAATCCCGAGGCTGAAGGAAGTGCGTTGGACAACACGTTCACTCTCACTCTCCCCGTCGACTACGACAACAATCTCGATCTCATCGGACAGACTGATCCCCAACAGGTAGGAAATACGAGAAAAGTGATATCAATGATAAGTACCAACATAAACGGAAGACTGATTTATCTATCGTAGTTTTTTTTCTTTTTTTCCGTCTCCACTACAAAACCATCCCGATGTCGCGGACCTGGTTTCATAATTTCTCTCAAGACCGCGTCTCAAAATTACCGAACAAATAGCTTCTTTATGCGGAGTGGAAGAGCTTTCAATTCGCTACGTTCTTCCTATAATTAGTGAGGCTAATTGTAAGTCATATCCCATTCCATGTGCCATATTTTTTCTCTTCTCTTCGTTTCTATATTTTTCATTTATTATTCGCATTTCCTTGTGATGTGCAATAAATATCTATCTATGCATGATGATCTGTGATTTTACTACAGTTTCCCGTCGATCTTAGGATATATACGAGTAATAGTAGATAAGTAGATAATTAGAGTTGAACACGTGAATCACTCCTTTTGAGGTGGATTTCTCGACAACGAACAAAAGCAATCTGGAGAAGTTCGACGATAGCGACTTCGGACCCCTCGTCTCTCACATGTTCCAGGTATCTTTACTCTCAGAGGTCATCTCTCCGTCAATTGTCTCATTGCATAGGTATCGAACAAAGGCCCGTCCCGAATGGATGTCTCACTTGACATCTTCTGGCCCTCATTCTCTACAGAAGGCAACCATCTCTTCTATCTCATCACAGAGCCTACTCTATCCGATCCTTCAAAAGGACATTGTAGAGTGAAGCAGATGGGAAATGTCAATCCTCTTAACCTCAGGGTAAGCTGAATCAAGGGACATTATCCATGATTGTTTCTCATTGTCAGTTGACGGGAGAACACCTTCCAACAGCTCCACCTGCTCCTAAAGTTCCTGCTGCTGATTACGAAGAGACGGGAGATGACAGATCGTATGAAGACATCGAAGAAGATGAACACACTCAACACACTACGCACGTTGAACACGAGACCGTACTGCCTTCTTCATCTTCGAATAATTTCGAATGGACAGAAAAGGAGAAGCCAAAAGTAGAATACGAATATATCCCCGACGAGGTGAGCAACAGAGTGAAGGGGGAGAGTGCGATGATATTTGCAGCAGTACACGGATGACGGAGAATATGATGAAGAACGACGAGAAAAAAGGCAAGTGAAGAGGAGAAAGGGAGAAGGACGAAGGCGGGAAGGACAACAGAATGCACAGCCCACCTCTCCACAGAATGCTAAGTTCTCACAACTGAGAGATGCTGTGGCTCTATCGAAAGCTGCTCAGGGAGCTGTAGAGTACACGGGGAACATCGGAAGAGCGAGCGTGGTGAGTGAGATAAGCGGATTACAGCGTATTGTATTTTATCATTTTTATTACATTTTCCCACAGAGAAATAAGAAGGAAATCAGTGAGTTGAGGACTGCAACGCCCTTCGATGTACTCATATCGAATGTGACCTGCACGACATCGAGAAAGGCGACTTCGTCCTCGTTCAAGTCTTCTCTCGAGTGTCGACTGACACTCTCGTAGATGAACGGAACCCCGGCGGAGACGTGTCGTCTCTTGCAGTTGCTCGTGTAGTCAACCAACCCAATCGACCGAATAAACAGACCCTTCTCACTGCTGTGAGGAGTTCCCTCTGTCTCATACAATCCCGTCTCAGGTCACTACTCATCTCAATGCAGTATCTACGGATCCCTCGAGCGGAGGCGTTCCATGGTGGTTGTACCTTCTTGCTATCCTCATCGGTCTTCTCATTCTTGCACTGCTCATTCTCCTCTTGTGGAGGGTACGTTAGTTTTAATGAAATAGTAAATAATATTATTAAGTGTGGGTTCTTCAAACGGGATCGACCTCCCTCTGCCCATGCAGAGAAAGTGTCTTCGGAGGGACCGGATGCCCGTTATGCAGACACGAAGACACGGTATGGGGCAGGACAAGACGAGAGAGCTGCTATGCTATGATCTCACGGGTCTATTTACTATTCTATTCCTATCTTCAACATTAACTTGTTACTTAGTACTTTCATGTATACTCACTTTCCACAATCGCTCAAAGCTTGCTTATGCCACATCAGGAATCTCGGTTACAGAAGTGCCTTATTGTTGTATTGCAACCTCATCGTATTCATCAATCTTTCACGTATAAATTGATTGTTGCTCAGTTTATTCATTCAATGCATAGGAATTTTAATATGACTAATAAAGTGCCATACTTATAAATACCTGAAGTAAACTAATAAAAATGCAAATCATTATCAACAACCCGGAAAGGGGAAAATATGTTTTGTAACGTAAGAGAGCCATACATATTTCTATTATATACGTATACATATGACTACGAGTTAGGTATAATATAACAAAATGGAAATATAGGCGAATATCATGAGCTAGCTTCCCTTCTTAGCTTTGACAATTGAAGCAAGTTGTTTGAATCTCTCGATAACCTCTGCTTTAGTTCGCCCACTTAGCTCTTCTGTTATTCTGTCCCATCGTTCTTCAGTGCTTTTCGGATATTTGACTAGTGCAGCTTCCAATTTCTTCTGTTCTTCTTGACTCCAATCTCCATTTTTTTGTTCTACAACAATGCTTTGCTGCGAAACTAGATCTTCCTGCAATACATATTTGCACAATAAGTCATTTCAACACAGAGTTTTCGATAAAGCAGCACCTCTGTTGTTACCTGCCAATCCTTGAGTTTCTTCGCTGCTGCGGTTACATCTTCAACAGTCCTTCCAAGAACACGTGCAACTTGTGTCCATCGTTGTGCGCAACCAGGAGGGAATTTTGTGGTTGATAGCTTCACAAGCGATGCCATCTCTTCTTTAGTCCAAACACCTAAAAAAAGTTAATCGTCTCTAATAAACACTAGATCTCCTTCCTCCTTTTTGCGTTTGCTCTTCAACAACAGCTAAATGAGGTGCATCGGGAAGTACAGCTTGGATATTGGCAACTTGTGCTGGACGTTCAGGTTGCGAAGCAGCGACTCGGCGAATAGGAGAATGCTTCGATCTATTCAGTAATCGAATATTTCGAAAGACCTTACGTGCTTCACCGGCTCTACTATAGGCTCAGGCTTCTCTAAATTACTTCTTATGTTCGATATTCCGGCAATAATGAGCGAATACGAGAATTTAACCATTTTCACGGGTAGAGTCTGCCAGAATGTTGGTCTGAACATAGAAGCTATAGATTGTATCTATTCAGGTTGAGTCTTTTTCACTTTCCAAAAAGAAATTCTAGACATGATACCTGTGCTCATCCATTACTTCCTTGACCCGCTGTGCTTCTTCAGCTTCTGCTTGTTTCTTCTTCTCTCCCTTCCGAGCTTTCACGCGTCGTTGAGTCTGTTATAAAATGATTTTGATAAGAACAATGTAATACGATCACCTCAATTAGATACTTTTCAAAGAAAGAGCCCCATAGCATGAGATAATGCCCTCCGGACAAGAAGATAATCAGCACAAGAGCTGCCTCAAGTCCACTCATTTTCCGGTACCTCCTGAACATCTGTTTCCTGCCTTAGATTTCGAGTGATGCGTACCTGTAGTAGTAGATTCCTGAGCGCCAATCAGGCATACCGTTTTCAAGGATGAAGTTATACTTTTCCCTCCGCTCACTATCTTTCAAAACTTCATATATTGAAGCTACCTATAAAGGAATAGAATATGTACCTAAGAGTAAAATAGATAATCAAACGCCGACCTGTCGAAATTTCTCTGTTGCTCCTTCCTCCTTGTTCCTATCGGGATGCCATTCTAAGCTAAGGCGACGGTAAGCTCGCTTAATTTCTTGCGTACTTGCATCCTGCAAGAAAACTAAAGTGTCTAAAAATTAAGTTTTTCGCAAGCAATTAAATTTTGAAAAACCTACTTGTGGAATACCGAAGAATTCATAAAAGTTCAATTGGGCTTCTTCCACTAAATCGTACAAACTCAATTCTTCTGCTGTCCAACATGTACATGAAGAAATAGTAGCCAGCACGTAAAAACTAATATGGTACCAGTTTGACCATCTCGACATGTAAACGCTGAAAAATATTAATCAAGAATTCGCAAAAATAAAATGGAACAAATAAAGAGTATGACGCTTCTTCGACACAGAATAATTACCTATCGTACACTGAAGTGTACCTTGTGTGCTTACAGTGAAAATCTCGTAAACTACTTTACGGACATGCTTTCGGAATAGATTCATTTTATTCATATTGATTCTTCTCGATGTCGCAGTAAACGGAGCAAGTGCAAATTGATCAATTGCGGAATGTTCAGACAATCTACTACTCGAACTTTTCAAGTAAGCATCCATCTTCCTATTTTCTTGGTATGAGAATAATGACATTGAAGGCAAGTGAGCAACGTCGTCTTCCGGACCCTCCTCTTTCTCCTTACATTCGATTCTGTCGCAGAAATTGGCATAATGTGCATAACGAGAACAATCAGCTACAATTGTGGGAAGTATCGGAAGAAGTAAAGAAGCGATGGGATAAGTTGTCAGCTGAAGAAAGATTACCTTACGAACAAGAATACGATATGGAAATGGTTAGATTCGATGAACAACAAATACCTTTAAATGCTTAGATTGAATACGAAAAAGTGTGTCGTCAAAGCAATGGAGGAACTGCGGTGCAAAACGCTCTCAAGGTAAGTGGACTTGTATGGACTACATGGTTATCGATGAGTAGGCTTCTCTGCAAAGTCGTGTGAGAGGAAGCGGTAAGGGAAAAGCAGAAACTGGATCTGCGTCTGTGGTTAGGACAACGACTGAAGAAGAGGATCAGATGCCCAATGAGCTTACATTGAGAAGGATACACGCAATAAGGTACCTAGACTTATACAAGTGATGTAGTTGTATAAACTACGGTAATGTTCAGATTCGATAGAAATCATCGACTTATTTCGGATCTCTTCAACTCATCGGCCGTTTTCGATTCTCGCCTTGTCGTTCCTCAGAAGAGGCTCGACTTACTACAGAAGCAGGCATTGAACCTCGAACATCATAAATCTAAGTATGCGGAAACCCAATTAAATAAAATACTTGAGAAATATATGTTGTTTACGTTTTTTTTTGATTACCTAAGTTAGGTTGCTATAGTATCTATATCACTACAGGTGTAGACTACATGCATATTATCTATATAAAAGAGTAAAGACATAAGATCACTAACTACAGACTGGAAGAAGAGCTACTTCGTTTGGACGAATCGTTCGTGCGAAGAAAGCGAAACATCTGCACTTCAACTGAAGATTTCAACGAGAAACTAAGAAAGGTATATCTCACTTATCTCACAGTGGCCTAATCAATTTGATTGAAAAGTTGTTGAAGGTTGTGGAGACTCGTGTGGAAGTGAGCGAGGAAAAGTATTCCGAGCTTGTATCTTCATGGGAAACAAAACTAGCTGAAGCATACGAACAATATAAAAAGAAGGACGACGACCTTAAGATAACACTTTGTATGTACTGCTTTCAGTTTTCTATGAGATTTCGTAAGTAATCATTGGATCATTTTCAGCAAAATCGACTCCCCTTCTGTACGCAATGACTATTGGAGAAGATGAAGAAGAAGGGAAGAAGAAAAAGGAAGGTGAAAAGGAGGCAGAGAAGAAAACAGATCAAGAAAAAGTGGAAGGAATGTATTTGAACAACAAAGAAGAAGAACAAGTAAACAAAATCGAGCAAGTTGAACAATGTGGAATAACTGATGTGAAATCTAGCGAAGAGGAAGCAGCTCCTATTGAAAATGGAGGAAAGGATGAACACAAACCTCAGGAATAGTATCATCATATTAACGGACAATGTTAATAGAGAATAATTAAATCATGTATCATGCTTAGCAAATTATCAGAAATATTTGTTCTCACAGAGCATGTTGTAGTGGCAAACTTAATTTAGCGAATAGCGACTATCTCCGTTGTTTCCGTGCAACACGAATTGAAGTTTGAAACACACATTTTGCTGAGATCCGCATAATAAAATGCGGAAAGACTCCTAGCACATATACTGCAAGTGTTCAACACACTGTGTGCGGAAGGGCGGCAAGTGCTGCTCGCGCGCTTTTTATTTATTTTCATGTAATTTGCTTTTTTCGTGTTCGTCGTTATCGTT
>LS936711.1:79592-104561 GCA_900490955.1 Micoletzkya japonica | reverse complement strand
TTGATAAGGAGCATGCATAATAAGAAAAGAGGTAGCAGTATATGTGCAAGGGGTAACACATAATGTGCAGAATGTCCAACACGTGTTAACACACATCTTGGTATGCCAGCACACTGTGTGTACGGTTGTAGCACCCAGTCTGCTGGGTATTCGTGCTACAAAAGTTACATAATGTGTGTTGTACGGGAACAACGGAGTATATATTTCTGCGTTCTTTGAGTTAATTGTAAGTTTTTTGCTTGTATTTTATTTATGCATAATAATATATTTTGTGAAGTAGTGTTGTAGCTTTTAGATTTCGACCTTCCGCCCGTGATCTCTAACAGTTGTATTGTATGATCTCACTGCCTCTTGCTCTGTGTTTGTTCGCATAGCTTGCCTCTTTTTCTTTCCAACGTTGATTCTTCAAAAATGATCTAGTCGTGAATAAAACTTCCGATTTCTTTTGGATGCTAGTAGGCGATGTTGCCCATCGATGGCAATCCATTTCCAAATATTTATACAGTCCGCGTACTGCAGTCCATGAATGGCCAGCAGTTATTTTAATGGCCAGCAATCTGAAATCCGCATTTTTCCTACGAATACTACACTGTAGTCTGAAGTCTATCTCATCAGTTCTAAGCGCCATTATGCATAACTTTTGAAGGGCCTTCGAATGATACCCAATATACGCATGAAATATTTCGGCATTATAGAGATCTCGGAAATTCACGAAAATCGATTAACGCAAATTATGAATTGTTTTGAAAAATACATACTCTTTTTGGAGACTTTATACTATCTGCCCTTGAAAGGAAAAGTCGAAATCGAGGGTTAACACAACTGTGCCATGATCTAAACGAGGCTGTTCCGCTCTTACGGACCTTTAAAAGGGCATGGAAGTGATTTTCAAGTGAGGCTTATATGAAAGATCGTGTCAAAATTAGTATAAAACAAAAGAAAAAATTATAAAAAATAATAGTATTCCAGAAGTGATTTTTTTCGAAATTTCGCCCAACGACGACGCTACTGTGTTTAGCAGACAGGGGCTCAGCCAACAGAATCATTATGCTGAACGCCCGACACGCGGAACAAAAAAATAAATTTCACTCTTGGAATGTTTTGAAATTTTTAAATTATTATTGTTATCTTCCTTATTATTTGTAAAGTTAAAATAATAAGTTTCATTATGATTTGGTGAAATTTAATATCGCTTCTCACTCCCTTTAATATAGGGACACGACCGTTTATATGAGCAGAGCTAAGACATTAAAATGGTTTACAAGCGGCACACTTCAATTCGCGATAGCGCAGTTCAGTTTGCGATAAAAAAGAGTCATTCCAAAGGTATTTGAGGCGTGACGCGTATGAACGCGCCCATTTTCGTGGTGAGAGTTGTCATACGGTAACCATTTTTTAAATTTTTTCCGTTACAGTATGCTGAAAGTGTGTGCCGTTTTTAAATGTAGGTGCAAAACGGTCGTGAGGGAGCATTCATAGTTTCTCTTACTTGAAAGAATGCAAAGCCTAATGCTGAAGTGAAAATAGGGAAAATGAGTTCAAAATTCTGTGAAATTATTTTCTAACTGGTGGTCGCTTTGCAACATTCGTCAACGGTATCGCGGAACAATTTAATCAAAACTGCTGTCCACAACTTTTGAATGACCTTTTTGCCGCGCAAATGTGAAAAATTAGAAAAATACTGTAGAATTATCGAGTTTTTCAGGATTACTATATCAAACTCTTCCAATTTTATAAATTACCGCCGGATGTTCTTAAATACTCTTGCAACGATAACCATGAAAATTCCCTACCGTGACTAATTAGCATAATTATGCATTTTTTATATTTGTCAGGTTTTTGGGGTGAGCTCAGTTAATCGGATGCCGTGGCTGTCCCTAGTCCTGTTTTTTTGATTATCGTTAAAATTAGCATACTACAGTGCAAATTACGATTAGCTTTCCCTACACACGCACTGCCAGCCGTTCACTCAAGCTGGTGCGATTTCGCGTAGTTTGTAGACAAAAGTGAGATCTGTGAACATGTGCACGACAGTACGGCAGTACACCAATTAAGAAAATTACAACGCTCAAAATTTTGAAAGTATCTTATTACTAGCTAGGGCTGACAGTGCGTGCCTACAGGTGTGCTGTACTCTGTATGCTTGTAGCCTTGTCCACTTTCACACTCTTTTCATTCTTTGGATAGGTTTTTCATAACGATCTATATGTTTTTAGATTTTTAGAAGTTATGGAAAACTTAAAAACCAGAGTTCAGTTATATACAATGATTGATGAAGTTACTAGCAAAATGAACTTCCATGTCTTTCTGTTGATTATTATTTCCTCATCACCTTTTTCTCAATTTTATACAAGTATTATTCTAATGATATTGCAGATATCAAGCATCAAGATATTGATCAAGATCTAAATCTTTCAACAACTCGGACACACGCGATTTCTGTGAGTGGGGTTTTCCGTAGTCACATTCACACACCTCGTTCCATAATTGTGCAGTCGGGATGATCCAGTTGCGACTGTTTCATTGTCTCTGAAATTTCCATACCTTTTCGCCTTGCTCTCTTATTTTTATACTCTCTTTTTCCTAAAAGGAGCCTGCCCACGAGTACGGTAGCATTTGAATTCCCGCGCTCCCCTGATATTGCAATATAGGCCTTTCCCACCACCGTTTTGCACCTACATTTAAAAACGGCACACACTTTCAGCATACTGTAACTGAAAAAATTTAAAAAATGGTTACCGTATGACAACTCTCACCACGAAAATGGGCGCGTTCATACGCGTCACGCCTCAAATACCTTTGGAATGACTCGTTTTTATCGCAAACTGAACTGCGCTATCGCGAATTGAAGTGTGCCGCTTGTAAAGCATTTTTAATGTCTCAGCTCTGCTCATATAAACGGTCGTGTTTCCGCTCATCTTTTAAAAGCTTGTTATTTTTCCGCACGGCAACCGATCAACTGCGCTCGCCCCAAAAAGCTGCCAAATGTCAATAATGCGGAATTATGTTAATTAGTCACTGTAGAGGATTTTCATTGTCATCGTTGCAAGAGTCGATATGAAAACCCGGCGGTAATTCAAAAACGGAAGAGTGTGATAGGGTAATCCTGAAAAACTCGATAATTCTATCGTATTTTTCTAATTTTTCACTGATTTGCGCGGCAAAACGGCCATTCAAAAGTTACGTGTGAATTTCAGTTCGCGATAGATAACGTTACAAGCGTTTTTCACTATTTTGGGGCGAGCGCGGTTGATCGGTTGCCCTGTTTCCGTTTTTTTAAGATGATCGGAAAAATGTTAAAAATATTTTTGTCACGGAGGTGTATCTCTGAGTCATCTGAGTCAGCTATCCGATTTTGTGAAAAGCGCTTTGCCCTTTGCACCTTCACTACTCCGCGGAGAGTGAATGAAATCACATAACATTCGGAATACCCGATCAGTATGATTAGATCTACTGAACTTCGTAAATAGCGAGTATGGCCAGAAACGGTGATGGGTCATTTGGGAAGATGCGTTTTGGAACCGGCCGTCTTGGAAGAGAGGGAAGGAATGAGGACGAGAGAGAAGTGGACGTAATGGAATTATCCTTTTTGGAAATGGCCGTTTTGGAAGTACCCGTTTTGGAAGTGCTTGTTTTGGAAGCAAATACGAAATATTCTAAAACTCATCATACTTTTGGGACAATGGAATAACGCATGGGAACTTCACGTTTAGCAATTATCTTGAAGTAAAGGTGTCCATGGGTATGATATGAGCACGATCCATCACAATTATGCAACAAAAGGAAAAGAAAAGGTAATTTTAGTTTTTCACTATGCTAGATAAGCGATTTACTTCCAAAACGGCAAAACTTCCAAAAAGGATAATTCCATTACGTCCACTTCTCTCTCGTCCTCATTCCTTCCCTCTCTTCCGAGACGGCCGGTTCCAAAACGCATCTTCCCAAATGACCCATCACCAAAAAAATGGTGTACTTGTTATGGTGACCACGGAGGCCAGAGATATTAAGAAAAGCTAAATGTCGTGCCAGAACAGCCGTATGCTAACTTTCCGTGCGGGAGCCACCTCTCGTCAACTTAAACTTTTGCGAAATTTTTGGGCCCTGAACAAAAATTTCACGGGAGATCTATAGGTTCTAGGTGCTTGTTCATGCTCTTTTGCGAGATTTACACTCTTACAGGTCTGAAAAGTTGTTACCGTGAAGTAGAAGTCATGACATTCGTTATTCGCTGTAAATCTCGCACTTTTCCATTTTGGTTGCATTCGAAAGTTCTTTCAGTTCTCCGCAGCTTTTCGCAATTTTGCCTCATTTTTACTGTTGTTTTCTTTTATTCTCTCTTCCTTTCTTATGATTCAGCCTGGAAAATCAGAACAATAGCCTATAATTTTAAATAGCATAATGTCTTCCCGCGCAAACGCGTTCAAAAGCTGACGCGACACGTACGCAAGCGCGCCCCGCCGACCGTAGCACCTTATCGGTCGAACAGCTGCCGTGTGACATGCAGCTGGTGCGCGTTTTCTAGGCGCATGCGCTTCAACATTGCTAGATTCCCTAGCCCAAAACACTTTCGCGAATTTACGTTTTAATATCTTTTCTGATTGCTTTCTTGATAGTGCTTATCTAAAATGTAAAATAAGTCCTGTTGTAATTGGACGATGTTGGCTTCTCGCAATACTAGGGGCCGAAAAAAATAAAAATAATCAAACATTTCTTTGAGTCAAATCCAAATTGGTATTAAAATGGGGATGTCATTGGCGAAATCGATGTATGTAACCCAATGCGCATAAGAAACAAGGGGATGTATGACCCGAAAAGAGGGTATTGGACCTCCTTAATCGGATCCGATCCCTGTCCAGTTTCGTCCTTCGGTTTTATTTCTTTCCTCGCAGGCGGATTTAATCCCCAAAACACTTTCGCGAATTTACGTTTTATATATGTCCGGAATGAAAGGAGGGAGGTTTTTTATCCTGGACATGGTTACCATTCAGGAGGCCTGGAGGTTTTTGAGCGCGAGGGCAAGCCTAGGGGGGAACTACAAATTAATGTTTTATTAGCCAGGATATTTTTCTGCGGCGTGCTAACCAATACTAGGAATTGTGCAGCACGCTACCCAATCATGGTCCCTACAACTGTGCCTATGTATTTAAAATGCGGAGGCGTTCCACCTGACAAGCGATTCTGCATCTCCTATTTGAAAAAGGTTGTATAGTGCAGGAATTGCATCTGTTTATATTTTCTTATTCTTGCCCACAAAATGTAATATATTTTACTTTGTTTGCCTACGTCATGCATGATTCAGCCTATGGACAACGTCACGCATTCGCCTCAAGGCCCTTCGGGCGATCATGCTCCTAAGAAGAACGAATGCAGAGCAACTATATTCTTGAAGAGTGTGTTGGAGATCGAAGAAGCAAGGGACTTTATGAAGGCAAATAATCGCGATCTTTATGACAAGGTGGTCGCTATGGGATTCATCGAGAAGAAGTGACTGAATTTTCTCACTTATATCCAATGAATAATACATTATTGACGAGAAATGGGACTAATGATAAATGTTGTATTTCTTTCTTAGTGATCACAATTGATGCAAGGTGACAAGATGAGTGAGAGTGGTTGTGAAGTGAGAGTTTGCTCTCTCTCTCTCTCTTGTATATCTTGATTAGTCTGCCAATCAATGGCTGATCTCTCCTCTCTTTTTGTCGACTCCATTCCAATATCAACACTCACCGGTAGTTGATTTTACTCTCTTTTGTTTAATGTCAGTGTAGGAATACAAATATGTCCTTCAATTGTCCTCTCCTCTCCACAAGCAACTCCTCAAGCTGTAAAACACATCTACAGGCAAGCTCAGGAATGTTGCACTATGAAATCTTTGTGTTTAAGTCAACTAGCGGCAAATGCTAACGATTTGGATGAAGGAGTTGCGGATGTTTTGATCTCGCTCATATCAGATGGCAACTCCTTAAGCGAGGGGGTTCGAGTTTTATAGGTTTTCTATTGATATAAATATTAATTGAGCTGCGAGACGACATAGTCTGCGCGTTAAGCTCTATTGTATCGGAAACCTCAACATGGCTGTTATCATCGGGGAAAGAGTCCGATCCATTAGCCGGTCTCGTTCACGACGTTTTCAAACGTTCGTTTCCGAAGGTAAACTTGTGCACTCAATTGATTAAATCTATTCTTCAGATGAAGGAAGGAAATGAAGTACTGCACATCACGGTTGGAGGGATTCCAAGCGAGGAGGATATTCACGTAGATGCGTCACTCAACACTCTTCTCGTCGTTTCTCGGTAGGCTTTATTTTCATATAAATTATTACTCCTTGAACAGAAGCTTTGTCGAGAATCCCTCTACATCCGCAAAGTTTCGATCTCAGTTTGCATCTCGTCTTTGCAAACCTCCCCCTGGTAGGAAGTATAGGTCAGTAGACTGTTCACTATTCCTTTCAGCTCTATTGATAGGAATGCCAGGAGAAAACAGTTCCTCACAAGCTCCAGCTATTCTTTTGTCTCCTTCCTCAACCGAACGTGCTCCTCTTGTGGTATCTATTTTGATTTCATCAAGATCTTACTCTTACTTTTTGCAGATGTCATTATTTGCGGGCGCGTCGATTGTTTCCCTGGAAGAACTTGTACATTCTGTTGAGCTCGGAATTCCCTCCTTGATTCTCGAGGTTATTGTTTGCTTATTTTTGTTATTAGATTTCTATGGGACGGTTCCATCCCTAGCAGTACCGATGACACTGATAAAACCTATCTAGGACTCGTGCGAATTGTGTGAAATCCTTCATTCTGCTTGGACGCTTCTTCGTTCGTCACACTATTCTCCGGAATCATTTACATCATGGCTGGAGAACTCGCTACAAGTTATTCCTCGTAGCCTTTATGCAAAGCAGAAAAGCTATTTAGAGTGTGGTTGGTGGAGAAAAAGAAGAACAAGAAGCGGCGTCATCTCTTGTTACACGGTTGTTCTCGGCGTCGTATTCAGATGAACCTATGATCAGTTTCATTGAACGACGTGATGCAAGTAGTCAAATGCCTTCAATTAAGTCTGTTTTCTACAGCTCGCTGACCTTTCCTCTCGGCTTCTTCATCTCGTCTCAGTAACATCGGAATCATCATTAGAGAATCGTCTTCTTATAACAGCGGCTAAACTCAACTGTCCATCGATACTCTCTTCTCGCTCCATTGATTTGGACGATCACAAAGTGAGACTGCTTTAAATCTATTTGTCAATGGTCTCGACGTAGCTCATGGAAAGCCTGTTGGCGGAAGGTTGTGCGAACGATTCTCGGTTAGACGTTTTGTGCTTCATTCTGTCCCATCGTATGTCCTTCCCTCTGTCACACTCTCTCTTAATTCGCATGTACAATTCTGCAGACAAGGTAACTATCCTGAATAGCAAACAGAAGCTCTACTTACAGCACTTCATGAATACGGTTGTTCTTCCTCTTCTCCATATAGCTCCTCCGCTGTCCCATCTCTCCGATGAGTTCTTGGGACAACTCAATGTATTTCTGGTAAGTTGACTTTCCGTCACCAAAAAGCTACTATTAAGTGGGAATGCACGAGAATCCATTCGTTGTTGACTATTCCGTCCGATTCTCCTATATCACTAACTTCCCTCTCTATCTGGTCGCTACTGCTCAACCGACCGTCTCTGGTCATGACTTTTGCTTCTTTCTCTCTCGATGTTCTTCCCCTTTCACTCGTACTCTCTGGAATATCGAACAAGCTTTCTTATTACGTAAGTTTCACAGCATTTTGAAGGTAATGTATTATATAAGGCTCCATCACTCTACTCCTCTAATCTTCAATCACTCTCTTCATCACTGTCCGATCTCAGCTATTCTCTTTTATCATCAGTTGGAGTTGTTAATCCCATGGAGAGCTATAAAGCACTATGTAGACCACTCCACCATTACGGAGGACTTACACTACCTCAATTAGCTTATCAGGTATGTATATCTACAATGAAAAGTAGGAAAAATATCATACTGAAGGCACAATCTCGCCACTTTCTTTCTCATCAACTCTCTCAAACATGGATTGATCGACTTCTCTACTCTTCTCTTCATTTCAAACCGTTCTTCATTCCTACTACTCTTCTCATCATCTTATCAAGTAAACGTCTGAATAGATATTCTACTATGTAGTTCTTCAGGTCTCCTGGTTATCCCCATTCGATACGTTGTTAGTATAAATTATTCGGCTCTCTTCCCTGCCTCTTCCGTCAAGTCGCCTACAGTGTGCTTGCTACAAGACATCAGGTTGCCTGCCACGTGTGCTTCATGCCTCTTCTAACTGGGCTCTCTCAGACAACCTCGTCGATCACGAGCCCTTTCCACGTATTCCATGATCTCCACGCGTTCCGATCTTCTCTCAGGTGATGTATTCTCCAATATTCGTAATGAGTCGAGCATCTTCTCATCTTGTCAATACAGCTCATCTCTCAACATCGCTTCCTCATCCCGTCCCCCTTCCCGTTCTCACCGGTCAATCGACTCCTCAATCTGCCATCCTTCCTTTATCCTTCGAAGAATTTGACAATACTCCGCTCGCACGTGAGATCTCGGAAGGAACATTCGAGAACAATTGTAATTGAGGGGAATGGAAGAGTAAGTCGAGTATTGCGCCGTCTCTTTCTTACTTCTACTCCACTCCCCTCATCAAATTCGCACTGTCTTTCATCTTCCGCATACTCTACCTCGTTCTCTTCGGAATCTCAGTCAGTTCACACTCCCTAAACCGTTCTTTCACCTTTCTTTTCTTCTTCCAGATTGTTTCTCCCGGTTGTGGATCGACGGTATTAGATACCCTTGTCTGGCTGTGGAGTCTCATGTGGTTGCTGGAGTCATTCTGGGTGGGTCTTCCTCTAATATTCACGACTTCTCCATATTCTTAGGTTTTTCTGTCACTATCTCGTACTCTCCATCTCTCAAGCCTATCATATCGCGTTTTTGATCTTCTCTTCGTATCGATCTCCCTCTTCATCATCTTCATGTTCCGACTTTTTAATCGTCAACTCTTCTCACTTCTCAACATGGTAGGTGTTCTTGCTACATATTCACATAAGGAGGGCATTTTCTTGTCCACAGTATCCATCTGCGTATTCATATCGAAGCTTCTCATCCTTCTTCTTCCTGTATCAATGTCTTTCGAGTATTTTCATCTATGGCAGAATGTCTCCAGGACTTGGAATGATTCTCGTGAGTGATTGATTCACCTTTCTGTGCCAACTCAGTAAAGGGAGCAGTGCCGCTGCATGTAAAACGAGACCTTTTAAAAAAGTGCCTTTTAAAATAGATGTTACCAGATTCAGGAAATATCATTTAGTAGATTTCCGGAGGAACTATCCCTCAGTTTTTTGTCGAACGAAAATTTGAGCGAGTTCACAAACTTTAACGCAGCATAAGACATCTAAATATTATGTTTTTTCATTGAGTTCCAGCTTCAAAGTCAAGTCGCAATAAGACGTTTCTGGACAGCAGGAGTGATACTAGTAGCATTGTTTAGTCTCAGGTCAGTTATGTCTTCCTTCTCATCAACTTGAGTTCTCTCCCTTCAGTGCCTTCTTTCCTCTCTTCGCTCTCACATATCCCGACAGGTCCCCAACCTCATCATCCCCTCTTCTGTTCTCGTGGAGAGATACCTTTCTCTTCTCAACTTCTCCCTTTATTTCCTCTCAAGTCTGTGATCAGTCAGCTTTATCTCGACCAGCATCCTATTGCAACAAGGTACAATTTCCTCATCTCTCGGTCTAGTAAAATTTCGGCGAGTGCATATGTTTGTTCGAAAAGCATCTGATGTTTTCTTTCCCAGTGGACATTGATTACCTGCAAAAACTCTTTAGAGTCTCGTAGATGTCTCATCAATTTTTCCATAGTCATCTAACGTGTAACCTTTCAGCTCAGCTCCAATCGCGATGCATTGTGTCCCGCTGAAAGTTATCCTTCCAATATCATTCTCATCTTCTTCTTCATCGTCACTAAACTTTTTTTTGTTCCTCTTATCATCGCATTGATCACGAAATCTGCTATGGTTTTTCTTCCTTAATTTTTATGTGTTCTATAATATGTTCAGGAGGACTGGGACGAGGTGAAGCTGAGGTGGAAGGCTGAGTATTACAGTGTCGTCAATGAATTCGCCCTCCGACCTGCTCTCCCTCCACCATTCACCCCTCTCTTCTTCATATTCTATTCTTGTGTCTCGACAAGAAAGGTTCTAGCTAATCATCTTCTGCTAGAAAATTGGATGGGTATAGACTTTCTACTCTGTGCATCCGGATGTAACAAAAGGAGGAGAAGGCGACAGAAGTGGAGTGTACCGAAATGATAATGTGAAGAATGAAGAATCGATATGGAGAGAAGAGTCGGTCGATATATGGAAGAGAAATCGGAAGGGAAGAGAAGATGACTGCAAACGAGAAGAAAGCACCATTTACGAACAATTGAGAGGACTCGCTTTGAAATCAAGTTTGGATAGGCATATGGAAAAGGTTAAACCACTTATCCACATCCTTAGGAAATTCTAATGTATGCAGATGTTTCTGATTTCAGAATTCAATTTTTGCGAATTTTTATATAATAGTATATATATAGTTCTTATAGCAAATATGGTATGTTTAGCTATCGCACGTGCCCTACACAGAGGAAGTGTCTCGTCTGCTCGTGCCCCCTTCTCTATCTTCATGGTCTCTACTCTTCCCCTCCTATTCTCCTCCTTTCTATTCGAAACCTGCCCAACAATTCCCTCCTTCTATACAAGACGACGTCGAAGAAGCGACACTCAGAGTATGATACATCCTCTCTTTCCCTTCTCCACACTTTTGACGCGACACGCGCGCGCGTAAAGGGACCTCGCGCGCCAGAAATGGGACACCGCGGGGACGGAAAGTGATCGCGCGCGAGAAAGGGGACGACGCGCGCGGGGAATGGACGAGACGCGCGACAGAAAGTGGGAAGGGCGAGTCGCGCGCCTGGAAGGAAACAAATTTATTCCTCGCCCCTTCAGAACCTGACAGAAGTACGTGACTCGTGGAGATCCCGTCAATTCCTCCAACTCCATTCCTCGTGGACCAACGATTCGTCTCGTCCGATTATCTTGTCTCCATCGGGATTACCTCTCAATCCAAACGGCAGAACTGGATTGTGTGGGAGAGGCAATCATGTCAAATTTGGTCCCAATCTTCTTGTTCTCTACGTCATAATACACGAAGACAAAGTGAGTATTTAGTTAGAAGAGTGAAGAGGATGAGAGTATCCCTCTTTCCAGAGATGAGTCACTAAGCCGTTCGCACTTGTTAGCATAGTAGTGAGTGCATTGAGGTGTTACTCACATCGCCTTCGCCCTCCCTTCCTTCACAATACAGATTCGAGAGTACTGCAAGAGACACTAACCTCATGTCACTTCTACGACTCATCGGAATCCCTCAAGTGCCTTCTTTTCACTTCCTTTCGTTTCTCTGGTCTCTCTAACGTTCTTATGTGAAGGGAGAAGCGTCTCTTCTATCTCTTCGAGATGAGTCAATGGAAGGAGTGTACAAGACTAAGCACGTAACTGCACAACTGTCCCCGTGTCAGGACGATACAGACAACGCGTGGAGGGAGGAGGATGTGTGGAAGGTCGAGTTAGGGTAAGCACGTGTACGAACACGAACCATATAAGACTCGTTCATATAAAAAGACAGGATGGCATCCCGACACAATGCAAAATGTTGGGATTCCACCGCGGATATCAGACATTTGCTTTTGTGTCGGGGTGCCATCCTGTCTTTTTTCTGAGCGGGTCTTATTATTGGAGGAAAACGAACGTTGAGAGAGCTGCGCAGTTCTTTCCGCTAACCACCGTAAAACTTCAGCCGCAGCCGGCTATTAGCCTAAGCTGGCATTTTGCCAAGAGAGTTTCACTGTATTTAGCGGAGTGCGCTGCAAAGATTTCTCAACGTTCCTTTTCCTCCAATAATATATGCTTCTTGCAGTAACCGACGAGTCTTGTCTTCCTTTGTTGGCTACGAATGGGTTCCTACAACGAGAGCCGCGTCGGTCCTTCCAAGGCCTCACAGTAGTTTTGTGTCGTCTGCACTTGCCATATAGAGTCATGTTCGGTGTTATCGAGTCTGTACTAGTTACATTGCATGTTCGCAAACAACTCCCGAGGGAGGGGCAAGAACAAATAAACTGAGTGTTGGCACGGTTTACTGAGAGGGTAGAAAGGCAGTGAGAGCTGAGTCAGAGAGACTCTTCGGCTATGCTTCGAGTGTCCTTATGTCTCCTTTCTCATATTCTGCTTTTCGACCTTATATTCGCTCAGCAGCAGAGATATGTTTCTGTGACTACGAATCAAGGAACAGTTCAAGGGACTAAGCTCGATTACGGTATGTTTCTTTACTTGCAGCGTTATTATTGGAGGAAAAGGAACGTTGAGAAATCTTTGCAGCGCACTCCGCTAAATACAGTGAAACTCTCTTGGCAAAATGCCAGCTTAGGCTAATAGCCGGCTGCGGCTGAAGTTTTACGGTGGTTAGCGGAAAGAACTGCGCAGCTCTCTCAACGTTCGTTTTCCTCCAATAATACTTTCTTTTTTTCAGGTAACAATAGAAATAGTACGTATTATGGTAGTGCTAATTGTTTCCTCGGAGTACCGTATGCTCAGCCACCGACAGGAGACCGTCGTTTCCAAGTGCGAACTTGCATTAGACGATGACAACTGCAAACATTACTCATTTTATGACTGTAATCCAATGCGTCTCGACTTTTTGTCTGATGAACAAGCATCTACATATTTTTTCCTCTAGTTTAAAATGACAACGTCGATTTTTTCTTTATATAGACAGTTATTTCTTTATTTCTAGACTCCTGAACCAATACAAGCGATGAATGGAGTGTACGATGCCACGTACCTTAGAGGCCGTTGTCCACAGCCGGGAAGTAATCCCGGTCCTGTATCCGAAGATTGTCTCTATCTTAATATATTCACGCAGAATGTAAGTGAACAACTGAACAGGAAAATAACTAGTTGTGGAGGTGGGAAACACGACTACGTTGAGTGCAGTTATGGTATTCATTGGGGGATCGGATGGACTGAACAAAGGGGGAGCAGATGGAGCCGAGATTCCAGGTATTCATATAGATGAACGAATGATAAAACAGGTGAATAAGGAACCATTCGGAACCTCGTGACCCGTGGAGTTGTCGTTGTTACTCTTCAGTACAGACTAGGAGCCCTCGGTAGGCTCTACCCATAGTAGTTCACAAGTTCGTCTACAGGATTCATGGACGCACCGAGTGCTGGAATTCCTGCTAACCTGGGAATGCATGACCAGGTAGAGATCGTGTAGCTGTGCTTATCACGGTTCTCATTACAAGGTTCTGGCCCTTCAATGGGTTCAAGCAAATATTCAATCGTTCGGAGGGGACCCCTCTCGGATAACCCTCGCGGGTCAACAGGATGGCGCTTGTGCAGTGGCTGCCCACTCTTTGTCTCCGATGTCGCAAGGTCGTTCCCGAAGCGTTTCCTTTCTCTTTTCATATAGAAATCTCCAAATGTTTACTTGTCAGGTCTTTTCCACCAAGCCATTCTCCAAAGTGGATCCATCTATTCCTGCTTTGACTACTCAGCCCCTCCTGCCGTTGTCTCAACAACTACAATGCCCACTCTAAACTATGATCCAGGTTAAGAGAAGCTTTTAAGCTCTTTTTTCTTAAAAGACAACAACGTTCGTCATTTATGTAGGAGCGCAAACATACCCGATGAATCCGAACAACAACTATAACGCGGGATATGAACAGTATCCTACTGGATACACTACACCGTCCTCTCAATACTCGTCAAATCAAGCTCAGAACTACGGAAACCCGCAGTCCAATAATAATCCCAGCATGGACATAGCAATGAGTGTTAGTGAACTGAACCCATTCACAGCTACATTCGATCACAGTACTGCAACGTCACGGCGAATCAGTTTGCGAGCGGAAAGACCAATAATCTAATGAAATGTCTGCAATCGCTCACTGTCGACATCTTCATTTCCAAGCAGGGAGTGAGTGGTTCATCGGGATGAGCTAAGATCTAATTTGTAGACTAGAGAAAGTCGATGGGTGATAGTAAGAGACAACTCCTTCTTCCCCGGTACACCAGAGAGTCTAGCAAACTCCGCACAACGAATTCCTATGATCATCGGGACTGTGCAGGATGAAGACGCAGATTACAGTAAGAGGTCGTCAGAGTAATGGTTCAGAGTACCTATTGCAGTCTTCAAAATGGTGGCTGATGGAGACGCTCAAGGACAAAATACAAATCAGCTGTTCAATGGATGGTTCGTGGACTACGCGAAGAGAAATAAGCTCAGTGGTCAATCGGCGAACGACGTCAGTTCTTATTATATTATATATTTTATTATCATGTACAGCATGGAACTGCAGAGAACTACTTGATATTAGAATAACATTGAAAAATTAAAATTATCTATATATACTATCAAAACAGCTTCCTCTCGCAGGTGCGAAACATAATCTCCTCGAACTACAACCTTTCCTCGTCCTCTACTCCTTACCCCAATCAAAATAACGTGAGTGTACACATATATTTGTAACATACTAAGTATTCAGATGGGGCAACAGTACGACAGTGGACCTTCTCAATTTGGCAACCCTTCCCAAAACAATAATCAATACAATAACCCTTCTCAAAACAATCAATACAATAACCCTTCCCAAAACAACAACCAATACGACAATCCTTCACAAAGCAATAATCAATACAACAATCCTCCTCAATTCTCCACACAGTCACCCCAATACAATAAACCAAGTTCTGTTTCACAGTACAACGGTTCTCCATCGAATCAGATGACCCAGAGCTTCCAACTCATTTCACAGGTTTGAGTCTAACAACCAGCCTGAACATCCTTCCCCTTTAGATAGCCTCCGATGCTTCGGGTGTCTCAGAATCTGTAACTCAAGCGTCTCTTGTACAGCAGACAGGCTCCGAAGTTCGGTTGTTCCAGTTTACGTACGTAACGGAGATAGGAAGGAACACAGTTCCCAAGACTGGATCATGGAAACGTTCGTATCGAATGTAACCCTGTGGAAGAGTGATTGCAGCTGTCTTCAAGGGACAGGATATGTACTTCCTCACTATGTCTGAGACTGTTTGGAAGAATGCAAATCCCACTTCTCAAGATTATCAGGTAGCAGATCAGATGGGAACTAGTTGGACGGACTTCGCAAAGACTGGGTAAGGGATGATGTTGCTTAATGGTTATATAGATAATATCTGATTATGATTATACTTCAGACAAGTAGCAAACTGGAAGCCTGCGACTAATGGGAACTACAACTATTGTAATATGAATACACAGCCAATTATGTCCAACAATTACGGAGCACAGGCGAGAAAAGTATTCAACGACCAAGTCAACCCGATTGTTGACCAAGTAAGAGGCCAAACCATTATAAAACTAAGAGATATTCAGGTCAACGGACGTCCGAATCCTCTCAGCAATAGCAACAGCAATAACAATAACAACAATCGAGCAAATGTCATGGTTCACAATCAAGCCGGTCAATCTTCCTGGTCCATCTCTTTCTCCATTCCCAACTTCCCTAATATTCCTATCAGTTGAATCGGGTCGACAAATAAATAAACGATATAACTCTTATCAATCGCTCCGAGAGGCCCTAATGAGATTGGTGCATTGGACACTCCTATCACACCAATTCCCTCTGCTCCCTCCCTCAGTCCTGCACTATCTAGTTTTCCTCCCTGTCACTATCTTTCCCTCTCTCTCTCTCAATCCCAATCGGTCTCTCTTATCTTCAATCGTTCCTTCCATGGCTTACCCAAGCCTCAAAACATCACACTTAGAGGTATACTTGTTTTATTATTTGTCGTTTGTTTGTAATGGTTTATAAATCTCCAGGGAAATACTCTAATATGGTCATCCGTTACTGTGACTGCAAAGGAGAAGAATAAAGGGTTGACTGGAAGATTTGGGAAGAATGGCGGTGACGGAGGGAAGGTGAAGGAGATTCTGCACAAAGGTAAGAGAGTGAGAAGGACGGTGTAAGGAGATAATGCAGTGAGTGGAGTGGCACACGCAGGCAAACTACTCGCAGTCATGGGAAGCACGTTCGTTTATTCATGCTATTTATTTTTACACCTTTTAGAGTTCATGTTATTAATTATAGACTTTAGTATGTAAATCTTATGGTACATCTAAGAAAACAAACTGTTATTCAGAGGGGCAGGCAAGACAACACTTCTTAACGTTCTTACGCAACGGAATCTCGGAACTGTAAATGTGAATGGAAGTGTCTACTTAAATGGAGAAAGGATGAACAAGAACAAATTGAGAGAAGTGAATACACTTGAGAATAAGGCTAGACATACGCTTACAGAAGTCAGCCTTCGTTCAGCAACATGATATGTTTGTTGGAACATTGACCGCTAAGGAGCATCTTCAATTTCTGGTAATAACCATCCCATCCTCAACATAATGATCCTTTAATAGGCTCGACTTCGTATGGGACCAGAGTTCAGCAGTTGGGAAAGAGAAGCGAGAGTAGAGGAAGTGTTGAGGAAGGTAAGGGGGAGGAATGAAGTAGGTGTGCACATAGTGCTTTCAGATGGGACTGTCCAAATGTGCTCATTCTCGAATCGGAATACCCAATGTCACAAAGGGACTCTCGTGTGGGGAACAGAAGAGATTGGCTTTCGCCTCAGAGGTAGTCATTCCCTTACAGATAATATGCTAATGTCCAGTTGTTTGTTTGTTGTTTGTTTTCTTTTTCTCTACTTTAGATACTAACATGTCCATCGATTTTGTTCTGCGATGAGCCAACTTCGGGTCTCGATGCATTCATGGCAGGTACTCACGTTGCATAATGCAAGGGGAGACTATGCCTCGCAGGACACGTTGTGTCTTGTCTACACAGCCTTGCTCAATCAGGAATGACTGTAATTATAACAATCCATCAACCGAGTACACACGTGTTCTCGATGTTCGATAAGTTGGTATACTAGTGAATGAAGGACATCTCTGTCCTTCAGTCTGTGTCTCATGTCGTGTGGTCGTATCATCTACCTTGGTGAAGCTAGCAAGGCTACGTCTCTCTTCGCTTCGTAAGCTGTCGTAGCATCCCCGCTCTCAAGACATTGCAGTGTGGGCTTGGCGTGTCCTCCTTACTACAATCCGGCTGACCATCTCATTCGAAGTCTTGCAGTCATTGACAATGACAAGAAGTCGTGTGTGGCGACGGTCGCTGTTAGCATGTACAATGGGAGGAGGGGATCACTCCCTTCAGAATATACGGAAGGCATTCTTGGAGAGTGAAGCAGGAAAGGAGATGAACGAGTTATCGAAGATGGAGGCAAGGCAAGAGAGGGGACGAGGACGGACACTCTTCACTTCCAGCTACACTCAACAGTACGCGCATATCTATTCAACTGTATTCGTCCTTCAGATTCTCAGTCAGCTTCTTTGCTCAATTCCTCGCTCTCTTCTGGAGAACATGGATCAATATCATTCGTAATCCTCTGATTCTCAAGATCCGCGTCGCTCAGACCATCGTATGAGTTTGAGCTTACAATGAGTATAACATGACCGATCTTCAGGTGACAGCTTTGATAACGGGTGCGGTGTACTTCAATACTCCAGTCAATACAAACACTACAATGACCATCAACGGAATCTTATTCAACCACATTCGAAATCTCAACTTCATGCTTCAGTTTCCTGCCGTTCCTGTAAGGCATCAAGAGAAAAAAGATCGAAGAATCATTGAAGGAGTTGACAATTGAACTGCCCTTGTTGTACCGAGAGAACGGTAACGGGATCTATAGGACGAGTGCTTACTTTCTAGCCAAGAACATGGCAGAGGTTGGCACTTCTGGCACCTCTGCAACGTGCCACTTCTTACCAAGTCCAATAAGCTCTCAATTAAGTTGCCTCAATACGTCGCTCTGCCTCTTCTGTACATCGTTATTGTCTACTGGATGTCAGGTAAGTCGCGTACCACAATCTACCGTAAACCCCTTCAGGCCTGGTTCCTCTGATTTCGCAATTTCTTCTCGCTTGCTTCATCTGCATTCTTGTCACACAAGTAGCCATATCGATCTGTTAGTCTCTTTCTACAATATCTACACCTTAAGTCTTTCTTGAAGCGTATGCCGTGGGTTGTATCTTCGAAGATACAGCATTGGCAATGACTATTCTCCCGATCTTCGTAGTGCCAATCATGGCGTTTGGAGGTTTCTTCATCACATTCGATGCGATTCCCTCCTACTTCAAGTATTCGTGTCCTCATTCCATGTAAACCCTCTCTTGAGATGGTTATCAGCCCTGTCCTACTTCAAGTATTCATATGAAGCCCTTGCGATCAATGAGTGGACTGCCATTCATTTCATACCAGGTTATTATTCAATTCATTATACTTGAGGTTTTCAAATATTTCAAAGAGTCATCCCACACCTCAAGTTGTATAAACAACGAGCTCCCAGGTCGTTGTAATGGTAACGGAACATGGGTTACTTGCCCTCATACGGGCGAACAAGTCCTCTCTTCAATAGACTTCGTCCCTTCCCATTTGTGGCCCGATATTTTCATCATGGTCAGTACCAACCTCC
This sequence comes from Micoletzkya japonica, assembly GCA_900490955.1. Classification (NCBI taxonomy): domain Eukaryota; kingdom Metazoa; phylum Nematoda; class Chromadorea; order Rhabditida; family Diplogasteridae; genus Micoletzkya; species Micoletzkya japonica. The sequence goes on along the minus strand of LS936711.1, from coordinate 85,932 downwards.
CTTTTCACCGATAAGTCAATTTGCAGATCGCTATGATTCTCGTAACACGATTCATCGCATTTATTGCACTCCTCATTCGAACTACAAAGCAAGAATAACATCAAAATTAGCACGTAGAATGCCCTTATTCATAAGCAAAGAGACATGGAATGCATAAATATATCTGAGATGATTACCGTATCTTTTCATTGTTCACTATGTTTATAAGAGAAATATAAAACATATCAAAGTGCTTAATACAATCAACGCAGCGTACAAGGAAAGCGTATTACAATACAAGATACAAGAGATCTAATACAATCAACACAGCGTACAAGGAAAGCGTATTACAATACAAGATACAAGAGATCTGAGAGATGCAATATAGGGAATGGAATCATATTTTAGGCGGGGATAAAGTTACATTAAATTGATAACATAGTACACGACGATACATAGGAATACGCAAGATTCAGTCATCATCAAGTACAATCTCGCCATCAGGGCCGATATGATGAGATGTATTGGTCTCTCCTTCCTCGCCCCCCTCCATCAGATGAGATAGATCCAACTCGCGAACTGACACTATCTCAGGAGTTGCAGACACTGCAATGAGTGAAGATGTGGATGGAAGGGAGGAATCAAGTAACGGACCTTGCACGTCTCCCCCTTCTTGGTCGCACATTGCTTTGATAGACGACAGTGTCAGCATATCAGCCAATTGCTGCAAGCAATCTATCTTTCAAATCAAATAAAACTTTGAACAGACGCAGACGTAGCAGCCATATTTAGTGTATCAGGAGAGGGAGGAGCAGAATAAAGAGTTCAAAAAGATTCACAGCGACAAAAAGATGTTGTTTGTGTACGTTGAAGGGGCCTTCAAGAGATGCAAGATACCTGTGATTTGCCCATTGACTGCAGTGTTCCGGGAGGCAATCCCAACTCCATTTCTCTTTGCCTTTCCACTATTCTCGAAACGAGTTTCATAGCCCACGTTAGCTTCAGTTTGACATGTCCACCGTGCTCTTCAAGTAGACCCGGCGCCTGAATCAATAGATGAGTGAACAACAAATACGGTAAGTCCTACTCTCTCCATTATGTAGTTCCTCGCTATTTCCAGAGCGTTTCCAGCACTCAAGTGCAGTGAAGGATCCGACTGTTTCAACTGCAATAGAGAACATTACACAAACTGTACATTATTCAGTTCCTTAATGCAATACTAAACGCATGGTAGAACTGACATGAACCATGAATTCAACCAGATCCGCATCCAATTCGTCTCCAATCAACTTCGGCCTCCCTCTCCCGCGTCCTCTCAAGAATCCCGGACTTCCAGTTTGAGCAGCGACTTGTGAGAAGAGAGGAGTAGGCATTATCTTAATGTAAGGATTAAGTCCAATTTCGAATGATCATTTGCTGCAGAAAAATATCTATTTGCTTGTCTACTCTGTTCAGTCGATTAAGTGTTTTGAAAGCTGACAAATTTCTCAGCCAAATCCAATGTATTGAGCAGCATCTACACGGGCCAGTGTTGTCCTAACATTTTGCAGGCTGCTCCATGTAATAAGGGAAAAGAAAAAAGCAGTCATCCTACAAGCGTCATACAATATGACTCTCTGATCTGGGAAAAATAATGTATTTGATTACATTTTTCGGGGTATGACTCCTTTCGCCACAAATCGTCTTTTACTACATAGCGACGAAGCACAGTGAAAATCAGCCCCACAGCATTTCTAAAACCTCGATTTACATGGCCACCCTACCGCAACAGGTAAATTACCCCCACCGCGAAATGAGTTTTCAAAGGTAGGTGGGCACGGTTGCAGGTACCGTGGTTGGGTAGCTTACTGCATAACATTTTCAACTATTGGGCAGGCTGCTGCAGAAAGAGTGCTTGATTTGATTTCCCTAGCATTATGCATGGGAGAGCCACTGCATTAATCTACCAGCGAACCCTGCCCACCTATGGTTTCAAGTATGAGTATTTATCCCATGTCTTTGATATAGACACCCATCCTCTCGTCCGATCGGACAGTCGCGTCCATGTATGGTATAATCATTGTTATACATAGAATAAGTGTACGATAATAAAATCAACCTCTTGCTTGTTGATGATTTCTTTTTCGGTATTTTCGTACGAGGTTCCCGGTGCACCGATTACTGTAAGTTATATTATAAATACTTCAACTATTTTCATAGAAAACATTTCTTAGTTCACAATGTTCTCTAATATCATTTTACTATCAGAACTATATGTGGACTTTGTATACACTCGGTCTTAACTGGCATGACGCCGCTAATTGGTATACATGCATTATTAACTAAAGATACCAACATTGTGCAGTGGAGTTCTTCTTCTGATAGTAGCTAGCAACGGGTGCCGGCACCCCAAACCTTCGAACAGCTGCCAACCCTCAAATTGTATTCCTTCCCTAATAATGTACAGCGAGAAACTCGTTGTAACAAAAAAAAAAGAACCTCCATGTTGTTGTGCGTATTCACTAACAGTTCGACGATCGATTCCTATTTTACCTCCTCCAACTCGTTGTGCATATTCTGATATCGGAAGGGCAGACATAGGAGGAGTCACCGAATGATGCTATAAATTAAGACCTCATCAATGTTGTACTAAAAAGCATGCTGAAAGCTTAACTGAACTTTTAAAAATTAGATCAAAGTCAAGAAACAAAAGACGTACGATTAGCGGAGCTCCATTTGTCGGCCTCGATTGGCATACGGTACATGCACAAGGTTCTACATGTAGTGCTTGCATCACCAATTCCATCTAAGCAACTCATTTGTATGACTAAGAAAAAAATGGAACTAACTTGATGGGTAAGAAGAACTGTAATTTTCTTTAGTTGCGCAACTTCTTTTTGTAAGGAAGATTCGTGATCAGCCTCTCCGAAATTCGGAACATCCTCGTTTGATTGCAAGTCGTTCCTCATGTCAGACTGCAACAACAGATGTACTTAAAATGATAGCAGCATAGCGCACCTCATCGTTACATCCGTTAGTCTCAGAGTCGAAGTCTTCCCTCTTATAATCTGACTCAACAGATCCCTCCTCGTCCTCCATCGATCCTAACACAGATTTTTGGAACAATAAGCAAAATAATATTTCGAAGTAAATCATGAAAACGTTTCAAAACGAGGAGTGTCTACAAATGTGAATACCAGAGCCCATCGCTTGGCACGTTGCCAATTTATTCTTCGGTAAAACAGATGTCAAATACAATATAATCGTTGTAGGAGTTCTTCAAAGACAAATTTTTTTATAAAACATTTATGTTTATTGTTGAGATTATATATTATATTTTTTATACTTTTTTAAAGTAGTTGACAGAGAACTTGATTTGGAAAGTTTCATAGAGCTAACGCGCTAATAATTCCATCTCCTGTCTCTCAACAATATTGCACATGTACGGTAACGTTGATCAAAATCAATTGATCGTTTGGCGAAGGCACGTACGTTCTCACCCTACATCCTAAAACGGCACACGCTTTAAGCATCCTGTGACCTTTTTGTTACCGTATATATCATCTTTAACAAATCGTATCTCAAGGCGCAAATGACTGTATTTTTTCTATTTAGAAACTAGCAGATGTCCATCATGGCGCAACGTTTTGGTGCAGAAATACCAAGAAAATATTCAAATTTTGATCAAAAATGGGTTATGGTAACGTTTTGTTACCGTATGACTATCGCGAACTGATTGTGCCGCGCTTAGTGTATTTTCAATGTATGGGGTTGGGCCAGATAAACGGTCGTGGAAGGTCACATTTTAGATATCATCTTCTGGTCGCACCTTCATCTCATGGTACGTGTGAAGTTACAATCATGCAAGGGCAAGCAAATCGACCGTACAGACTCTTCCCTCCTCCATCGTCACCTAGAAGTGAGCTTTCTCTTTTCATCTCCCGGAAGATCTCCAGTTATATTTGAACGTGTTGGAATATATTCTGCAAGTTGTGATCGAGCACGATCAAAATTACTTCGACAAATGTTTGACGTTATGGACCAAAATACAGGAAAAATTTATGAAAATAGTTTATTCCTTTTTTGGAAAAAAAATGCAAAAACTGAAGGTGGTACAAACAGCAATGGCATGCCGACGTTCGCTAGTTCTCCCAATCTGACAGAGGAACGAACCACTTTCTCCTCCAACGTCTGTGAGTTAAAATACAACGAAAAGGGGAAAGAGAGGGAAGATGGTTATCGGAAGGAGATGGTATCACTCTTCTCCTTCTAAGGGACGTATATTCCATCGATCGAATAGCTCCATCCCAGCTGTTCTCTCTTTCTGACTGACCCTCTCTGCCTCTCCCTCCCCTCCCTCTGTCTGCCCTCTCCCTCCCTTCCCTCCCTTTTTCTCTTTCTCTCTGTCCCCTCCTTCCCTCTCTCGCCCTCCTTTGCTTCACTAAATAATGGGAGGTGGAAGTGGTCTTCCCGGTGCAGTTGTTCCTGGTCCCCTTTCGTGCGGGACTAGTGAAGAAAGTGAAGAGCATGACTCTCTTATCGGTTTGTTTATTTTATGTTTAGATGCGTTCTCACGCAAGCAGGGTTTTCTTAGGGTGGAAAAAAAGGGTTTGGATTAAACAGTACTTAAAGAAGGACCATTCGGCGCCGTAGTCATGTTAATGAAACTAATTTACATAGCGAGAGAGCAGATGGCATTGAAGAGAAACTAATCGAATCCGTTAGGATGCCACGAGAAATTTGAATAGATTACGGTTCGGAATGAACTCGTTTAAGGGACTCGAGGTACTCGAAGCGGAGTGTCACTGGACAGTGGAGGGGCACTTCATACACAGACACCTCCCCTTCCTCCACTCACCCCTATACTCAAACAACTACACTCACAGTTTGTTGCATTTATGTTTTTTTTTCTTTTTATGGGTACCATAGGTAGTACAGCAATGTCAAAAATCAGAGTAAAATGGTAATAGTGTTGAGAGTTATCCTAAGTGTTAAACATCTTAAATGCCATCAACTTAAATGGACAAGAATATCGGTATAAGGAAACAGAGCGTTAATAGCAAGGAAAGAGCTTCGAAGAGATTGAAAGGAGGAATTCGATTAAAAGGAAGTAGTGTATGAGTCATACAGTCGCAGTGTTGTCGTTGTCCCCCCCCTATCTATTCCCTTCCTTATCTCATGCCTCCCATCTCCCCCCATCGTCGTCTCTCCGTTTCCTCTGAAGCTATCCTCGAGAGCATCACTTGGTGTCCTCTTCTCCCTACAATCCCTTCAATTCCTTCCTTTTCCTCCCTTCCCCGTCCCCCGTCGTATTCCCTTTATTCCAACTCTTCCCTTCGATCTCGTCCCCCAATGGATTTCCTTCCTCACACCACTTCTCCCCTTATTTCCACTCCCCCTCCTTCCCTGACTGTCACTCCTCCCAGTAGAAAAGTAACGCCAGTGCCGTCGATGCATCCACAAGAATATGAATTAGATGAGAGGTATGGGAAAGGTGGAGAAAGATTATACAGCCAGTACATACCATTCTTGTGTGTAGTCTGGGTAAACACTCTGCGGTTTGCGACTCACGTATAAAAGTAGACTTCTTTTACAAATTTCTCTATTTGCTTTTAAAATGCCTTGGCAAATTGCCAGCCAAAGCCGACCAGGCTGTGGTCAGTTCCGGTAGAGGACTCATACTCTTACTACTTTATCGACTATCTGATCTGATTAAACGAGAATGGATGATATTGCAGGCATCGAGGTGAACTGTCGATAGCAGAGAAGTACAAGTATGACTTGAGTAAGGCTCAGCTGAAGGCTTCTTCAAGGACTTCCGCTCTATTGGCAGGTCAGGGGATATGGGACAAGAGTAGGGGATGGAGAAATAGGAAGGAATGCGAGGAGAAATGGGAATGCAGAGATAGACTATCGGATGTAATATCAAACAGAAGAGGTCGGATAGTGGGCTACTGAAAAGTTGACAGAAGCACTGTAAAGGACACTCATCATCTATACTAGTAGTGTGGAGGCTAGTATGCTATAGTTAGGGACAGATATGGGCGCGGTTGTCCAATCGGACGTTAGGATGGGTGTCTGCACCCGTGAATCCTTGTTAGGAGCCTTGTTGGCCTTGTTACTAAAGCCTTGTTAGGATTGTTGCTTTTTTCATTTCCTCTAATTATGTAAGACGACTATTTCATTTCATTTCATTTATCTTTTTCATCACATTAAAAATATTGAGGTGAAGCAAGAATAGCAATAATGGGTGATGAAATGTCCGTCGCATAGCGAATCGTTGTGGTTTGGCGGGTTCTATAATCTTATAAGAGATGGTTGAGAAAGTATGCGGGTATTAGAAACAATTAAGAAGTTCCTAAAGGCACGGGGAGGAAGATCA
>LS936711.1:58936-72972 GCA_900490955.1 Micoletzkya japonica | reverse complement strand
AGCTTCTCAAGCACTTGGGTGAGGAGGGCAGTCATGCGGTCTACAGACTCTTGCGAGGCGGGGATCGGTTGAGGGGGGACAGGAGACTTAGGGGATTCCTTAGACTTAGGGGACTTAATCCCGAGACCCATCGTCACGAAAAGCGAACCTTTCTTGGGGGTACAATTTATAACCTCCTGGTAACCCCGCAACGATCGTTTGAACCGCCCGAAACCGACTTAGTTGAGCCGCGATAGAGAGACGACCGCTCGTCAGAGAGACACAAGAGAGAAATGAATGACTATAAAAATGTTCGGACAACACTACCCCATGTATGGTTGGGGATTGTAGACTGTGCAGTGGCGTTTGGTGATCGACCATACAAGGATATAAGATATCGAAGTAGGCGAGAATTATATATAATTATAATGCATAATATATAGATGAAGATCTCTGGTGTTCCATGATCAAATAGCGTCGGAAACGACGTAACCAAGGCACTTTTTGTAGCGAAAATCTAGAAAATCAAGGCACTTTCCAAATTTACCCTTTTTGTATCAAAATTATGCACGATTTCCAGCTCATCAGTATGAATCAAAGCACTTTTGTCCGTTTCATCGTACAGAATCATGGCACTTTGAAATTCACCGACGTCACTATTTGATCTATGCTGGTGTTCTCTGACTACTAGTATATTAGATAGTATACTATCAGCGTAGAGGGTAGTATACTAGTAGTGAAATCCCTAGTATACTAGTAGTAACTTTCCTCCTATAGGACTCTTGACAAACGTGCAACAGAAACTTCGGGGGCTGAATAACAATGCCGACCTCCTTTTCAATCGCATGAGCCCCACTGGTAGTTGATAGGGGCAGTGGGCTTTCTATTTCCCTGTGCATTGACCTTTCCCTTTTACATAAATAGCTTTTTACATTACACATGCGAGTAAAGTCGGTAAAGAATGATTGAAGGTTTCGCGATGGTCGCCCTAGTCGAGCTACAGTATGACGAGAGTACCCCTCACTCCCTCCTTATCGTCTTGGGAGTGGTCACTACTCTTCTCGTATCCGTACATCTTCTCGCTCTCATGATGTCCACTTGTATTCTTCCCTACATGGAAGCCTCAGGCAGTACTCAAGACTCTCCGCATATCAATCTCAAGTATGTTCCTCTTCCCTCCCCCTCTCAATACATATTCAGATTCTATATCGACCTTTCGTGGATATTCTCTACATGTATCGGTCTCGTGCTGTTTCTCATTGAGATTGGTGTCATATTCTTCGTCAAGTTCAATTCGGTCAACTATACGGTAGCTGCATACATTACAACAGCCATGCTGGGTATATCTTCTTCCCAATCCCTTCTAATGATGCCTTCAGTGCCGGTTCTATTCGTCTTCGTCTTCATATCGTGTCTAATACATCGTAGTCGTGCATCTCATTCCATTGATAGAATCGACAAGAAGGTTCCCTTCCCAGACACTTATTCGGAATTATTCCTCTTTCAGGTCAATGGTCTCAAGCAACTCCTGGATTCGAGTGATAACAACGTTGCCATGTTAAAAGTAGTTTAATGTTAAGATGTTTACCGAGTATGTCTTTACTTTGTATACATAATGAGGTTTTGTTGGTTAGTTGTCAAGTCCGGGTAACAAGTCCCATAGGGAATGAATAAACGCTATGAGTCACAAGGTCGCGACACAAACAGTATCGTGTATAGTCAATTCTTCAATGTCGCTTCTCTCCCTCCTGTGTCTTCCCCTTCTTGTCTCTACTGTCGACTACTCTCACTTTCTATTCGATAACCCCTCCCTGTGTGAGTAGTATCTACCATCTGCGTATATTCTATCACATATCTCAAGGTGGATTGGTATTCTCCGATCCTCAATGGATTCCTGTGCTCGATATATGCTCTATTGAGTGTGATTCACTACGAGAATACTGTGTGGAGAATGAAGACTTGCAACAGAAGTGTGAGAAACGTAAGTATTTTTAGCTGCTTCTAATTGCGAGCCAGTCAGGGTAACGTGTTAGATTGAACTCATTCGTTCGTTAGTACTCGCTTAGAAAGTAGTCACTGTCATGTTTAAGTGCCTATCGAATGTGCAGAGGCTTTATCTACATTTGTACAAGGACGCAGACGGGAGGAAGGCACGTTTAAGAGATTCACAACACATCGGAATACACGATTGAGATTACATTGACATCTTTGGCGTACTTTTCATGATGGCAAAAATAAATTCTAAAAGTAATACACACTTTGTAATATATGAATTAAACTATGTAATAAAAATGTACGCTTTGATTCGTGCAGATATCACACAGACAATGGAGATAATTTATATATTTGTATTGTAATTGCATTGCAGTGAATTTTTAAGATTTTTTCATATCATATTCGTATTATCATATTAAACACTTGCTGAATAACGTAACACAATAAAACTTTACTATTCGCATCAACATTGGTATTAGTAGCGAATGCCCATTGATTACGGTAAACGCATTTAAACGTTCCATACGTTACGCACTACACAAACTTCTGTTTTTTAGTAAGCGCATGCTGTGTTTAGCAGGAAATTTTGGGCCTTTTCACAATTTTCGTTTTGTTATATGCGTTTATTTCTTTTTTTAGCTCGAATTCGCCCAATTTTTGCTGTCTCTAGGTAAATCTATCTCTCAACATGGATAAGCCCGTCAAGCTCGCCAAGGTTACGAAGATCCTCGGCCGTACTGGCTCGCAGGGACAGTGTACTCAGGTATATTCTACTTTTATTCTTCAAACATCAATCTTTTTCTTTACGTAAATGTTTTTATCGCATGGTCCTATCTTAAATATAAGTAGGTAACTTTAATATAATGTGCAAACATAGATTAAATAGTCACATCGTTGAAATTGAAATGCCTTAATTATCTCATCGAGAAAAGATGAAAGTGCCTTGATTCACTCCAATAAGGGCAGAAAACAGCATATTTGTTCATGGAAAAAAATGGTTTTGGTTACGTCGTTTACTTTTTGATTTGTGTGTGCATATGCTTTACACATATAAACCAGGCCGTTCTGCTCTTATACACCTGTAATAATAAAAAAATATTGCAAAATTATAGTATGCATTAAAATAGTCTTCTTAGGTCCGAGTCGAGTTCATCGATGATCCGTCTTCCCGTTCCATCATCCGCAACGTCAAGGTTTGAGATTTACTAGTAGTTTTAAAATGTAGGAAAGCGTTTTCGAAATGCGTAGCGCACAATCATGAATTATCAAGCATACCAATTCGAAAAAAATCGGGTTTAAATTCCAAAACGTACCACCAGTAAGGGTCGTTCCCACATATGACAGAAATTAAGGAAAATAGCGCAAGCCCTACAATGCAAGCAATACAAATGACTCAGATAAATGCCCACATAGCTCTTTCATTGCTGCGACAGAGCATTTCAAGAGGTCCTACATAGCGAGCTTTAAAAGCTATGTGCTGCCACTGCAGGACCTCTTTAAGAGCTGTTGAAGCTATGTTGAACCTCTTTTGGAACTGTTTAATTGATGTGAAAGCTATTTTCAGTACATTACGTCTTTATTAGAAATCGGTTCAGCAGCAGTGATGTGCACCTAACTGGAATATTTTTGGGAATCTTTGAAAGTGCGGGTGCCGCCAACTTGAAATTTGCGGGTGCTATCTAAAAAGGCGGGTTCTGATTTTTAACGCTGGGCGGGTGGAAATTCGTAAATAGCTAGTAGAGAGCTTTCAAACAAAAAAGTTTGGGAAAATCGGTAAAAAAATTTGCCGAAATCGTTCGACTTTAACGACACTGGAATATTCCTGTAATATTCTACCCCAAAACTCTATTTAGGAACTTTTCGCACCCGCTTTTCAACTTTTCTAGGCCAGAATTTTGTGGAGATTTCAAAAAACCAAAAAGCGAGTGCCGAATCTTTCGATTAACACGTGTTTTCACTGTGCCGCAGTTTCTTCAGTTTGCGATAGCTCCGTGACCTGACAAATACAGTATTCATGTGTTCATTTTGCGGGTCAAACTTTATATTTTGTTCGCGAAATTGGTGGATAAGGAATATTCCACCCCACGCACATCACTGTTCAGCAGTTGGTTCTTCTTGTGTTTTATTCATCGTGGCCACTCGGGCATATAGTTATTAGCTAATATAAGTAAGTATAACGGCAAGTAATAATAAAAATACAGCTCAAACACTCGGAAACCCTCAGAGGAGTTGAAAATAGTGTTTCAAAATACTTCAAACTGATTATGATCGTTTTACGTTGAAATGGTGAGAAGCAATCGTTTGTGCATACGACAATAGTTCGAAAAATCAATCTAACTTGGCTACTTTCACATACCTGCGATATATCCCGCTTTTTAATTAATTACTCCAAGAAAGGTAATTGAAAGTTATTGGTCAGTTCAAAATCTGTAATGAGTATTTTTAAGAAAAATTCATACCCGTTTTCGATCACGAAGCTGCTTATGTCGTGAATAATGTCCTGGCTTGAATTCTAATAACTATTTATTCGATAGTTATACCCTGTAATGGCTTCTTTGGAAAAGAAAAGGGAACGCACCTCGATCACGACAGCTTTAGAATCCTCATTCATTGGTAGGTACTAATAAAACATTGAAGATATGCGTAGAATAACAGTAGAATATAGGGTAACTCAGAATATAACGAAATACGAAAATAAATCGAGCCATTCAAAAAAAAAAGAGCAACTACATAGCTTAAAAAGCTATGTTATTGCGATGAAAAAGCTATGTGCTGTCCATGTTAGCGCTGCATAGCTTGTACATCTATTAAACAGCTTCGACAGCTGCAGCACAAGGAAAGAGCTGTTATAGCTATGTAGGACCTCTATATGACCTATGTTTGCTGTCGCAGCAATGAAAGAGCTATGTGGGCATTTACCTGAGAAGTCGAAAGTATCGAGGTGTGCCTACCGTGATAATAGAGCATACGTGGGTGCCGACCGTATGGGTATAGGTGGTGCATATGAAAGCAATATGAGTGATCCTATTTTATCTTGAACATGAAAATCCGTTTGCCTACCCATATCTTACCGAAGTATTCAGGGCTTTCGTGGTGGAGCCTAGAGATCCGAAAGGGAACATGTTCTCAAAAAAACTTAATTATCCCAACTTTCACAGCCGTCCAGCGTGCGGGGATAGGAAATGAATAAAGAGAGGGAACAATGTTAGAACATTCAAAGCGAAATGTTCGAACAACTCAATCTGAATGTTCAAACATTCGTCTCTCTCTTTCATTCTTTCCTTCTCCGACGTTCGAACAATATTCCCTTTCGGATCACTAGTGGAGCCGTTGCATTCTATTTGAATACCCATTTTTATCCTGTGCAATTTCAACTGCCAAAGTTAACGTGCATTTCAACGAGCCATAAGTTGTTTCAAGCGACAAGTAGGGTAAATTTTTCCTTGGAATTTTGGTTTGGTTAGGCCCGATTTTGATAGAAATTTTAAATTGATATGCTTTTGTTGTTTGACTTCAAATTACGGAAAAAGCAGGTCTAAAGTGAATGGCCGATAGTGGTTGTCCGAGACAACGTTAGGGTTGGTGTGTGCACCTTATAGTCGTTGTGCAAACACTTATAAGGATGACAGCGTTTGATTTTTTTTCTAATTATGCTAAAGAGGCCCGTTAAAAAAAATAAATACTCATACTTGAAATTATTTTCGCGGTAGGGGTCATTTTCCAGATGCGGTAGGTAGCCATGTAAATCGAGAATTTAGCACAGCTGTGGGGGTAATTTCGCACTGCGGTACGGGTAATTTCATAGTAAACGGTGGCTTGCGGGCGGGAGGGGTCCTACCCCGTAAATTATAATCAATCACTGTATTTTTACCCTGGCCGTGGTTGGGTAGCCTACTGCAGAACTTTTCCTAGTACTGGTTAGCTAGCTGCAAAATAATAAAGTAGCTAAACAACGCGATCTCTGTGCACGGGAGGACCACTGCAGTAAGCTCCGGCAGACCTTGCCCACGTATGGGGGCTGCAGAGCATGATCACAGCAATTAGCCTTTAGAGACTTAAAAGACTTCAAAAGTATTCCTCTCCTCAAAACCTTTTGGCAAAGCTCATTTACCCAATCCTCCCGTTGCACTTTATCTGCGCATCATGCAGTTTGACTTTGCTAAAAGCATAAAGATTATTGGTCGCATCTTGGCTATGAACAACCTTCCCGGAAATATTTTGAGAAATGAACTGATTTCATCATAGTGAGCTCAGTTCTCTACAATTACCGTGTGGGGCCAGATCAACCTTCCTCGGTAAGTCTAGTCGGTGCCCAGGTATCATGATATTTTAAAGTCTACCAAATAAAATTTTCTAGAAAATGTGAACAACGGCGTTTACAAAAAAACATGTTTACGGTTTGATTGTTAAGCGCGGTGCAATCACTTAGCAATCAATCCCCTACCCTTTACTCATACCCTAGGCACGTATTGCCCTACGGTATGATTAAAGTTGCCCAACTAATTAATCCTTAAATTGTTAAAGAATGGATTGGTTTGAGGGCCCCGTCCGTGAGGGAGACATCCTTAACCTTCTCGAGGCTGAGCGTGAGGCACGAAGACTGAGATAGAGAATACAAGACAAAAACTGCCTTGTTCCCTTCATTGTTCCCTCTTTGTTGTTCCTCGTTTATGCTATGTTTGCATGAACATTTTATTACAAACGAACTGATGGTGTACATAGCATAAGACGTGTGTATTCGAGTTCTGTATCTTGGATGAGGAAAGTACAGGAATATGAAGTGTGCAGGAGATGAGAGCAGAGACCGTGTATGTATCTGCGGGATGTGAAGCACGCTCTCATTGTTTAGTCTCTTCGAGGAGAAGTTGTGCCATTGTCTATGCATCCCATGCTGAGCTCGTCGTTGCTGACACTAGCAGAGTGAGGGGATGATATGTGGAGGAGGAGAGGGGTTATGATGTAGATACAGTGGCTATCTTCTTTGAGAGTAACGTTATACAGCAATCCACATGACAGGAAATGGTGTGATCCAGAGGTGTTGTAATACCGTTACAGACGGCTTCTTGTATCGTATCAGTTAGCGACACCGTTCACACGAAGCCAATCTCATCTGTCAAACGAGTGCATTCTTCTGATGATTCATTGGAATTGTTCGTTTCTGGAGGATGCGATGGAATGGTCAATATATGGATACTGAAAGACTTGAAACTTGTTCATCTCATTTCCATGAGTTAGTGCATACGGGTGGCTAGAAGGAGGTAGGCTATTGAGAGTCGACAAAGGAGGGAATCAGTGGAGTTTGTGGATGGATGGAAGGAACGAGTGAACAGGCACGGAGACTTATTGTGGCACAGACTTCACTTGCTGCAATTACTGTATACAAGATACTCATTGATGGAGGTAGTCCTGCTTGCTGTAGGAGGTAACTACTACGCATGTTAAGAGAAGGCGAAACTCATCTCACAAGAAGAATTGAAGAGGGACACACGCTCGTTCGTTTTGTGCATCGATATTCAGCGAGTGCATTCCGATGAAGGAGGTTAGGGAAGGAGAAGAGTAACCCTTGCAATCTCTTCATTCCATTTAGAGTCCTTCATCATTGCTGCGGGAACGACGAAGAAATGGTTGGAATTGTACACAGGGATTGTTGATTGGAATAAGGAAGAAACTGGGGATAGTCAGTTGATACTCGAGTTATGCATTCACTCTGCTCACGATGACTGGCTACACTCGCTTTCCTTTGATGGTTGGCGCTTGTCATTTCACTGATTATGGATGTTGTGTGGAGGGTAATGCGGGGAGAGACTCATTCAGAATGCATCGACAGTCCTTGTATAGCTACAGTGGGACAAGATAGTCTAGTGAAGATATGGAAGATTATGAGAAGAGGAAGGGAAGGGGATGGGGATGGACTGCATGTGAAGAGGATGGTATTGCGAGTGAAGGGGAGAGGTATGGAAGAGGCATCATTGGGAGAAGGGAATGGAGGGCAAGAGGGGAAAAGTTATGGAGAGGAGAGAATGAATTAAGGGAACGAACGAGAATGGGAGGTAAGGAGTGACAGTGTGATACAAGGACATGAAGACTGGATACACTCGGTCGAATGGGACATCGAAGGGGGTAAGAGGGCATGGGAGCGGTTAGGGGTACGGGTTGTAACTAGTCTTCATACATGGGCGCGGACCGGGCGGATGTTAGGCCCCTTAGTTTGTAAGAAACTTAACTTGGTAGGCGCCTTAGTATTCCTGATCCCTCATTGTTAGGCTTACCGAAATCTTGAGTTATTCTTTGGTAGGCTTTAGCTCAAAATAATGGGCAGTAAAACTGCCCACGTATGCTAGTCTTGCTATTTGGTAGGAGATATGAAGGAATAGGGAAGTGAAGTACAGTAAGCCCCTTCAGATAAGCGACAAATACTTACTGCGAGTAGTGACAAAACTGTCGTTTTATGGCAACTGGACGATGGTATTTGGATGGATACGGTAAGCATCGTCATCCTGTGCATACACCGTACTCGAGATGACCCCTCTGTAAGATACTCACGACTGTTTATATGAGCAGAGCTAAGACATTAAAAATGCTTTACAAGCGGCACACTTCAATTCGCGATAGCGCAGTTCAGTTTGCGATAAAAACGAGTCATTCCAAAGGTATTTGAGGCGTGACGCCCATTTTCGTGGTGAGAGTTGTCATACGGTAACCATTTTTTAAATTTTTTGCGTTACATGCTATGCTGAAAGTGTGTGCCGTTTTTAAATGTAGGTGCAAAACGCTCGTGATACTGTAGGTTCGTCTGGGTGTCATCGGCGGCCAATCAGCCGGTTTCTATTGTGCAGTTATCGATGGAATCCAAGGAAACATTGTGGCCTCTTCCTTCTACGGAGGACTCCACGCTTGGAGGAGAACAGCCGAAGGGGTGAGAAGGTTACGGTAGTTGAAGAAGTATCGCGGACTGATTGAGGAGTGGGAAGCACGGGCATTTGGGGGAGGGCACAATGGACAAGTGAATGGATGCGAATGGTCGAGGGGAGGGACCTTCCTCTTATCTGCTTCTCATGATAAAACGACGAGAATGCACTGTAGATGGAGACGGAAGAGAGAGGATAAGGTGAGGGGGTAGAGGAGAGGGAACGGAGGATAGAGGAGACGATGGGAAGGGAGGATCAATTGTAGGACTCGTGGTTCGTAGAGATGGGAAGACCACAAGTACATGGACACGAAATACAGTGTTTGACTACCCTCGACCACGGATCTTTCCTATCGGGGGCCGAGGAGAAGATTGCGAGGTTTGTATGAGGGATACTGTAAGATGAGAAGACTCGGTCAGACATTTGGACATGCCTCTGACTGTTGCACGGTCACTCAGCAATCTATACGGGGAGGAAGTGGACGGAGTGGAAGATGTGAGTGGACTAGTTTAGGAGAGTAGTCAGGGAGTACTGTAGTTGCAATCGGAGTCTATGGCATGGGGAGCGAGTATTCCCGCACTGGGACTGTCGAATACAGCTGTGGAGAAGAAAGGGGAGGAGAAGGACGAGCGAGAAGTCGACGAAGGGGACAATCACTGGGAAGAAGAAGCTTTCCTCTCCTTTCCTGCTGTCCTCAAAGGTTTGGGGTGGGGTGGATAGTGGAATGCTGGCTATTCAGGCCCTCCGACTGAAGAATTCCTTCAACAAAATACACAGTGGCCAGAGAGAAAAAAACTGTATGGGCATGGATTTGAATTGTGGACTATGGCATCGAGGGGAAACGAAGTGGTCACTGCTTGTAGAGTAAGTGTTATTGGTAGATGATGAGGGGTAGGAAAAGAGCAGTACGGAAATGGGATACTGTAGAATAGGTAGGAATGGATGATGTGCAGGCATCACAACCAACACATGCTGCTCTTCTCTTATGGTCTGCTCCCGATTACTCATCTCGACCACTACCTATTCCGGGTATGTTGGGATGCCTAATTTATAGTTATCAACTAATTGACAGTTCTCAATTAGTCGATAGTCGACTAATTCATAGATCAAATGGCACGTCCGAAACGAAGTAACCAAGGCACATTTTGCTGCGAAAATTTAGAAAATAAAGGCTCTTTGATAGCCTAATTTACCGTTTTATGCCAAATCGTGAAGAATTTCCAGTTCATTAGTGTGAAGCACTTTTGCCAGTTTCTTTTGATCTATGGATAATTGGTAAATATGAATTAGTCGACTGTGTGTTGAGTGCCCCCTTTGAGGTCACGGTCTCACTGTCACTCAGACGGCCTTCTCTCGTGATGGAAAGTGGCTGATGAGTGTCAGTCGAGACAGGACAGTTGTTGTATACGGTAGACAGGGTGAGGGATGGACGGAGCAATGGAAGACTTCTGCCAAGGGGGGTCCTCACTCCAGGATCATATGGAGTGGAGTGTGGATGCATGACTCCACTCGGTTCATTACTGCATCCAGGGACTGCAAGGTACTGTAGGAGCGAGGGTACTGTAGCATAGTGTTATTGAGGTGGTTGTATGGCAGTGGAGTGAATCGAAGCGAGAGGGACTACCTCTCACTGTATACACTGCTTCTCATTCGGTGACGGCTGTAGCCACTTGTGTATCCTGTATGGGGTAAGGGGACTAATGGGAGAGAAGAGGAAGGAGGACGGGTTATAGGGAAGAAGTGGTAGTGATCGGGATGGAGAGTGGAGGAGTCGAGAGATTGCAGTTGAGAGGGGAAGGGGAAGGGGTGGTATTGGAGAGGAAGGACGAACTGCTCAAGGGAAATGAAGACGCTGTCGAACACTCGGTATCGTGTATCAGGTATGTGCAATGGATTGAGTCCAGTCGACGGTACTGGTGTCAAACCATGGAAGAGTCTTTTCTTACTTCTTTCGCTCCTTCATAGTCTGAAATGTAGCATCCAAAACTTTTCCATGATCAGCATATCGCTTGCAATGAGGGTTTATCCGCATATTTTCAAAGCGGCAACATATTATAATATGAAACAGCCTATTTTGGACAAAGCGGAAAGTGAGGAATGTATTTTTGCGATATTTGTATAGAAATCTGTCTTGCAGATTCTGTCCAATTGTCGAACGTTCCCTACTACTTGCTATTTCTTCTCATAACAAAAAGTTATCCGTTATCGCTCTACACGAGTGAAATGGAGATGTTGTTGTTGTTGTTCGTTGTTTGTTGTCGTAAATTGCTTACAGCATATTTACTACATATTTATATTATTCGAATAAAATAAGTAAAATCACCGAGGCCTGTAACACTTTGAAGATGAAAAGAAAAGACTACTGAGATGAAAATACACCCGTATAACAGATCTCGTGGTTGTGGCTAGAAGAATAGAAGAAGAATGAGAAGTGAAGCGAAGGGAAGGAAGAAGGGGGATACGGAACTGAGCTGGTAGTATTCGCTTGTGACTGATGACAGTGGCTCTGGCTGTTCCTCGCCCTGATTAGCAAATATTACACTGAGCATTTACATAGCACAACATGCTTTTCTCCTTCTAACGATTATCTATGAAGTGTGCACCGATCCAACAATACTCAATTTGACTCAAATTATTCATTTAATTGGAATGTACAACTGCAGCATGAACATACCTCAACAATGAAATCAGTGGGTAGAGTAGTTGTGGTTGAAGTACTCCACTGTTCCCTAGTCGTCTTTCTCTTCTTTCCTTCTCGACTGTGCGATGAACTCTGTTGACGGGAATGAATGTAGTCGACTCCTTCCCATCTCTCTTACCTGAGTCGCGCTCTTCATCCGTTCACTCCCTCCATCGAATATGCATCCCGGCATCAGAGTCTTCGTTGTATCTTTCAGAACCCGATAGATGACCTAAAGCCGTCTGTCACAAGTCTTGTGCATCTTCGCCGGTAACTCCTTCGTTTGTCTAACCTGCCATGCGGGTAGACCACAGTCTTTCTTGATCGGAGTCTTAACACAACCAGCGAAGAAGTTGAGTGCCCTGTAATGAGCAGCTGGTTGTTCATGAATTGGATGGTGATGAGTGTGAGAAATGAGTTGCTCACCCGCACATCTTGTCCACCTTCTCAGTTAATGACATTGTACTCTGCGAGTTGGCACGTTGTATCTCCGTGAGAGTGTGATCGTGGCACGTCTACAGATGAAGGGACCTTTACTCTCTTCACTCTCCTTCTGCTTACCTTCACCGCTGTCTTTCTATCCAATTCCATGAGACACTCTGCTGATTCGATGAAAGCTGCAATGTGTATTGTCATCTCTGCGATATCTCTCTCTGCTTACTATTATATCCCTCATTGCATAGGAACCCGTAAGATGAGTCAATGAGTCCAATAGTGACGTGTCGTGTACACTCCCTTCGCACTTCCTTCACGCAGTCGTTGAACTTGCCAACTAATCTGAAGAATGAGACTGTCAGCGATCACTATTATTCACGTACTTGCAGAGATCATTGAAAACCCGTCTTCCCATGTTCGGCAAGGAAAAAGCTCCGAGTTGCGAAGATGAAGCTTGTTCCTAGAAAGAAGGAGTATGTCCAATTTGAGGATGAAGTCGTACCTGGTTCGAGTTGAGCATCTTTGCATACTCGCCCACAGGCTGCACACATTCTTGGATACGCGTGTTGGATTCAGATGGACAATTGTCTCCTCTTATGAGTGGCGCAATTACAAGCACTAATAGAAGGCAATTCATCGAGTACGGTATCGCATCGATTGAATCTGTAATATGCACATTAATGATATAATCAATCGGTCAATTTTATATTAAAGAGGGCAAGACGAAAGGTGACCAGTACGTTGAAGAAGCGTACAGTACTGTCATACTCATCGACATGAGAATGAGATGGTAAGGTCAGGGAGGGAGATGAATGCAAGACATAATGGGAGAAAGGAATACGAGATGTTATGGTCGTTCAGTACAGAGGAATCGTATGTGATATGGGGTCGTGTCATAAATTGATGAAGAGAAGGGAAGGTCGTGTCTCATTGAATCAGGGAGAAGACGAGACAAGGAGAGTGATAGTAACGA
Organism: Micoletzkya japonica; assembly: GCA_900490955.1. Taxonomy (NCBI): domain Eukaryota; kingdom Metazoa; phylum Nematoda; class Chromadorea; order Rhabditida; family Diplogasteridae; genus Micoletzkya; species Micoletzkya japonica. The sequence goes on along the minus strand of LS936711.1, from coordinate 60,002 downwards.
CCTCTATAAGTGGAACAAATGAGGACCCCCCGGGAAGTGATGGGACACACAAGGAACACAGACATCTAATGAATGGGTGAATGGTTATGTAACTAATCCACCGGGCTTTGAGAAACTTAGGAACAATGAGAATGCCATAATTGGTTAAGAGACGCTACATTGCTGGCTAGGAACTACTTTTCTCCGTCTATAGCAAGGAAAGGGGTGAAGGCACTGACATAATGAGACAAGCGACTGACGACATCCTATTCCGAGGAGAAAAATTGTACGAGGAAAAAGGACCAATGAATGAGTACGTGAAGGTAAAGGGCATATTTAACCGGATACCCAATAAGGAGAGGAAAGTGGCTTAGAGGTGCCCTTAGAGACGACCTCAATGCGGATAGCCAAAGGAACGAGACTGACGGATCAGCTTACATCGACGGCATTGGTGAGTATTCAAGTGAAGAATGTTTACTGACGACTCGAGATTGAGATTGCAATGAGAAGGAAGAGAAGGAATGATTGGAGACATACGAGATTGCACCCAAGGGAGAGGGACACTGAGGGGACACGGGGGTATGGATGCGCGACAAGCGGACAAGTTGTAGGGTAGGGGAATAAGAGGGGGGGGGGGGTATCCATCAAAAAAGGCATGTAGGGTGCTACATGAAGAGGAATAGAACTGGAGAAGCAACATAACGAAATATATAAGATCATGAAACAAATTAATTTTAGGGAGAGACGCCGAGAGGGAATAGGCACAACAGTCTAACAGTGTACCATCTTGCTGATATATCAATGGTCGACCAATCCCCCAGCGAACATTCAACCTTCTCTTCATCTCCACTCCCATTCACAGCATTCCGCCCGGTGAAGAATGTGTCTAATAGCGAATTGACCACCATTTTTGAATTTTCTCAAGAGTGGCTAAGCCAATGGACACCAAATGTTCAGAGAAAATAGAATTCATAGACGCGAACTTAAGTTTTTAAATTCATAATTTTTTATTCACTGATTCGCCTACAGGATCGAATCCTATGAGCGGAAACCGCTATTCGCTATTAGAACGCTCGGAATGCTGTGC